>OY856187.1:33851954-34328787 GCA_963693315.1 Diogma glabrata | reverse complement strand
TATATATATATATATATATATATATATATATATATATATATATATATATATATATATATATATATATATATATATATATATATATATATATATATATATATATATATATATATATATATATATATATATATATATATATATATATATATATATATATATATATATATATATATATATATATATATATATATATATATATATATATATATATATATATATATATATATATATATATATATATATATATATATATATATATATGAGCAATTTCACGAAGATTTAACATCGTTTTGACTTGACCCCTTTTAATTTTGATTATTTTTTGTTTATAGATAGTCTTTGATAAATAAAAAATACAAGTTCCCTTAGAATTTTTTTTTCGACCAGGGGTCTTCACAGGGTGCCCCTCAATTTTTGTTATTTTGTGATGTGAGTGCAGTTTGACGAGCGATTGTAGAAAAACTACTCAATCGATTTTTATAAATGATATGTCGTTGAATAGGTATTAGAACAAAGTTTTTAAAAATGTACACTGTTAATTTTTTGAAATAATTTTTAACGGTGTAGGGTAGCGAAATCCGAAATTCGACGTCCACGCCGTGCTGCCTGGGTAATGCTGACAGAGTTAGGTTGGTGTATTGGAGACAAGCAGAGTAAAAACTGCTTAGTCAATGACGCTACATCACGGCGAATTGGCGCCTTAAAACCAATGTGACTCAAGCGTCTGTTCTCCATGTCAGGGGCGGCTTGGAGCGGGCGTCTGTCTTGAATCAAGCGGCTCGCTATATAAACGTGTAAAAAGGTTGTTTCTGGTGACCTTAATATGCAGAACGGACCCATTCACGACAATTTGGGTTGGGCCTAAGGTTAACACCCTAACCCCGGAAAAAAACTCATATGTTAAATTTGGTTATCAGAAAAAGAATAACAGACCCGGACAAAAAAACACAATTTTACCTGGACGTGAAAAAGGACCAGACTACCGAATCGGAACGTGGAACGTGCGCAGCCTGAGCGCTCCTGATGCTCTTATAAGTCTGGAAACAGAGGCTGAGAGGTATAGGATGGATATAATTGCTCTACAAGAAATTAGACAGCCGATAATCGGAAAACAAGATTTGGATAGTCACTCTCTATATTGTAGTGGTCATCCTTCCCGAAGAGAATTTGGTACTGGCTTTCTTGTTGGTGCACGCATACAAGAAGCCGTGATGAAATTCATCCCGGTCAGTGAGAGGATCTGCTACCTACGTGTACGTGGTACATACAACAATATTTCTCTTATTGCCGTGCATGCACCTACTGAAGCTAAGACCGTCGACGAGAAGGATAATTTCTACATAGCACTGGAAGAGGTTATGAAACAAACACCAACACGCGACTTCATTATGGTTCTTGGTGACTTTAATGGACAGGTTGGAAGAGATATCTCTTATGGAAATGTGGTGGGTCCCAACAGCCTGCATTTGAATTCGAATGATAATGGTGAGAGAATGACTGAGTTTGCATTATCAAATAATTTGAGAATTGCCAGTACGTTCTTTCCGCATCGATCGATTCATAAACAGACTTGGGTCTCACCGAATGGAAACACTCGAAATCAAATTGATCACGTTCTAGTAACAGCAGGTTTCTTTTCGAGCGTTCGGGATGTGCGATCCTTTAGAGGTGCATACATTGGAAGTGATCACTTCCTTGTATGTGCAACGATAAGGTTCCACTTCCCAAATCCAGGCATTCCAAAATTCAATAAACGGAAACGTTTTAACATCTCATCATTAAAGAATGCTGAAACAGAAGAGAGATATCAAATCCATATTGCCGAAACATTGGAGAAATCGGAAACCATTAATGGAGACGTCGATAAGTCATGGTATTTGCTAAAAGATGCTGTTTTAAGCGCTGCTGAGGGAATACTTGGACGACCACAGAACCACTCCCAGAAGCCATGGATGGATCAAGCATGCCTTGAGATTGCTATCTGAAGTGTCTACAAGGACGCAACACCAGGTCCACGAAGGAAAACTATAAACTGGCAAGACAAGCCGTTACAAAGCTATGTAGACGAGCGAAGAGAGAATGGTGGAAGAGACAGTGTGAGGAGATTGAAAGCTTCAATAAGGAACATCAATCGCGTAACTTCTTTCAACAGGTTAAAACCTTAAAGAAGGGCCCTCAAACTAGATCAACTGCTATTCAAAATGAAGATGGGGAGCTACAAGTAGACCTTAAAAATATTTTAGATACTTGGGCCGCTTATTTTGAGAATCTTCTCAACTTAAGTGACCAAAAACAAGTCGGACGACGAGCAAAGCTTATTCGTGCGTCAAAGGTACATGTAGACGAACCCACCAAAGAGGAATTCGATGCGGCGCTGTCAAAACTAAAATGCAATAAAGCACCTGGTATCGACGATATAACATCCGAAATGATTGTACATGGTGGCGAAACTCTATCCTTAAGATTGTTTGAACTTGTTCAAATGATCTGGCGGACTGAAACCATGCCACAGGACTGGAACACAGCTATGCTGATACCAATCCATAAAAAAGGTAATCGCCTACAATGTGCAAACTACAGAGGAATCGCTCTCCTCTGCACAGCATATAAGATCTTTTCCTACATTTTGCTATCCAAAATCAATCCTTTTGCTGAACAACTGTTTGGAGAATATCAGTGTGGTTTCCGGCGGGGCCGAGGTACCACCGATGCACTTTCCTCGATAAGGATGATTTTGGAGAAGTGTCGAGAGTTCAACATACCTGTGCACCAACTTTTCATTGATTTCAGGCAGGCCTACGACTCTCTCGAACGAGAGACTCTATGGTCTGCTCTAGTGTCAATGGGAATTCCTGGTAAACTGGTATCACTATGCAAAATGACAGTACAGAACTCTCAATGCTGTGTACGAGTAGAGAACGAAATATCAAAGTTTTTTAAAGTCGACTCCGGTTTAAGACAAGGTGATGCTATCTCTCCTACACTTTTTAATCTAGCCTTGGAATATGTGTGCCGTCAAAAGAAACTACCGACTAATAACAATATCTTGTCAATAAACTCAGTACAGATGACTGCTTACGCTGATGATGTTGTCATCCTCGGCCGAAGTGAAGCTGTTATGAGTGAGACTTTCAAGTCGCTTGAGAGTGGTGCTAGGAAAATTGGTCTGCAAATTAACTACAATAAAACCAAACATATGAATGTTTCAAGAGAGGCTGAGAAGAGGGATTTGATGTGCGGCGATGAACGAATTGAGGGAGTTGAATCTTTTAAATATTTGGGATCAATGCTTGACTCAAACAACAGCATACTTACAGATATTAAAGCTCGAATCGCTGCAGGTAATCGAACTTTCTACTCAATTAAACCTCTCCTTGGATCACCGCATGTATCAACTAACACCAAGCTCAAGTTATACAAGACATTGATTAGACCGGTTGTGATGTATGGGTCACAAACGTGGACCCTTACACAAAATGACGAATCGCATTTATCTGTATTTGAGCGTAAGATCCTACGCTACATTTTTGGTCCACTTAAGACAGACGATGGGGAGTATAGAACCCGGTATAACTTTGAGATCAGAGACCTTCTTGAGGGTCCTGATATAATAGGTTGTATCCGTTCTAATAGGATTGCTTGGTTTGGGCATGTTCTACGAGCCGATTCACAGTCTGGAATGATTAGAAAAATGTACGTTAGTACCCCAGGGAGTGGTAGACCGCGAGGTAGACCACGACTACAATGGGAGACTGACGTAATAAACGACCTTAAAAAAATCGGCTGCCATGGTAATTATGTCGCTGTTGCGAATGACCGTGGTGAATATTCAAAGCTGATTAACCTGGCAACGCTCCTACATGGAGCATGAACGCCGTTAAAAAAAAAAAAAAAAAAAAAAAAAAAAAAAAAAAAAAAAAAATATATATATATATATATATATATATATATATATCTATATATATATATATATATATATATATATATATATATATATATATATATATATATATATATATATATATATATATATATATATATATATATATATATATACTAGCGGGACCCGGCGTGCTTTGCTACGCCTATAAATAAAGTTTGTGTGTATACATTTTGTTGACGTAGTAGCAATAATTTCAAAGAGTTGTAATGAGAAATGATCTATTTTTTTTTTAAATATGAATGTAAAAGGATCAGCACTCTAGTTGATCAGTAAAATATAAAAAAAATAGTGTTATATATACAACAAAGGATATATAAAAAAATACGCGATCAAATAAGTTTTCAGATGTGTCTCTATATAGAACATTAGAACATACGGAACAAATATGGATTCACAAATTTTCACAGTGCTCATGCGGTTTAATATACGCTTTCTTTACCTGTGGTAGGTTACTAAAAACGTTGCAAACAATTTTGATCGTTATAACATTTTATGGTCAGCAAGGGCAGTAAGAATAGTGATAATATATTCGATGAAGGTATGGAAGAAGTGATGCAAAAAAGGAATAGAAGAAGTGATGCCAAAAAAATCAAAATTATTTGGATGTTTTTGTATTAGAATTCATAGGATGTGAATTCATAGGGTGAGAAATATTTCTATTTAGTCAACATCCTAAGTCATTTTAAAGTCATTATTGACTGTTGCAAATCAATGCGAAACTAATATCTAACACACGGTCAATATATTGGCATATATGTTCCATATATAGACAACATCAATGGAATATTAATTTTTGGGCGATTTTGTGAGCAATTATTGCTCAAAGTAATTATTGAAAGTATTATTCCCGATAATAAGTAAGTATTGTCGGGATTGAACTCACACTCATCAGAGACATCATAGTTCAAACTTCAAAGCCATCATACAGACTCAGCCACAGTGGATGAAACAACAATAAAACATATTTCAATTTTCATGTTCAGATAATTTCTAAATTGAAACTCCATTATCTCATATTTATTTAAATTGAATTCTTCATCTGTGATTATACTATTGTAAATTGTATTTGTACCCGACACGAAACACACAAAAACTGTTTTAAAGAAGTTTTTCTGAGCGAAAATAAAAAATGCTTTAAAATTGCAAAATTCATGTGAATTAAAATAATTCCTTTAAGCTTAATCACTCTAAAAATCTCTCTAAACTTTATTTACTTTACACCAAATAGTGTAAAACTTTTGTTTATTTAACATTATACCCGTCGCATATTGTCGGTATCTCATAAGAAAGGAAATTCAAGAAAACTCGTTCTGATAACAGCCGTGTTCGATTTGACTGAAGCATTTGAAACAACGAAAAATTTAATACAATTGTTGTTGTTTTTTCAATTGTTTTAGTCACACTAAACGTACCAAACATTCAATTTACATTGTATCATTTTTATTGCAACAATTATTTATTTTAATAAGGAAAAAGTTTCAAAATGTCGTTTTAATTCTATTTCTTTGCTCGTGCTTGTGGGCACACATTATATTTTGCGTTTTTCCGTCTAGATGCGTACATGAATAAATCAGAAGGTATTCCGACGTTAGCTGACCAGCACATACAGTTGTCCAGATGTGAGAAGTAGGGATTCTCCAAATCTACCACATCCTTGCAGCAATTTTCCTTGTTCTTTGTTGACAGTCATTGCAAAAGCGAGTCGCACTGGAAACTAAACGTTTGAATTCAAATGCCATATCTGTTGGGATCATTGAAATGCGTAGCAACAGTACATCTCCCTCTTTGAATTTTCCATTAAAAATTGATTGTAGCTTCAATGACTTTGTTCATCATCTTTTTCACCAAAAATTTTAAAACACATTTGTGCTATTTCAAAATATTTGAAATATTTTTTTAATAAAATTTGTTGTGTAGTTGGAATTACAATATGTCTCACAACAACACATAAAATCCTTTAAGACCTAGGTTCCACACCATCATGTTTTTTAAGATGATGGACGCAAATTGCTAGTGCTAGAAGCATATACCAAGATCATGTAAACATTGTTTTGCTGAAGGATTAAACCCGGCACATTTAATAGTTATATGGAAGCTCATTTCTCCAAGCAAACGAAAAAGTTCATTTTTTTAAAAAAATATAAAAAAACAAAAAATTTGCGTCCATCAACACCTTAGAAAGCATGTTGTTGTGGACTTTATTCTTCAAAGGTTGTCATGAGTTGTTGTTACTTACATTGTAATTCGTACTACCCAACACATTTTATTTTAAAAGAAATAACGTGTTATCATCAAAGAATATTCTATAACTAAGACTAAGGGTGCTATCGTTGATTGAAAAAAGTTCATCCGCCAACATCCCTAAGATATCACTTTGGCTAGTGATATCTCACTACTATTGCCAGTGGTTTACGATAACTCAAGCTAACTCATATGCAAATAGCAGGAATCTAAGTACGCTGGGTTGTCACTCCCATAGATCAAAAATTTAAAATTTTACAAATCTTCCTGCGGGAGTATATATTTAATTCGTTATTGAATTCTTTAATTATAATTATAAAAACATTGATCAAAGCAAACTACGCTCATAAACCGATATTTAAACAAAAAATCAAATAAAATATTTATCATCAATCACCAATCAAAAAATAATACACGACCATTTGAAAAGCAAATCGTAGTGTATTTGCACAAACTTCGACGTTAAAAACAACGTTCTAAATACAAATACAACACCATCTATTGCATAACCCAAATTTATGAGGCGTATATCACACTATCAAATATATTGGTCAATAAAAAAAATATGACATGAATTGGAGAGTGCAAACGTTGTAAAAAAATAGACTTCGCTATCTAGTTTTTCATCCAGTTTTGATGACAATTTTTTTTAGCTCTAATCGTTATATTTTAATTAGGAATACAAATAAGAGTATTTTTCAATTTGATATTGATTTTTGTAAATTAACATAGAAGATCAATGAAAAATTTAAAATAATAAATAAATAAATTTAAATTTGTTTTCTTTAATTTTTACTCTTATATTTATTCCAACTTTATAAAAACCAATACAACAAATTTTTTACAGGTTCCGAATTCCGATACTTTTTAACACTTCTATAATTAATATATAACCTCCACAATAGTTATTTAAGTATAAAGGGCAGTAAGAGTGTTTTACCGATTGAGGATATATGTTTTGAGATCGAGACGAAGTCGACATCTCTAATATATCCGAAATCGGTAATACTCTTAATGCTCAAAATGCTTATTACATTTTTTGCACGATTAATATAAATTCAATCAAAACTATTTAAATAATAAAATTCATTCACAAAATTCAAGTTTGAATGTTTTAAAGAAAATTTCTTAAAATGTCATTTCAAAATAGTAAGCTTTGCGTTTCATCATAATACTATAGGTTTTTTTGTTGCAAAACTAAATTCCATCGAATATATTTTCAACATTAATTGCTTTTTTTAAATCTTTTAACTGCAATATTTTTAAATGAATGTTATTTAAATTTGAAGCTAGTGAATAGACGTACACAATTCTTTAACTAATAATCGTTTTTATTCACACCCTGAGGTCTCCTTTACTGGTAAGTAATTACTTACCGGCTGCATGATCGGTAAGTAATTACTTACCGACCAGTGATTTGTAAGCGAAACTTCCTATGTTTATTTACGAATCAGCGAACATGCAAAATCGCCTGATCGTGCAAAAAATTATTAATAACCTTTGGTAACGTATTTGACTTAGCATAATATGCTTTTCGTTTATTATCAAATAAAACAAATCTTTCTTTTCTAAAACATATTTGATAGTCTAATAATGGCCTTACACGAAGTTCAAGCTTACTATCAATTGAATAAATTGATTTACGCTGCCATCTGAAAGTTGGCATATAAACCATTCATATTTAACATTTAATTCGCAATTAAAAAATATCTAGGGATTTAATCAAGATAATAACTGTCCTATCTCTCAAGCTGGACCATCATACACACATTGTACAAAATTTCATTAAAATTGGTTACATTGTTGCGGAGTTCATCGCGAACAAACATCGTGACACGTGATTTTTATATATATAAGATGCTCAATATTGTCAGTAATAGTTCATAAAGAAACTTAAATTATTTAATTGTAGTAAAATGATAAATTTCATAGATAATTATTATTTAATTGTAGTAAAATGATAAATTTCATAGATAATTTTTAAAATTATTCAAGTTGTGTTTTGAATGATATCCCATATAAATTTTATTGAATTTATTCTCTTTTTCCCCTTTTGCAGCGCCAAAATTAATTTAAATTATTTAATTGTAGCAAAATGAGAAATATCATAGATAATTTTTAAAATTATTCAAGTTGTGTTTTGTATGAAATCCCATCCCTTTTCCCCCTTTTGCAGTGCCATTGCAGCAAACACCGGAACAAAATAATCGCTCAATAACATATTTGATAGTCTATATGGGCCCTACATGGATGATTAAAAAGTCGATAAAGCAGGTTTGACAGTAAATTAATTAATTTACGCCGCCATCTGAAAGTTTGCTGATGAACTATCCATATTTAACATTTAATTTGTAATTAAAAAATATTTAGGCGTTTAATCAAAATAAAAACTATCCTATCTCTCAAGTTGGAGCATTATACACACACTGAACACAATTTTATTATGATTGGTTACGTTGTTGCGGAGTTTATCGCGGACAAACATCGTGACATGTGATTTTTATATATATATATATATATATACTAGCGGGACCCGGCGTGCTTTGCTACGCCTATAAATAAAGTTTGTGTGTATACATTTTGTTGACGTAGTAGCAATAATTTCAAAGAGTTGTAATGAGAAATGATCTATTTTTTTTTTAAATATGAATGTAAAAGGATCAGCACTCTAGTTGATCAGTAAAATATAAAAAAAATAGTATTATATATACAACAAAGGATATATAAAAAAATACGCGATCAAATAAGTTTTCAGATGTGTCTCTATATAGAACATTAGAACATACGGAACAAATATGGATTCACAAATTTTCACAGTGCTCATGCGGTTTAATATACGCTTTCTTTACCTGTGGTAAGTTACTAAAAACGTTGCAAACAATTTTGATCGTTATAACATTTTATGGTCAGCAAGGGCAGTAAGAATAGTGATAATATATTCGATGAAGGTATGGAAGAAGTGATGCAAAAAAGGAATAGAAGAAGTGATGCCAAAAAAATCAAAATTATTTGGATGTTTTTGTATTAGAATTCATAGGATGTGAATTCATAGGGTGAGAAATATTTCTATTTAGTCAACATCCTAAGTCATTTTAAAGTCATTATTGACTGTTGCAAATCAATGCGAAACTAATATCTAACACACGGTCAATATATTGGCATATATGTTCCATATATAGACAACATCAATGGAATATTAATTTTTGGGCGATTTTGTGAGCAATTATTGCTCAAAGTAATTATTGAAAGTATTATTCCCGATAATAAGTAAGTATTGTCGGGATTGAACTCACACTCATCAGAGACATCATAGTTCAAACTTCAAAGCCATCATACAGACTCAGCCACAGTGGATGAAACAACAATAAAACATATTTCAATTTTCATGTTCAGATAATTTCTAAATTGAAACTCCATTATCTCATATTTATTTAAATTGAATTCTTCATCTGTGATTATACTATTGTAAATTGTATTTGTACCCGACACGAAACACACAAAAACTGTTTTAAAGAAGTTTTTCTGAGCGAAAATAAAAAATGCTTTAAAATTGCAAAATTCATGTGAATTAAAATAATTACTTTAAGCTTAATCACTCTAAAAATCTCTCTAAACTTTATTTACTTTACACCAAATAGTGTAAAACTTTTGTTTATTTAACATTATACCCGTCGCATATTGTCGGTATCTCATAAGAAAGGAAATTCAAGAAAACTCGTTCTGATAACAGCCGTGTTCGATTTGACTGAAGCATTTGAAACAACGAAAAATTTAATACAATTGTTGTTGTTTTTTCAATTGTTTTAGTCACACTAAACGTACCAAACATTTAATTTACATTGTATCATTTTTATTGCAACAATTATTTATTTTAATAAGGAAAAAATTTCAAAATGTCGTTTTAATTCTATTTCTTTGCTCGTGCTTGTGGGCACACATTATATTTTGCGTTTTTCCGTCTAGATGCGTACATGAATAAATCAGAAGGTATTCCGACGTTAGCTGACCAGCACATACAGTTGTCCAGATGTGAGAAGTAGGGATTCTCCAAATCTACCACATCCTTGCAGCAATTTTCCTTGTTCTTTGTTGACAGTCATTGCAAAAGCGAGTCGCACTGGAAACTAAACGTTTGAATTCAAATGCCATATCTGTTGGGATCATTGAAATGCGTAGCAACAGTACATCTCCCTCTTTGAATTTTCCATTAAAAATTGATTGTAGCTTCAATGACTTTGTTCATCATCTTTTTCACCAAAAATTTTAAAACACATTTGTGCTATTTCAAAATATTTGAAATATTTTTTTAATAAAATTTGTTGTGTAGTTGGAATTACAATATGTCTCACAACAACACATAAAATCCTTTAAGACCTAGGTTCCACACCATCATGTTTTTTAAGATGATGGACGCAAATTGCTAGTGCTAGAAGCATATACCAAGATCATGTAAACATTGTTTTGCTGAAGGATTAAACCCGGCACATTTAATAGTTATATGGAAGCTCATTTCTCCAAGTAAACGAAAAAGTTCATTTTTTTAAAAAAATATAGAAAGCATGTTGTTGTGGACTTTATTCTTCAAAGGTTGTCATGAGTTGTTGTTACTTACATTGTAATTCGTACTACCCAACACATTTTATTTTAAAAGAAATAACGTGTAATCATCAAAGAATATTCTATAACTAAGACTAAGGGTGCTATCGTTGATTGAAAAAAGTTCATCCGCCAACATCCCTAAGATATCACTTTGGCTAGTGATATCTCACTACTATTGCCAGTGGTTTACGATAACTCAAGCTAACTCATATGCAAATAGCAGGAATCTAAGTACGCTGGGTTGTCACTCCCATAGATCAAAAATTTAAAATTTTACAAATCTTCCTGCGGGAGTATATATTTAATTCGTTATTGAATTCTTTAATTATAATTATAAAAACATTGATCAAAGCAAACTACGCTCATAAACCGATATTTAAACAAAAAATCAAATAAAATATTTATCATCAATCACCAATCAAAAAATAATACACGACCATTTGAAAAGCAAATCGTAGTGTATTTGCACAAACTTCGACGTTAAAAACAACGTTCTAAATACAAATACAACACCATCTATTGCATAACCCAAATTTATGAGGCGTATATCACACTATCAAATATATTGGTCAATAAAAAAAATATGACATGAATTGGAGAGTGCAAACGTTGTAAAAAAATAGACTTCGCTATCTAGTTTTTCATCCAGTTTTGATGACAATTTTTTTTAGCTCTAATCGTTATATTTTAATTAGGAATACAAATAAGAGTATTTTTCAATTTGATATTGATTTTTGTAAATTAACATAGAAGATCAATGAAAAATTTAAAATAATAAATAAATAAATTTAAATTTGTTTTCTTTAATTTTTACTCTTATATTTATTCCAACTTTATAAAAACCAATACAACAAATTTTTTACAGGTTCCGAATTCCGATACTTTTTAACACTTCTATAATTAATATATAACCTCCACAATAGTTATTTAAGTATAAAGGGCAGTAAGAGTGTTTTACCGATTGAGGATATATGTTTTGAGATCGAGACGAAGTCGACATCTCTAATATATCCGAAATCGGTAATACTCTTAATGCTCAAAATGCTTATTACATTTTTTGCACGATTAATATAAATTCAATCAAAACTATTTAAATAATAAAATTCATTCACAAAATTCAAGTTTGAATGTTTTAAAGAAAATTTCTTAAAATGTCATTTCAAAATAGTAAGCTTTGCGTTTCATCATAATACTATAGGTTTTTTTGTTGCAAAACTAAATTCCATCGAATATATTTTCAACATTAATTGCTTTTTTTAAATCTTTTAACTGCAATATTTTTAAATGAATGTTATTTAAATTTGAAGCTAGTGAATAGACGTACACAATTCTTTAACTAATAATCGTTTTTATTCACACCCTGAGGTCTCCTTTACTGGTAAGTAATTACTTACCGGCTGCATGATCGGTAAGTAATTACTTACCGACCAGTGATTTGTAAGCGAAACTTCCTATGTTTATTTACGAATCAGCGAACATGCAAAATCGCCTGATCGTGCAAAAAATTATTAATAACCTTTGGTAACGTATTTGACTTAGCATAATATGCTTTTCGTTTATTATCAAACAAAACAAATCTTTCTTTTCTAAAACATATTTGATAGTCTAATAATGGCCTTACACGAAGTTCAAGTTTACTATCAATTGAATAAATTGATTTACGCTGCCATCTGAAAGTTGGCATATAAACCATTCATATTTAACATTTAATTCGCAATTAAAAAATATCTAGGGATTTAATCAAGATAATAACTGTCCTATCTCTCAAGCTGGACCATCATACACACATTGTACAAAATTTCATTAAAATTGGTTACATTGTTGCGGAGTTCATCGCGAACAAACATCGTGACACGTGATTTTTATATATATAAGATGCTCAATATTGTCAGTAATAGTTCATAAAGAAACTTAAATTATTTAATTGTAGTAAAATGATAAATTTCATAGATAATTATTATTTAATTGTAGTAAAATGATAAATTTCATAGATAATTTTTAAAATTATTCAAGTTGTGTTTTGAATGATATCCCATATAAATTTTATTGAATTTATTCTCTTTTTCCCCTTTTGCAGCGCCAAAATTAATTTAAATTATTTAATTGTAGCAAAATGAGAAATATCATAGATAATTTTTAAAATTATTCAAGTTGTGTTTTGTATGAAATCCCATCCCTTTTCCCCCTTTTGCAGTGCCATTGCAGCAAACACCGGAACAAAATAATCGCTCAATAACATATTTGATAGTCTATATGGGCCCTACATGGATGATTAAAAAGTCGATAAAGCAGGTTTGACAGTAAATTAATTAATTTACGCCGCCATCTGAAAGTTTGCTGATGAACTATCCATATTTAACATTTAATTTGTAATTAAAAAATATTTAGGCGTTTAATCAAAATAAAAACTATCCTATCTCTCAAGTTGGAGCATTATACACACACTGAACACAATTTTATTATGATTGGTTACGTTGTTGCGGAGTTTATCGCGGACAAACATCGTGACATGTGATTTTTATATATATATATATATATATATATATATATATATATATATATATATATATATATATATATATATATATATATATATATATATATATATATATATATATATATATATATATATATATATATATATATCCCGAGCAACACACTTCCCCTCAAATTTTTCTGATAAAAGTGTATATACTTTTATTGAGCTTATATCAAACTTTTATCAGTTTTAATAAAAGATATATATTTTATCAGACTTTTAACAGGCTTTTATGTCCCCCGCTTAAAAGTTAACTTTTGTGAGCATTTTAAGAAGCATTTATAAGGTCATAATAAAAGCGTTAAAATTCAATGATTCTATATTTTTGACGTCTTTTATAAAACTTTTATTGCACATTTATGGAAACGTGTTAAAACTAGTCCGTCTTAAAAGTACCATAAAAAGAATGACGCTTAGTTTTGTATTCTCCTTCATTTTTATAATACGCAAAAATCACACCTGCTTGATTTACAAAATGTTAAAATCGAAGAATGGAGGTAATTTATTGGTCTTCTTCAAACAGAAGAAGCGTCAGGGCCATTACAGGAAAACCCAGAAAAAGTTTGTTGAGTTTATCATGTATCGTCCAAATCAAAGTGCAAAAAAAATTAAAGTTGATTCTCCAAATTCAAATTCCAATGGAGCGCAAAGTGGAATTAAAGCACAACAAAGTGCACCAGTTGTTGCAGACGAAGCCATTGAAATTTGTCTGTCGCACGATTGGATTGCAAATGAAGAGAGCGGCAGCGAAGAGGAATCAACTTTTATTTCTTTCATTTTTTTTATGTGTGTTTGAATAAATAAATAATTATCGTCACACATTTATTAGAATTATTAGAAACAGAAAGAAAATTGACAAAAACAAATCTTGAAATTTAAATTGGGAAATTGTTTTTCCATTCTCAAATAAAAATTAAAATAAACATTTGACAAATCCTGTCGGTTGATTGAAAATGACGAGATTAAGATTGAATTTACTTTCACCTCATTTCTAATGTTTATTCAGATAAAAAGTCACCCATTACCGAGGTACATGGTTAGTAAAATGCATGTAACGAAAAACAGAGCACCAGTTTCATTTGTATTTTTCATACTTTCGAAATAGATTTATTTTTTTTCAAATGAGTTTCTTTTCAATTGAATACATTAAGTCAAATATGTATTTTATGGAGATTTTATATTATTCTCTTAAAATTAAAATAAATCGTGAACTTCTTCTACGAATTTGCCACTGTTTGTGGCACTGGTTCCAAGCTACCATCATAAGTAACCGTACGATTCAATGCTGATTCATGTGGATTTGTATTGTTCAAAAACACATTTTCGCATTTTCATTCGCTGTCCATCTGGAGTCAATGGTCGCAAGGAATTCACCCAATTCGATGGTTTTGGGAACAATTTCTTCTTCGTCTGATTCCTTTTAAAATAAATATACAATTAAAATAATTATATGGTATAAATAACATCATGATGGCAATTGAAATAAATATGGCAACTCACTTCATGTGTTTCATCCATTTGTACAAACTCCACATTGTGTTGCAATCCATCGGCCATTTCTTGTTGATGAGTGATTTGATGCGATTGCAGTGGCGGCGGCATCGAATGTTGTTGTTGTTGCTGTTGCAATCCCATTTGTTGTTGAGCAACGGTTTGGTGTGATTGCAGTAGTGACATTGAATGTTGTTGTTGTTGCTGTTGAAATTCCGTTTGCTGTTGAAGAACGATTTGGGGTGATTGCAGTGGCGGCATTAAATGTTGTTGTTGCTGTGGAATGACCGTTTGTTGATGGTGGACGATTTGTTGAGATGATGGCTGCATTGAATGCGGCTGATTCTGGTAGATAAATTGTTGTTGTTGTCCAGTCTCTTCAATCACGTAATTGACCTGTGTTTGTTGGATACAAGCGATTTAAACTAATATGAAGATTTTGTTCGAATCACATCGGCTAAATAGAAAAAAAACAAATTGTTACACTTACAGTTTGGGAATTCAGGAATTCACCAGATGTTATTGTGGCATTTGTGTTTACAGCAGAATTAGCTGCATTCGATCGATGAATGGTGAAATTGGGATTTTTATTCACACTAGCCAACGATTTGTTTCCTTTTTTCATCAATACTTTGGTTGTATATGAAGTGTCACGATCGCTGGCTGGCCGATTTCAACGTCACAAGGTTATCACGTTTGAGTTGGCTTGGTTTTTTGTAGTTTGGAAATTGGTCTGGCGTTGAATGTTCTTTTTTTTGCCAATTTTTCAAATTTTTCTTTGGAAAATAACACTCGCCGTTCTTTTCCCAACCAGACGGTACAATTTCGATGTACGTTCTACCATTTTTTTTCGTTTGAACAATTTTATACGGCATTTTTGCCGATGGTTTCACTTTGAGAATTAACATAGAAATTACAAACAAATGTCATTTGCGCGTGGCATTTCAAAAGTAGCGGTTGTTTATTCCGACATATGTTTTGTGACATTTTTATGCCACACACAAAAGATCCACAAAAGTATGCACTTTTTTGAGACTTTTATCCGTCGCAATAAAAGTCTGAAAAAAGTGCATACTTTTATGACACTTTTATGCCACACACAAAAGATTCACAAAACTATACATTTTTTTAGACTTTTATTGCGACGGATAAAAGTCTCAAAAAAGTATATACTTTTGTGGATCTTTTGTGTGTGGCATAAAAGTGTCATAAAAGTATGCACTTTTTCAGACTTTTATTAACGAAGTAATAAAAGATTGATTGAAGAGCAGCTGTTCGGTGAAAAAAAAACAACGAAGAAAACAAAACAAACCATTATGCTAATGAGTTGACCGATTTTATTGTAATTTTCAGGTAAAATACGGCACAAAGCTGAAAACAAATGAATCCATGAATGATTTTTATAATTTAAAAAAAAAACTTCACAGCTCATGTCTATACTTTTGAATCATTCTATGATTTTGACACGTTAGAAAATAGACTAGACAATTTATGGCTAAAATAACGAATCACTTCATGATTTTTATACTTTAGAAAATAGTCTTTACTATTTATGGCTGGAATGTGTTGCAGCTGATACTGATTTGATTGAGATAACCTTGCATCGCCAAAGCTTTTAAGAAACTTTTCTGAAGGTTTTAACAAAAATACATTTTAAGAAACTTTTATTACACTTTTAAGAATGTCGGCCATCTTTTCCGAGGGCTCGGTCGTTTAAGCAGGCCTCATAAAAGTTTAAAGTTTTATCATACTTTTATGACGAATTTAATTTCCAAAAATCAAGAAAAGATGTTTGAAAAAATAATTTTTCAGAATGCCCGCAGAAAATTTGGGGAGTAGAATATCAACTATCACCATAAATTTATTTTTGCATTAAAAATCGGGTTTGGAAAATAGTGCGAATGCGATTTGTAAGTCGCATGTCTATTTCTTTCATAAAATATATTCATCCATTTTTTCTTCTGACTTGGAAAAAATTTAATTGTTGTTCGATTCTGTGCATATTACAATATAACAGTGAAAGAGCAAACAAATATTAATCTAGATGGATAACATTCGAAAAGAAATGAAAGGGAATAATAGATTTATACTGTAAGAGAGAGATAAAGAAACAGCTTTGATCTGTTTCATGTCTAATAAAATGCTCTTAAAATAATAATAAAAACTCAATAAAGCGTTCATAAAAGTACAAACGCTTCTTAAATGTTCCATAAAAACTACAATAAAAGTGTCATAAAAGCATCTTAAAAGTGTTTGATAAAAGTATCTTAAAAGTTTCAAGAAAGGGTGATAAAAACGTTTTAAAAGTATGATAAAAGTTAATAAAATCATGTTAAAAGCTAGACCCACACTTTTAAGGGGAGGTTATACTTTTAAGAGAACCTTTAAAGAGTCTTTTAAGAAGTCTGTTAAAAGCAATTTTTTGATATTTTTGCGCCCTATTGGTTTTTTGGCACTTTTAAGAACACTCTTAAAACGACTTTTAAGAGCGACGATTTTTTTAAGATGCTTTTAAGAAGTGTCTTAAAAGCGAAAAATGGGGAATTGTGTTGCTCGGGATATATATATATATATATATATATATATATACGATATACTTTTGCATTGACTGTTATAAGGTTTTTGCAAATTGTTGTTGGGGATTGTTGCAAACTTTTTTTTTTGAAGCGGAATTTGACATCTTAAGCAAGTGTGATATTAAACCTCCTTTCTTTTTTCGCTATGTTTATGACATTTTTACGGCAGTTCCTACTGATAAAATGAGTGATATCCTTAAGAGTTTTAATGAATATGATTAGCATATTCAGTTCACAATGGAAGTTAAAATTGAAAATAAGTGGCCGTTTTTAGGTTTGATTGTTATTTATAATGAACATGGATCACTTAGTACGGATTGGTATCATAAAGAAACTTGGTCGGGGAGATACTTAAATTATTCTTCATGGTTACCACAAAACTATAAAAAAATACTGTTTTTCTTGTGGCTGAAAAAATTATACGTTTGTCAGATAAGAAATTTCATCAAAAAAATTTTTAATTATTAATTGATTAATTCACTAGAGCAATATCTATTTTAGAAATATATAGTTTGAAAAATTTCACCAATAGTTTAGTTATGGCTTCATGGCTGGTTTAGTATAATAGGCATGAGTTTAGTATAAGTTTTAAATTATTTTCCATTAGACACATTTTTATTTTATTTTAATTATTTTGTATTTAATTTATTTAAATTTACATGTACATAATAATATTTTATATTTTTTCATTGGCCCAATCACGGTTGCCAGTACTCGTCCATTCTTGCATTACTGGTCCCCAGTGATGGTCCATCACTGGACCAGTTGTACAATCTTGTATTTGGTATGGATGTCGCTTGAAGTATGTCATACCCAGCAACGCCAGTGGTGGATACAAACTTTTATGCTTCACAATAAGCTGAATCTAATAAAAACGAGTTAATTTGTTTATTTTATTGATACGCAAAAAATAGAAATAAATTCTAGTATGCCATGAAAATAAATAGTTTGATGTTTGAAATAATTATGTTCTGTTTGTATGTTGCTGTGTAAATAAATTCTTCTGCATATGATAGCGAATGACAAAAACTAATCTTACGTTTAAAATAATTTGTTAATTTTTAAAAATCAGTAACGTTAACATTTAATTTCAAAAATATTGCAATAAAGTTTGAAAAAAGATTAAAAATCTTTTACTGGTTAAAATTAAAAAGAAATATTCACATTTTATACATTTTTTTTATTTCTTTTAAAATGTAAGTTTAGTATATTCTTAATTTTATATAACCAAAATGTATACTTTTGCGGTTGGTCAAATAAATTATAAATCTCACGTGATCAATCGTATTTCGAATGTGATAGATGTAAAAAACCTCATCATCCGAAATGTAAAGGGATTATTGGGGCTCATATCGTAAGAGTTGCAGCCAGAATGGTTTTGCTCAACTGATTGTGTTCCTTCTGAAAATATTAATGAAACCTGTGGCGAACATTTAAAATAAAAAAAATGTTTTCAAAATTTTAATTGTAGCAAGCGATTTTTTTTATCATTTAAAATTTAAAAACAAAATAGTTTTATATAGAGTTCTGGCTTTTCTTTTTTTGAATAAAGTTTTTTTTTCCAAATCTCAATAAAATAATTAAAAATTTCCTTATTATATTTTATCTTAAAAAATGTGTTTGTTTTAAAAAATCTGCTTATCTCTTCTGTGTTGTTTATTGTATTCTAAATTAACATAAAACTTATTTTAATACTTGAAATAAAAAGTGAAATAAAATGAAGAATTGATTATAATATTTGTGAAGGTTAATAGCAATGAAGCATTCCAAACTTTTTCTATTATAATCGTCAACAAATAGAATCTCAACTATATATATAAAACTATACTACACTTGCAACAAACTAAATTAATTGTCATTTCACTACTCAAAAATGGATAAGAGTGGTCTTCAAAATTTTTTCCATGGTTTCCCTTTCGACCGTCATTGTTTTTACACTGACAATGTAAATGTTTCTGCTCAAAACTTTACAGAAACCATCCAATTTGCTATCAATAAATTTGTCCCTTTCTCCATAGTAAAACCCAAACAAAAATACTTGTATTCGAAAGCTGCCAAAACGGCACTTAGAAACAAACGTAGATCATTTAATATTTGGATTCATAACAAAACTCCCACTAATCGATCCCAATATCTAAAGGCCAACAAAATATCTAATCAGATTATCTCAAACGAAAAGTCCGAAATTGACAGAGCGAAAGCCTCAAAACTTACGTCTATGTCTGTTTCTGACAAGAGTTTCTACAGTGCCATTAATTCTTTAAATTCTGGTACAAAATTTTCTATTCCCCCTATTATTGATGGTGATTTAATCGTCAATGATCCCGCAAGAAAAGCTAACTTGTTCGCTGAACGCTTTGCTCTGAACTCCACTGTTTTGGAAACTCCTAAAGAAATACCCCAAATCCAGTCTTCAGGAGTTAATATGAATGAACTTCACTTCAAACCCAAAATAGTCGCTAAACTTTTAAAGGGGTTAAACATCAACAAAGCATCAGGAATGGACAATATTCCACCCATTATTTTAAAAACCTTTTCCAAAGAACTTGCACCAACTTTAACTAAAATATTCTACCAATCCTACAAATCTGGTATATTTCCCTCGTGCTGGAAGTTGGCAAATGTCCAGCCCGTCCCCAAAAAAGGACCAAAATCCGATATCTCAAATTATAGGCCAATAGCTTTACTATCGGTCCTATCCAAAGTCTATGAGCATTATATTAATACACATATTTCAAAATTTCTGGAAGAAAATCATTTAATATCCGACAGCCAATACGGTTTTCGAAACAAAAGATCAACTACCGATCTATTAAACTATGTAGCGCATTGTTGGAACAGCATACTTGATAAAGGTGGTGAAACATACGTTATCGCTTTAGACATCTCCAAGGCATTCGATCGAGTCTGGCATGCCAACTTAATCAACAAGCTCGTTGCGTACGGTTTTCATCCCAATGTTGTGAAGCTGATTCAAAATTTTCTATCCGACCGATACATTTCGGTAACCTTAGACGGATATTCTTCTGAGTCTAAACTAATTAACGCTGGTGTACCCCAAGGCTCAGTATTGTCCCCAACCCTATTTTTGATTTATATCAACGAATTGTTGAAAATCACCAGCAACCCAATAAATAGTTTTGCAGATGATAGTACTCTGCACAAGTCGTTCGAGCCCCTTCCTTCAAAAGGTAAAATGCACGAACGAATTAATCCTGCCCGGAGAGACGCTGCCATAAACGTGAACAAAGACCTGAATAAAGTCGCCGACTGGGGTGACCAAAACCTTGTCAATTTCAACTCCACCAAAACACAGCTGTTGATTGTTTCCAGATTAAAGACCGAGTTCCCCAAAGATATTTTATTTAGTATGTGTGATGAACCAATAGGTGAATGTAAAAACATTCGTTTATTGGGTGTCACAATTTCAAATGACCTACTCTGGAACGATCATGTAATGGCGATGGCAAAAAGCGTGTCTAAAAAACTCGGCCTCCTAAATAGATGCAAAAAATTTTTCACTCCATACCAATTGCTCCATGTTTATAAGTCCTATATTCGTCCCTGTATGGAGTACTGCTGTCAAGTTTGGGGTGCTGCCTCTGTTTCCATCTTGCCCCTCTTGGACTCTGTTCAAAAGCGAGCTATACGAATTGTAGGTGATCGAACTTTGACATCAAAACTTGATTCCCTACAACATCGTCGCACTGTTGCTGACCTCGTTGTTTTTTACAAATATCGTCATCAGCAGTGCTCAGATGAAATCAGCGGCATCATGCCTCAAACTTATTCTTACCCCCGTTCCACTCGGCAATCGGCTGCCGCAACCAGTGAAACGGTAAAGATCCCGCGCTGTCATACTGGCAGATCGCAGAGAGACTTCTTTGTCCGAACTGCGTACAAATGGAATAGTTTGCCGGAACACTTAGTCTCAGGTGGCTTCAACCCACAGATGTTTAAAAAAAGCGTTAATCTACACCTCAGAACGCCAGTTGTTGTGGGACCCAGGTCTAGACCTAGGTCTTAAAAGGTATTTATGTGTTGTTGTGACACATATTCTAAACCCTATTACACAACACATTTTATAAAAAAAAAAAAAAAAAAAAAATCATATCTAAAATTTTGCATGTTTAACTTAAAGCATTATTTTATCAACTGGATCGTCAGTAACCAGAACTTTATTTAACTGGATTAACAACAACTACCAAAATTCTATATAAATAAATAAATTAAAATATTACAATTTGGAGGATCTCTTGAACGCTTTGCAAAACCATACAGCGCGAAATTCTCGCTATTGGTTTTCTAATTACTCTACTGTGCTCAGAGGCGTAGCTAGGGCGGAGGGGGGGGGGGGGGCGGTCCGCCCCGGGTGTCACCCGTTTTGGGTGACACCCGACCGTAAAAAACTTAAACAAACCATACCAATGTTTTCAACGATAAATCACTTCTATAGAAACCATTTTAACCAGGTTATCCATATAATTTTAATTTATAAATAATTGTGATAACCTATAAATGCGTCCTATAAATGTGTTATTGGTTCAAAAAGAATCTATTCTTCTTTTTAAAATTTTTGAGTTATTACGTGATATTTTAACAATATTAATCGAATCAACATGTTGAGCATTTAATACCATCACCACAATTACTCAATAGCTTTGAATATTCCTATAGATACCATTTTGACTTTTTTTATGGTATATTATTTAATATGCAAGAATGATTCTTTAACGAAAAGGTCTGAAAACATATATGCTGAATAATGTATAGGAAAAGTGGTTTACGTCGATAATGTGGCACCCTTTGTCGATCGGGTGGCACCCTTGAGTTACAATGTCTTTATTCCAAAATGATTTCTAAAATATTAGCTTAACTTTACTACCTAATATATGTATTACATTTCAAACAAATTAACTGCAAACACCTAAGGAAACTAATAAACAATCAAATCACCGTGTTTGTTAATTATCTCAAAATAATTTGTTTTTCTTTTATCTTGAAACTCAAGGAATAAATTGGAAAAAATCGTTTTTCAATGGACACAAAAATAATTGCTGTGGAATAAAATGGCAGTTATGCAATTACTGTAGTTTTGCAGATTTTTATAGGTAGATACATACTCATACTGTTTGTTTGCAGTTTTATATATTTATATATTTGAATTAAATGAAAGTTTATCATTTAAAATTACATTATGTTGGGTTTTAAGTCCCTTGTAAATTTCAAACTTACCAAGTGATTCTTTTAGAGATCCTTGGCTACATAAATGTAAAGCCTTCAATTTTTTTTTAAAAGTGGTATTGGCTATTGTTATTAACTATGTTATTAACTAGTTAAATTGTTAATTGCTATTGTTATTAACTATGTAAATGGTTTGCAAAAATAGACTTTAAATTTTGTTTATTTTTCTTCGTAGGAAGGCATTCCTTAAATCAGTCTTTAAAACATTTTCCGGTTTTCCCGATGTAAAATTTTTCACAAAAATCACATTTAATTTTGTAAATTATTGAGCATGATTCTAATTGGATATTTAATTTTGGTTTCAATTCTTTATATAAAATATCTTTTAGGATTTTATATCTATATTTTTTAAATAGTTCCTTATAATATTAGGCATATGATTTGTATATTCCATTTTATCAAATATTATTTAATATAAGTTGTTACAAGGAAATTTAAATAAATTAATTTTCTTGGCGGTGTATTTAGTCGTTAACACAGTGTAGTTATTATGAACTAGACATATATGTATCCTTCAAATATATTTAGAATTAATGCTTTGCTGATAGCTACTATAATTAAAAATATTTTTTAGATTTCGTTTAGCAAATATCGCAAAAAAGAAATATGCCACGAGGAGGTCATACTTCTTAAAGAAAAAGTGGATTCCAGCAGAGAAAAACGAAACAGGCTAAAATAGATGCAGTTCAGAGCATATCTGGATTCATCTATAAATATGTTACAAAACCAGATGACATCCAAAGTTCATCAAAAGAAACTGATTCTCACGTTGATGCAACGAATGTTTTAGAGAATATTGGCTCATCTTCGGAAAGCAACAGCGACAATACAGAATTAATAATGATAAGCTATAATGAAGACGAATTAGAAAGAAATACTGAAAATGACAGTGATAATGCTGCTAATGCTTCTACTATCGAAGACAGTATTAGCATGGGTGAATCACTTCAGGACTTAAGATATGTAGCACATTGGAATATACTAGGTAGTCTCTGATAATCTTCGCATTGATATCATAAAAAAAGGAGGTGAACATTTTCAAAATAGAGAAGAGTCGTTTGCTACTGTATCTAGACACGGGTTGGACATAAAATCTGATGTTCGCAATCTTTCTAAAGAATGGT
Source organism: Diogma glabrata (assembly GCA_963693315.1). Classification (NCBI taxonomy): domain Eukaryota; kingdom Metazoa; phylum Arthropoda; class Insecta; order Diptera; family Cylindrotomidae; genus Diogma; species Diogma glabrata. The sequence goes on along the minus strand of OY856187.1, from coordinate 34,305,030 downwards.
AGTATAAAGTGATACAGTATGGTGAAAAAATTCTGCGGTTATGGATGGTTTATTCTCCTTTGAATAATAACCTGTACTACTTCTGCTGTAGAATATTAGTTAGCTGTCACCAATAGTAATAATACAAAATCTACGACTGGATTTCAGAAGTGGTGGAAACTAAATCCCAAAGTAACCGACCATAAAACTTCAAATGAACATCCCAGGTAAGCAGAGAGGATTGTTTTGACATTGAGCCAAGCTTGTTTTAAGGTCGAACAATGTTGGGACAAGCTTTACAATAAACTTGGTTGAATGTTGTTTTAACCTTAAATGATAACCACGTACCATTATTACTTTTAGATATTGGAACAATATTTAAATACAATGCTGGCCCAATTCTACCCAGGTAAGCACAAAGGATTGTTTTTACATATAGAGCCAACCTTGTTTTAAGGTTGAACAACGTTGAGACAAGCTTTAAAATAAAATTGCTTGAATGTTGTTTTAACCTTAAATGATAACCACGTACCATTATTAGTTTTACACATTGGATCAATATTTAAATACAATGATGGACCAATTCTAAAACAAATAAATCGAATTCATAGCTTTTTAATATTTTATTCAATGTATAATTCACTATATGTGTTGTTATGGTTTTCCATATTATTCACTGTTTGTGTGCTTTTGTCACTTTTGAATTTAAAAATATAGTTTTTATATGTTTATTTTTAATTTTTTATTTTATGAATAATAATATAAGCTTCCTTATATTAACAATTTGAATTTGATTTTATATTTTAATGAATATCGATTTCGACTTACGTCATCCTCAGTTCTTTAATTATTATTACAATCTTTGCTTAAACTAATGTCTTATATACTATTTCAACTGCTATTTTTTATTATTATGTCATATATTTTGTTAGTTTTAGTGTTGATTTTATCATTTAAAGTGTTGATATTGTTTTTATGTTCATATATTTCTATTTCTTCCAATCTATCTAGATGTTGTCCTTTTTTTTATGTAATATGGTTAAATTTGTGTTGATATTGGTATATTTGTGTTTTTCTATTTTCAAATGTTGTGCATATCTGGATTTTGGATCAATTTTATTAATTTCCCTGGTGTGTTCAATAAATCTTTTTGTGAAGGACCGCCCCGTTTGACCTATATAAAATTTACTGCAGTCATCACAGGCAATTTTGTAAACACCTGTGTCTAAGGTTTGGGTTTTTTGGTTTTTAGGTAATTTTCTATTTTATTTTTGTTTTTGTAAGCTGCAATGTATCCATATTTTTTTGAAGTTTTTTGCATTATTTTGAATGTTGTTTTACTATATGTTACGCCTATGTATTTTTTGCCTGCTAAGTTTTCTTCATTCCTCAGTGTTGTTAAGGTTTGCAAATTTTTCTTGTGTTTATGTTTTCTATTTAATGTGTCAATTATTTCGTTTTTATACCCGTTTTTACCATTTTATGTTATTTAATTCGTCTTGTAAATTTTCTGCATTCATTGGTATATTGTTTAATCTATTGATCATGTGATTGTATGGAGCTAGTTTATGTTTGTATGGATGATGTGATTTAATTTTTATTGTTTAATCCGTTTAGGTTGGTTTTCGGAATATTTTGAATGTGTGTTTTGAATCTACATTTTTGATTGATAAATTATTGTGTTATTTTCTACATTTTCTAACGTGAATTTAATGGAAGGTTCTATGCTGATTATGTATTGTATAACATCAAATAGAATATGAAATAATAATGGAATCGGTAAAGAATGATATGGAAAGCACGATAAAAAAGAAAGGTGAAAATATAAAATTGAAATTAAAGAAGTTAAAAGAATCAAAACTAATAGAAATGGGAACTCATCGTTATTATGATAATAGCAGTTGAAATAGTATATAAGACATTAGTTTAAGCAAAGATTGTAATAATAATTTAAGAACTGAGGATGACGTAAGTCGAAATCGATATTCATTAAAATAAAAAATCAAATTCAAATTGTTACTATAAGGAAGTTTATATTAGTATTAATAAAAAAAAATAAAAAAAAAAATAAATAAACATATTAAATAAGTATATTTTTAAATATTGCATTTTAATGTATAATTCAGTATAATCCTTGGCTAGCTAACTTTGGTTACAGTCTGGGCCAGTTGTAAATGCCTAGACTGAACCAAGATTCAGTTTATTAGGTTACGCATTATTTACTAGTCTAATGTAGTGCAAACATGTGCAAGCCCTATTAAGTTTTTCTCTAATTTTATAAATGTTACTCTTTCAACAACTTCTTTCCACACATTTAAAGGAGGTCTGGAAAAAAACTGGTTTGGTAGATCTGGCCCAAGTCTTATTTGCCAGACTTGGCCCAAGGACATCAGTCCAAAATTGGCACAAACTTGAGCCGTTTGAAAATATTAAGTCTGGCCCAAACCCCGAAAGCTGTTGTGCGGGCTTGACACAGCTCTGGCCCCTTAGCCTTTTATTACCCGGGTATTGTAATGGAATTTCCTTATATATTGTAAATTTGTTGGCTACAGTCCATCATTGAACAAATGCTGAAATTATATAACCATTATTATAAATTTCTTTCAACATTGGACCAAGATTGGCCCAAAACTAAATATAGTAGTCAGGAGATACAATTTACATTTATTTATTTTAACCTTGGTTTAGTATGACAAAATGTATGAGACTAAGACTTGGCCATGCTTTGATAATCATTTTTTAGTTTTCCAAGCTTGGGTCAAGCTTGGCCCATTCGATAAGGCTTGGTATTTCTAACCTGGGATCTGGAGAATTTTCAAAAGTGGCAAACTTTGGAAATGAGGTTAAAATTTCATAAAACGATAGGAGACGTAGCCTCGCAATTAATATATAATGAAATACAGAAGTGGAAACATCTTTTATCCAGATTATTGGATATAACTTTGTTTTTATCTAAACAAAACCTAGCATTTCGTTGACATGATGAAGGACAAAGTTCTTCAAATAGAGGCAATTTTTTAGAACTAGTCAATCTATTGTCAAATTATGATGTAGCGTTAAAAGAACACATTTTCAATTTGGAGCATGGTAAATCACCAAAAGTATCATATTTGTCACCAGATATACAAAATGAGTTCATAAATGTTTTAGCGAACCACGTTTAAGCTTGTCAACGAAATTAAATCGGTTAAATATTTTGGAATTATGTTTGATAGCACACCTGACAATTCACATATTGATCAAATGTCAGAAGTGATTCGTTATGTGAAAATTGATGGTAGAAAAGTGGAAATCAAGGAAGTATTACTTGGATTTTTTCGTTTACATGGAAAAAAGCCGCTGATTTAAGCGATGAAATTATTACACTGAAAAAAAATTTGAAGTAATGATAACCTCATCTCGAAGTTGGCAGTTTATTATTCATGCAAAGAAAAGATATTTACAAACAATTTCACCGTGATTGGGACAACTACTTAGTACTCAGTAACATTTTCCTGACAACAAAAAGAGGTTTATTTAAAATATAAAGTGTTATATCCAATATAATAGTAGTTGAATAAAGTTAATAACTATTTCCATGAAAACATATTTCTTTGGCCTTATATCATGAATTTTTCATATTAAAATTTAAGTATTTGAGATTAATTGAACTATATTTTATTTTCACATAAATATTTCATGTGATTGTCGGTTTATAATTGTACAATTGTTGAATCAATCTTGTAGTTCGATTCGCCATATCTGCCCGCACGGTGAGATTGAGACAACTGCATTTCGATTGGAAATAGGACATGTTTTTTTCAGTGTAAAAATCTTCAAAATGACGGTATAGATGTTATGTATTGTCGTTCCAAAGGTTATGATAATGCAGCTGTTATGTGTAGTATACATGGGGGAGTGCAAGCTATTATTAAAGCAAAAACTAACAAAGCAATTTTTGTCGGCTGTATAGATCATTCAATTAATTTATGTGGCCAACACTCAGTTGCACAAAATAAAGCTTGTCTAACGATTTTTGGAACAGTAGAAGCCATTTTTACATGTTGTTATGTAGACTGGAGTATGATAACGTAGTGCGGTAAAGTTACAGATCCATGAAGTTCCTATTTCCTCACATATCACAATTTTGCATATCACGCGTGGTTCATAGCAAGTTCTCGTTCATCCATAATCTATAGTCATATTTTTATATAGTTTCCGGTACACATATTTATTCTTAGCATAAAAAATTTAACAATAATCTTTTTTTACAATGCCCTATTGATGGTTCACACTGCGTTTCTACCCGCGTTGCTTCGTCATACTGCACGAATTTTTGATTCTCCGGGCCTCTAATCATAACTGCTCTAAATATTTTCAAACAGCTGTGCATATTTGTCAATTCGTCTTGTTATCAAAGAAAAAATTTATATCCTACAATCAGCTTTGAAATTGTCTTCAAAACGTATTATATTTTTTACATAGTTTTTTTTATCAATTCTTCTTTCCGCTATATATATATATATATATATATATATATATATATATATATATATATATATATATATATATATATATATATATATATATATATATATATATATATATATATATATATATATATATATATATATATATATATATATATATATATATATATATATATATATATATATATATATATATATATATATATATATATATATATATATATATATATATATATATATATATATATATATATATATATATATATATATATAGATTCTACTGTAAAACGGTTGTAATTTACTATTTCGTAATGCGAAATCATCATAGAACCGGTTGTACATACGTTTTAATCCATCCTAATGTCGAATATATTACTATTTCTTTCAAACGCGTTGTAAATAATATATTTCGTTAAATTATCTTTTAATTTTGTTTATTACAAACTAATAACCAGTCTTTGTTTTGTTACGGAAAATGTACTAACACTAATCTGTAAATTTAAAACTTTCGAAAAACAATTAGCTCATTTTTCGATATTAATTGCCTATATAAGAGATGAAAACATCTAGTCGTCTCTCTTAAGCCGCAATTAGACTATTGCAGAACTCTGCAATATTTCTGCAATAGTCGTGCAATGGTAATGTGTAAAATATTGATTACAGAAAAGTTCGGCCATGAACTCATTGCAAAACATTGCAATGAGTCAATGCAATGTTTTGCAATGAGTTCATTGCTAAACTTTTCTGCAATGAATATTTTTCAATATACCATTGCAGAAATATTGCAGAGTTCTGCAATAGTCTAATTGCGGCTTTAGTCTAATTTTATTTTTCTTATTGGATTTTGGCGGTTTGACATTGGGTGTGTGAGGTTGACAGTCCTCATACATAGTGAAATTTGCCTTAATTATTTTTAAAATTATCATAGAAGTTACTCAATGTTTAGAATCTGTGTTTTATGTGGTTTATTGTGGAGAATAGAACGTCTTTTACTGTAGCAGTCCACCCCAATCTCCGTACCAGGAAGAAAAGTAAGATAAATTTTTTTTGGTTTATAATGGTGCTTCTGTCAAAGATGGTGGAAAATTTCTGATTAGACCTCACATGACATTTTGATCATATTGAAATAAAAGAATTTCTTTCTTTTATATAAAAATCCACACTAAATATCATAAAGAAACAAAATAATAATAATCAAAATAATATAATAAAAGTTAACTGTTTTTGTTAGTAATTAAGCGATTCTAATGCTAAGTAAATAAATTGTGTGCTTTGTTTTCGTTTATCAGTTTAATTAGTAACCAATTTTTTTTGTAAATTCCAAGTGTAATATATTGACATGTTGATAAATTCGAATGTATTTGTTTTCCTCGATGTGTAAAAGAAAAAAATTATAAATTAATGTCGTGGCTTTCTTTATGTTAAGAGTTATATTATTTATACCCGTTATCAATGCAATGTACCAGCAATCGCCTTAGCTACTGCGGCGCAACATTTTTTTTGTCATTAACATACAACTTACCAGTCCTCGCCTCGATTTTTGTGACGCAACATCTTTTTTTTATTCAACTTAACCAACAATCGCCTTAGTTGTTGGGCGCAACATCTATACATTATTTATATAACTTATCAGTAATCACCTATCATTTGGGGGTGCAACATTTGTATATTGCTTAAATTACCTCTTACCAGTGCAGTTTGTTAACACTCGCTATATTTGGGGGTGCAACATTTGAATATTGCTTAAATTACATCTTACCAATGCAGTTTATTAGTAGTCCCCTAGTAGTTGTGGTGCAACATTGATGGTATTTATTTGCCTATTATCAGCACAAGTTGTCAACAATCGCCTTATATTGAGACGCAACATTTATATATTATCTACACAAATTACTATTGCAACTTATCAACAATCACTAGTAGTTGTGGTGCAACATTGATGGTATTAATTTGCATATAATCAGCACAATTTGTCAACGATCGCTTTATTATGTGACGCAACATTTCTACATTAGTTATACAATTTATCAGTGCCACTTATGCTTATGCACTTTATGCTTATGATGACACAGCTACTCATCTTATCATGCTTTGTCCGCTGTAATATTCACCGATGATGGAGTGCTGAACGCTAGGACAGTGAGGCCTGTCGTATATAACCATGGGGTGAGTGTTCTTTAATTATTTTTTTATATGTTCCTTTAAATAAAGGTATGAATGCGTGTGAATGAGTGTACGTATGGATGAATGTGGGCGTGATTGTCGATGCGCGTACGTGAATGTATGTTGCGGATATATTTGAGACACTACAAATTAAGTTAAAAGCAATTATAAATGCAATACTTTCTTCTAATGTAATATTTTTTGGGAATTAATGCTTAATTCCTAATAATTTTTATACTACCTGTAACTGGCTTATAAGGAGGTCAGTCATGCCGCTGTGATGGTAACCGCCATAACTTAGCACTGTGAACCCGCTGTGAAGGAATTAGCCTATAATTTCTAGGTATCAATCAGAACAACAACTACTGTTCACTGGGGATTATGATCGGATTTGGCGATGGGCATTTATTTATTCAATTTATTGTAAATATGGCGGTTGAGGTTTTCATGTAACCTACGATTTGATTGTCAGTTTACAAGTGATGGTATTACTTTGTGGACGTGATCAGAATGATCAAATGTCAGCAGTAAAAATTACTTTAATTGCTACTATTTACTATAATGGCCAAGTGTCTTTGAACTTAATTGTCGTGCTTTGATATATAGGTGTGTATGTGGATAGGGGGGTTTGAAGGTAAGTGTGGGTGTGTGGGAGGATGTGAGCGTGCATAAAGCGTAAGAGTGTGGGCATATGGGAGTGAATGCGGGGGTTGAACGTGGTGATCGCGGGTCTTTCGCAAAACAGGTCGTCAGAGTCTCATTCTCTCATTTGTAATCTTTCCATTTCTGTATAATCTCGTAATTCGCGTACATGTCTGTATTTGTATTGGAGTAGCAGGGTTTAAAAATCGAACTCCATACTGTGACTAGCCCGGAGCATTTAAACAACCTAAATTAGCTACGCGACCTGCTATGCCGCTTCATTGGTTCGCCAATGAAAAAGCTCTTCATTACAATGTTTTTCTTCTTCGACTAGCCGCTGGGAAGTGCTTGTTAAACACAACAAAGCAACTGTTAAAAGACTCTTAACAACGCATTGGAGTGCTCATTATGCTGCAGTAAAAGTATTGGCCGAAAATTTTGATGGGATTGTGGCTGCAATTGAGAAGTTAAGTGATCAACAAGAAAATGTAGACACTGGAGGCGCTGCGCAGAACCTTATCCATGCAGCATGTGATTTTACGTTTCTTTGCTATCTTTTGTTTTGGAATGATATTCTAAGGGAAATAATGGCTGTGCTCAGATTAGATTGCAAAGCAAGGGCTTGAATATTGATCAATTAGTTACAAAAATAGAGTCAATTCGTAACGAAGTCACATTGTAGAAGAGGCAATAATTCTTGCTGCGAAAAAATCGTAGGACTATGACATTCCAATGGAAAGCCGAATTCGTCGTAAAAACGCAAAAAACCACTGGCTGGTGAGTTTGCCCCTGATGTAGGACTGACACTGAGAGCTCAACTTAAAAAGGACATGTTGGAATGTCTTGACCTATTCAGTGTTGAACTCCGAACTAGACCTAAGTCAGTTCAAGATTTAGCTTCATTGTTCGAGGTTGTGCAGACAAACACTTAGCTTTTGGCGAACAGTGAAGAGTTGAAATTATCTGTATCAAAATTTACTGGTTTTTATGATGAGGTATCGGCAACAGAACTCCTCATAGAGATACCATTAGTAACACGTTTTATTAAAATATTTATATTTATTTATAAAAAATATAGTTACAATTTTTTTCATATATACAAATTATATCATAAAATTTAATTAAACAAATTAAAGTACATAACTTCTTCTTAAAATTAAAATATTTAAGATTTGTGTTATAATATTACTTAACCAAATTATTATTAATTATTTATAGATTAAAATACATTTTTAAGCATTAATTTTCATAAGTACACATAGCCTCATCAGCACCATCAGGACAATCAGTGACTTTATCACACAATTGACTTACCGTTATACATAAACCGCTAATACATCTTAATTCATTTTCAGGACATGGTGAAGCATGCGCTGTTGTCATTCCCGTACGATCTGTACTGGAATATTTAAATTTTGATTCTGAATCACTGGTCATCATAATCTCTTTGCTATCTTGAAAATGTATCAAAGAAGGATTTGTTATATTATTATTGTTTATATTATGATTTTGTTCCTTGTTCATTATTTTCACTTCATTTAAATGAGTCGAATTTTCAGTTTCGTTTAATTTTTGAATTATTTCAATATTTTTTGAGCCAACCAATAAAATCGGATCGCCATCATTACTCAAATTTTCATCACGGTATTCTGTTCCAAATTTTCGATTTTCTAACGAATATACACGATCTTCGCCCGATATTGTTAAATATGGTCGATCACTAGGCTTACTAGGTAGTTGTTCGTGAATTAGTGGATATTTTCGTGGAGTTGAATTTTCATTAAATAATTTTCGATCATCATCATAATCATCACAATCATATTCATCAGCAGCATCAGGACAGTCATCATAGTAATCACACCGCCATTTATCGGGTATACATTTATCGTTTGTCGGACATTTGAATTCATCGTGTGCACAAAACTTACAATTTTCTTCGTCTTCCCCATCTGAACAGTCTTTGATGTTGTCACACCTTGCAAAAATAAATAAGATTACTTCTTTCCATATAAACTGAACAATTAACTTACTTCCATTGTATTGGTATACAACTTTTGTCACCGCATCGGAATTCATTGCCGTAACATGAAGCCCGCTTTGTAGGGTCTTCACAAACAGCTGAATCATCTGAATTCGGATAACTATCACAGTCAAATGTTGATGTTAATATTTCTGAGCTTGCAATAATATGTGCACATGGTTCCAAAACAGATTTACAAATTCTTTTACACGGTTCAAGTGATCCAATAGTCATTGGACGACATTCTGGTTCCAAAGCAGCGCATACAAATTGTGCTACACGTAACGAGCATTGTGATTCAACTAAATGTTGAAAATGTTGATAATCTGTTTCAGATAAATTCATTCCCATATTTAAAGGTGTTGTCAGGTCATAGTGTAAAATACCACGACAAAGTGGAAGCGATGTTGAACGACAACTTTCTGTTAAAGATAAAAAAAATGTTTTTTTAAGAAATCTGAAATTATTAAATAAACAAAAATGTAACCATCATCAGAGCCATTATATTTCCGCATTTGTGGTGTTGTTATTTCATATTTCTGGATGATAGGTAATGTTGGTGACACTCTTGTTCTGTAGATACTTGAGTCAGTTGTTGATAAATATTGTTTTGTGTTATTCTAAAAATAAAATAATATCTTTAACAAAAACTTTAATCTGAAATATAAAGGGGCTGAAACTTCAGGCGCCAACGTGTCAAGAGTTCTGTGTTAAAGGTTTGTCTTAGTGTTTTTGAAAGAAGATTGTTATATTGCAAGTGTTTTTAGTTGTGGTCACCAGCGCCGTATAAAAAATTAAACCTCTTTGCAAAAAAACGGTAATGGTACAGTTTTTTTTATTTTTTGTTTAGAATGTGTATTACATACAAACAGGAAACTTGAATTCGTTTGTTATAACAATATATCAACTTAACAACATAAAATGAAACGAAATGAGGATTAAAACCCAGAAATCTATTACTTTAGCGTTGACTAATTATATTTTTTGTAAAAAAACGACATTTAGTCGAGAAAACTTGCAAAAAGCTTTAAAAGACGAAACAGTCTTTTTCAAACTGTGGAAGTGTTGGGTTCATTCAGAACTCAAAAAGTATGGGCTGGGTATACTCAAAGAAATAATATAGCTATCGAAAGGTTAAAATACTTTGATTTGTAATATCCTTAAAACTTAAAAGAAAAAAATGCATAGCTTACGTTTATCAACGCTAATATCCTTTCGTCTTCTTCAATCGGTACCCCAAAATTATTTTGATGTCCTGATGTAAATCCAAACATATGTAATGTTCCCTTAATCGGATTCAATGTTGATTTTATGATCTCCACAATACTTCTAATTGTTGTTGTTTTGTATTCAAAATTATTTTCGATGTCAGTCATATTTTCAGTTGTTATATCGATTTCAGGTATAGTATTTGGAGCCCCTGAAGTTTGTGTTAATCCTGTGTTTTCATCAATAAAACTATAACTAACTGCATGGCCATTAACAATAGTTGTTTCTACCTCCCGATCATTTGTTGTTTGTTCGATATCTTTGTCCGTGTTTTCTAACTCGTTATTAGTGTCGTAAAAGAATTTAATTCCGCTGTCGTTTATTAACTCGTCAGTTATATAATTATTATTATTAGCGATATTATTAATACTCTTATTTTTATTATAAATAAACGAAGATTGATTAGTATAATTTTGTTCATTATTTGAATTTAATGAAAAATATAAAATTATCCCTATTAATCCCAAAATGAGAAAGAAAAGTAACGGCCATTTTGAATATCGCAAGCACAGTTTGTACAATTTTTTTGCTTGATAGTTCCTCTGTTCCGTTGTTGAGATTATATGAGATTGTGAATCTTTTTTCCAAAATAATAAATAATTGTGTAAACCTTTTGTTGATGTGATTGATGAGCTGAATGATGGATTTTCTATTGAGTTGTTTAAATGTTTTGGTGCTATTCTATATGATGAATTGTTGTTGACGCCCTGTAAATAAATAACAAAAAAATTGTCAAATTAGTCGTAATCTATGATATTTTCATTCAAAACTAAATAAAAATAAATATGTTTAAAGGATTTTATATACCATTTTAACTTGTTGGTTTCAAAGAGAGAACGCATGTTGCTGTGGGACCTTGGTCCTTAAAGGTTTTATATATTGTTATGGCACATATTGTAATTCCTTATACACAGCACATTTTATAGCAAAAAATTCACGACAATATGTTAAAGCTTACTATAACGCTACGAAAGTGTTCACTTGGTTTGATTGATTATTATTTGACAAAAAAATTGAAATTAATTGAATTGAATTATTTGAGCTAATTTGATATGTAAATTAAATAAAATTCATATTTTGATTACTTTATTTAACAATAGATCAAATAATGGTAGCAGAAAAAAATTATGTTTTACTCGGACTAAAAATGGATTTTGGGACTTATAAAATCGCGGTACTTGTATTTCGTCCTAAAATCCACGAGTTTTTGTCGTAGTGAAACAAATAACTAATTTGTTTTTATTCCGAACTATAATTAATGAGAAGTCATCACAATAAAACTATTCTGATTTCTGATCTGTGTAACCACAAACCCAAAACGAAAGATATTTATTTACAATAGTTAAATGTTGCAAATATTTCAATTCTAAAATCAATGTCAATTGAAGTAATTTCATCGAAAACACTTATTATTTAATACAATAATACTGTACTAGTTTTAAATATAAATCACATAATTTTATGTAATATATATATTAATGAATAGAAACTATGTGGATTCTTCAAAATTGTGTTAAAGAAATCCAGAAATTTTCAATTATGTTTCATATCACGATTATTTGTAAAATATCCGCAACCTTTGAAATTGACATTTTAATTCTATAGATTTAATTGATTATCGAAAATTCTTTATTACAAAATCATTTTGATCTTTTTTATTTTTAAAAAACGAACATAGAATTTTAAGAATATAATTAATATAATTTAAACGTTTATGTTTGATATTTTTATTTGTTATAGTCGTGGGTAGATTTGTTTGAAAATGTCATTAAAATGAACACCTATGCAATCAAAGATGTTTTAATGACTAATGTGAAGTAACGTCATCTTCCTTAAAAATTAAGATATTTATCTTGCTTGACAAGGTTTGGGATTTATCAGTCGGAGGTCAACATGCAACGTGGGGGATAACATATTTTGTTTAGTATATTACAGATATAACATGGTATGTTTTCATCTCAGTCATCTTGGCCGTAAGGTCGAAAAACTTGAATATTGTTGATTATATAGTTTGTTTGACAAATAACCATCTTCATTGTAAGCTTTTTTACTCAAAATTACTAGTAGTATTACATTCCAATTTTCTGTTAAATAAAAAGTTGATTAATTTACTAAGCAAGTTTAGTCTAATTTAGTATGAATTGGAACGCAGTTTTAGTAATACATTTTAATACAAATGTTACGATACAAATGGTATGCTTTAGTTTAGATTAAATTGTCTTTTAAATATCTTGAACATTTAGTTTTTCGCGTGCAATAAATATTTCGCAAGAGAAATTTACTATTTGGAAGAATAAAATATATTTTCAGAAGATTTCTCTTGCAAAAATATTTATTGCAAAAATATTTATTTTATTAACAACAAACAACATATGCTATTCTGTTATACAAAAATCTGCCAATTTTTTCTACAACTGATGAAAAATGTGTTCTAGACAGAGTTGTGAAAACTTGACCATTTTTGATTTTCCTGAAACTTGGCATATAGTATGAACAAAATAAAAAATACGACTTATTTTAAAATTTTTTTAAAGTGCATAGTTTGAGTATAGGGGGCAACAATTTATATCATCAAAAAATTTTAACCACTTAAGTTCGAGAAAATAATGAACAATTAGAATTTTAATCGGACTAAAAATCTTTAAAATTAAATATCTCAAGAGCACGAATTAATGCCTCTTTGTAAATTTGATATATTTTAAAGTAAGGTTAGAGCTATAGTTAAAAAAAAAGTTAAAATTTAATTGATTTTAAAATTTTTTGTTAATGGAAGTTGTTTGAAAAAATGAAGAAAAATTCGAATTTCAGTCGTACTAAAAATCTTTAAAATTAAATATCTCAAGAATAAAAATTAACGCCTCTGAGTTATTTTGATATATTTTAGAGTAAGGATAGAACTATTTTCAGAAAAAAAATTAATTAAATTCTGTAACGATCGCAATAATCGCAAAACAATAATAAAACCAAATTCCTCTTTGTTTTCAATTCAATAGAAATGTATTTCATTAGTTTCCGTTCATTTTTTTTTCATTAATAATAATTTTAAATTTTTCTAAAACTTAACTGCTAGTTAAATTTTGAATATACTATAAAAAGCAAACGAACGTACTCAATTTTATTTCCAATTCTAGCGAACAGATGTCGTTGTCGTTATTAATCTCTGCTGAATTTTGAGATTACCCGATTTGTTTTGACATCGGAAGATGTAACAAATTAAAAACACATTTTTTTTTTGAGAGAATTTTTGAATGTTAATTTTCTAAAGAGTCATTCCATTTTTGTTGCTAAAGATTAAAACATCTCAATTCAGTATTGTCTTAACAAAAAAAAACAAATGAAATAAAAGGAAACCACATTGAGTCAGATAAAAGTCCATTTTTTATTCTGGATTTGATGAATTCTTCCAAGAAATATATAGATGTTGATAATAGAAATAGCAAATAATAAAATTGAATTTGTGATATAAACCAAAAAGTTTTTATGGTGAAAATAAATTAATTAAAATTCGACTAAACAAGTCGTAAAGTTGAATCTACAGTTTTCACGTTTTAGTTTTATCTTAAAATTTCATGAATGACGTTAGTGGAAAGGCTGTGATTATTATTGATTACGTGAGTGGAAAGGCTGTGATTATTATTGATTACGTGAGTGGAAAGGCAGAGATTATTATTGATTACGTTAGTGGAAAGGCTGTGATTATTATTGATTACGTGAGTGGAAAGGCAGAGATTATCATTGATTACGTTAGTGGAAAGGCTGTGATTATTATTGATTACGTGAGTGGAAAGGCAGAGATTATTATTGATTACGTTAGTGGAAAGGCTGTGCTTATTATTGATTACGTTCGAAGGAAATGCTGAAATTTGTTACATGATTGATTACATTGGTGGAAAGGCTGGAATTTGTGTTATCTTCAGTGGAAAGATTCCAACTAGTTGGATCCAAGGAATCCAATCAAATTGAAGACATCATTCATCAGATACAACAAAATAGTTAAGGTCAGATCTATTATTTTTAATTATCATATCATATACGTATATTTTAAAATGTTAGAATAAAGTTCATCGTTAAGAGATTCCCCAGATCTCAGAGTTTGTCTGAGACAATCCGTGCATCCCGGGTATATATTTTTTTTTCTTCATATTAGTTAACAAAGGTCCAAGTGTAAGAAGTGGCAGCCGTAACAAAGACCTGGTGTAATTATTGAATTTGTATGGTTAGAGCTATTTTCGGCGCGAAAAATACTTTTTTCAGGTGATTCGGGCGCGAATAAAACCTGTTTTGACATTTTTGGGTTTGGTCAACAAATTATTAAACCAGTTTGGTGTTTTATATATTCCTTTGGGATATATATATTTATATTTTTTTTGATAAACCAGATATTGGTTTTTTTTGTGTGTTTGGAATTTTTTAAAAATTTTTATTTAATAATGTATACAATCAGGAGGTTCCAGGGGTTGAGAAGGAGGTGTCGGCCAGGGGGGTGTGAGCCGTGGATGAATGAGGTGGATGAGAGAGCGAATGTGGAGAGAAAGGAGAGAATGGTTGAGGCGAGGAATCGGGTGAATGAGGAAGCGGATGAGATGGATGAAGTGACTGAGGAAGTGAATGTGGGCTGGAGAGAGAGAAGGAGGATCTCCAGAAACAGGAGCTCACACCTGAAGAGAAAGGAGAGGAGGAAGAAGGCGAAGGAGAGTCGCTTGGTCGTGGAGCTGGGAGCTTCCTCGACCAAGAGTACTCAAATAGAGGAGCTGGTTGAGGTGGTTCCCACCTCACCGACCATGCGACAGGTAGAGGAGTGGTCTGGTCCACAGGAGGCCCCTGTTCCTCATTGTATAATTAATTGAAGATAATTATTTTTTGCTTGTTTGAAAAAAAAACCGTTTTGGGACAGCAATTTTTTTTGGAGATTGTTTTTTTGTGCTGTCATTTTGAATTTGTTTTGTACATATTGTACATATTTGTAAATAATTTTCTTTTGTATATAGTTCATATACCTTTTTGTATATAATCGTGTACATATTTTGGAATGACATTGTACATATTTTGTAAATATTTTTTGGTACTGTCAATGTACAGTCTCGTACATAGTTGTAAATAGGTTATTGTATACAAATACAAGTACAATGGTTCGTTGAATTCGCTCATTGAACATGATATGGGTGTGTGCAGGATATATTTTTTGTATTTTCAATTTTTTATTGGTGATTAACTTTTTTGAATTTCTTTTGGATAAACCAATTTTGGTTCCTTTTTTGGGTAAACCAGTTGTGGTTTAATTATTTTTATGTACAGTATTTGTACAGGTTTTTGTAAATTATTTTTTTTGATAGTGTATGACTTTGGTAAATTAATTAATAAGGTAAATTAATAACTTTCTCCAGCGGTAGGCCTAACAAGCCATCCATGGGGCTTATCCCCTTAACATTAATGTCGTTCTTAGATCGCCTATGGCCATCGGGGTTAAGCGATCGAAGAACATTGGTTTCTTCTCTTCATTCGGCGAGGGAGTTCTCAGGGACGAGGAGTGGTGTTGCTGTGTTTGTACTTAGGTGCAAACCAGTAGTACCATTCTTTGCTCAGAGGCTTCTTCGGTGTAATGAAGAGAAGAACCAATTGTACTTTTGCTTTCAGGATCAGAGGCTTCACCTCAAACAAATTCAAAAACTTTTCCATTTTTCCACTTAGCTTTTACAATAGAACAATTTTTCATAGAGTTTAAGATTTGAAGTCTGGTGCTCGGGAGCGTTCTTCAACCTTCGCATTAGGTTTAGTTGTAATTTATTTTTAGGTTAAACAAGCACAACTGGGTCAGTAGAAATGGACCTAGTGTCTAATCGTGACAGTTGTGATTGTTTCATTAGGTTGGGGAGAATCTGTTCTGTAGAATCTGGTCGTTAGGGGCTTTTCTAGTCAGTTCTCACATGCATTGTTGGAGTGGGCTCGCGAGCGCGATATTTCAAATTTAAACAAAATGGATATTGTAACCATACTTACTTTTTAAATTGTCTCCAGACGAATCTTGATTTTGGGAATCTCTTATCTAATTATTAAATAAAAAAATAAAAATAAATAAAACAAATTTTTCGAAAATTAATTAAATAAAATTTTTATTAAATAAATAATTTTTTTAAATTTAAGTTAATTTTAGGTAACTAAATAAATAAATTTTTTTTAACTAAGCAAATTACATCAAGTTATAAATAAATATTTTTTATTTTTTAAAAAAAAAAAAAAATAAATCAATATTTCAGAGTTAGGACGGTGCATCCAATAAATAAACATTCTTCTAGATATTTTTATTTTTCAATTTTCTTTTAAAAATAAATAAATATTCTTAGGGGTGCTATCGTCAATAACTAATTTTAAGTATATATATATATTTCAGCATATCTGAAATTAAAATAAATAAATTATATTTTTATATACAATATTTTAGGAATTTTTGTGAAAGATTCAGCAAAGATTGGGTACGACAGTGGTTTTTTTTGTTCCTTTACAAAGGGTGTTTTTACAAAAAGGTTTTTTGTATTTTTTTTTGAATTGGGGCGTTCGTTGTTTTTTTTTCATTTCTTTGCGTTTTACAACTTCCATCGGACGAATTTTTCCGGGCGAATTAACTCCACCTTTTTTTCTAGTTGGAATTGGTTTTATTATTGGTGTTGACGTTTTTTTATTGTGAATTCTGGATTCTATAAATTTTACCATCAAAATGTCAAGTCACATTGGCGTGGACCATCCGTTCTATGGTTTGGAATCCAGTGAACTGCAGATCGAATGTCTGGTTCGGGGTGTGGATTTTAGAGGGGTCAATTGGGCAGAGGAACTGCGAAACCACGTAAATCATGGTGCAGTTCCAGTAACGGTATCTCATGCGAGAGACTTGGTAGCTGAGTCTCAAACGGTGGTGCAGGCAGCACAAGTTGTTTTAGATCAGGTACGTCGACTTCAACCACCGGTTAATCAGATCTTCTTAGATGGTTTGGCGAATCGAGTGTTGCATTATACAGGTAGGATGAATAGGTTGGGTCCTCGCAATGACTTGCAAGAAGCCCGCACCTACGCTATCTCGCAATTGTCACGCGCTTGGGATATAATAGGATCACTGTCAACACGTCCAATTATACAGAATAAACCAGGAGTATCATCTGCTCCATCTGCTTCACCTGCTTTTCGACCAGGTGAGAGATCCACACCGATCCCAGTACAGCCAATAACTGAGACAATAAATAGTCTGAATCGTACAGACCATCAACAACAGAGACGGTCGGATCAATTACCACCGGCATATTTTCAGCAATCAGGTTTGAGAGCAGAGGACCTTGCAATACCACTATTGGGTCCATCTTTCCAAGCTGAACACATACACAACAATCCAGCATTGGTACAACAACAATCATTAAATTATCCACAAGCTCCACTAACAGCACCACCACCATACAACCAACCTCCTCAGGTATGGCGTGACGCGGCTCCAGCGTTAGCACCAGTGGAGTACCGAGGGGTTCGTGGGAACAATTTGAGTCGTTATGACTCAAATTGGGTTCCAACCTTCACAGGAGATGGTCACTCTCCTGATGTTCATGAGTTCGTTCACAGAGTTGAGGCGGCTGCCAGGAGGGACCGTGTGAATTGGGACGACCTTAGGTCTATCGTTCCACGGTATCTCAAGGGGGCTGCCGACAGATACTATTTGAACTTAACTCATGAATATGAGGTGGTGACCTATCCAGTGCTAAGGGAGGGACTCCTACAAACCTTCGGTACGCTCACTGATGATAAGGCGATCTTGCGCGTTCTTCTGAACCGCAAACAAAAGTCAAAGGAGAGCGTATACGAATATCTGGTGGAGATTGGTTCGTTAAACCGTCGCTTAGCACGTCCATTTGCTGACCGAGAAATGCTAGAGATTGCTCGGGAGGGACTTAGTGTGGAACTCAAAAATGCTACACTTGCAGCAACAATACATTCTATTGATGAACTTCGGACTCTATGTCAGAAGTTTGAACGTTTGTGGTCCACACCAGTTCCAACCAGAACATCAAATTTAAGAATTAGCGAGGTACAACAAATGGATGATTATGAGGTGGATGCTGAAGCAGAACAACATGGATATATTGATGCGGTGGATTCAACACAGAGACGGATATTGCAGCGACCTAGCATAACATTGCACAACAGTCAACCTGGTCCATCAATATCCAGACAACCAATAGTATGTTTCAGATGTGGAGTAAACGGTCATCGAGCTCCTGATTGCTCTAAGAATCGGATAAAATTGCACTGCTGGAAATGTAACAAGCCGGACGTTATATATGCAAATTGTTCATATTGTCACCCGTCGGTAAACTACCGTCCGAGAGTACATGCTTCGGGGATGGTACCCTCGGTTCAACATCCAATGAGCCCGAAGAAAACGACGAGAGATGTAGCAACGCAGGACGATCGATCACCACTCAGGAAACCAGAATAAAATCACCTAGTACATTTAATTTCCCATCATTACATCACACATATTTTAGACGTCTGGAACGTAACATCAGATATTGGAGGATGAGGAAATTATTTCGCAAAGCTTGTGTTTCATCTATCCTTTCAGAAACAAAGGATCCTCGGCCGCGATTGACAATTAAGATTTTGGACAAACATATTTCAGGATTATTGGATAGTGGAGCGTCAATCACAATACTTGGAAGAAATTCCTTGGAATTATTGGAATCATCAGGTACAACTTACCGTAAGTACACTTCGTGTATTCGTACGGCAGATGGTACTGCAAATAAAATTTTGGGTTACATAGAAATTCCAATAACTGTGAATGGCTCCACTAAACCAATGCGGTTCCATATAGTTCCTGGATTACGAGAAGAGCTCTACCTGGGCATAGATTTCTGGGAGAAATTTGGTATTGTTCCTTCATTTGTTAGTGAACTGACTCGCACAGAGCTACAAACTTTTAATACACATAACCTCACCACTGATCAGCAACATGAACTGAATATGATCAAGGATTCTTTCCCGTCATTTGAAGTGTCTGGACTCGGAAAGACTTCTTTGGTTGAACATGTCATCGATGTTGGTGATGGTGCACCTGTTAAACAGAGGCACTATCCCACATCGCCGGCTGTTCAACTAAAGGTTTATGCCGAACTCGACCGAATGCTTCAAATGGGCGTGATCGAAGAGAGTAACAGTTCTTGGTGCTCGCCAGTGGTCTTGGTACAAAAAGAATCTGGTAAAAACAGATTATGTATTGATAGCCGTCGTGTCAATTCACTAACTAAAAAGGACGCTTACCCACTTCCCTTGATTGATGGCTTACTAGGTCGTCTAAATAGCACAAAGTACATTTCCAGTATTGATCTCAAAGATGCTTTCTGGCAGATTCCTCTGGCAGAAGCATCTAGAGACAAGACAGCCTTCACAGTGCCTGGTCGTTCATTGTATCAGTTCCGGGTTATGCCCTTTGGATTGTGCAATGCTCCCCAGACAATGTGTCGGCTAATGCACAAAGTGATACCACATCAATATCACGAAAATGTCTTTGTTTATTTAGATGATCTATTGGTAGTCTCTTCCACGTTCCAGGAACATATGGAATTGCTGTCCAAAGTCTCTTCATTGTTAAGAGCGGCTGGGTTAACAATAAACCTCAAGAAAAGTAAATTTGTTCTGAGAGAGGTGAAATACTTGGGATTTCTGGTTGGTGAAGATGGTCTTCGAACAGATCCTGACAAGGTAAGAGCTGTAGCAGAGTACCCAGCTCCATCTACAGTTAAACAAATACGACGTCTTTTAGGAATGGCTGGTTGGTACCAACGTTTCATACCAAATTATGCAAGCGTGGTATCACCGATTACGGATTTATTAAAGAAAAGTTCTGGTAAATTGAAATGGACATTAGAAGCTCAAGCTGCTTTCGAAAATTTAAAACGATTGCTGACTACAGCACCGGTATTAATTAACCCTGATTATAATAAAGAGTTCTTTATTAGATGCGATGCAAGTCTGACAGGGATAGGTAGTGTGTTGTATCAGGTTGATACTGACGGACAAGAGTGTCCGATAGCCTTCATGTCGAAGAAACTTAACAAAGCTCAGAGAAATTATTCGGTTTCTGAGCTGGAATGTCTTGCGGCAATTCTGAGTGTGAAGAAATTCAGGGGCTATGTTGAAGGTCACCGATTTACAATTGTGACTGATCACTCAAGTCTGAAGTGGCTTATGTCACAGAAAGACTTGAGTGGTCGTCTGGCTAGGTGGAGCCTAAAACTCCAACATATGGATTTTACCATTGTCCACCAAAAAGGTACCCAAAATATAGTCCCTGATGCTCTATCTCGTCTTTATGACGATACACACGAGGAATTGACGGAAGCATTAACACATCACATTAACGACATCAAAATCGACAATGAAGGTTATCGGCACAAGGAATATACGGATATGATAGCTAAAGTTCAATCATCTCCTAAGGACTTTCCATCTGTTAAAGTCGTGGATGATAAGCTATACATACGTATTGAGCCAAGATCTGATGCAATACCCAACGATGTTCCTGTGTGGAAACTCTGGGTACCAAAACCGATGACTTCAAACATGATTCAGAAACATCATGATGATAGTACTGCTGCTCATGGAGGTGTTAAAAAGACTTTAGAATTACTTCGACGTCTTTATTATTGGCCGGGCATGGCGTCACAGGTACACAACTATGTTGTGTCCTGCGACACATGTAAACAAACAAAAGCCACGAATCAGATATTGCGTCCTCCGATGCAATATCAATTCGAAACAGCACGTCCATGGCAGAGAGTCTATATAGATTTTTTGGGACCGTATCCTCGTTCTACACTTGGGAATACGGTGTTATTGATAGTTCTGGATCATGCTACGAAGTTTGTACTACTGAAACCACTTAGAAACGCAACTTCACCGAAGGTGAATGCTTTTCTAAGGAATGAAGTGTTTCTTACATATGGGGTACCAGAGTTTCTGCACAGTGACAATGGCAAACAGTTCACTAGTAGGAACTTTCAAAATCTTTTGTCAGGTTTCGGCATTAAACACATTAGGACCGGTGTTTATAGTCCTCAAAGTAACGCGTCAGAGCGGGTCAATAGGTCAGTTTTAGCAGCAATTCGAGCGTTCATTAAAGGTCAACATACCAAGTGGGACTCACAAATTGGTGAAATCGCATATGCACTGCGGGCTGCAGTACATTCTGCTACCAAGTACTCACCGTACTATTTATTATTTGGTCAACATCCAATCTCGGATGGAAATACTTACCATTTGTTGAGATCACTACACAAGCTTGGTGAAGATGCTGGTGAGGAAATAGAACGCTCTGATCATTTGACTCTGCTCAGGAACCGGGTTCAACAAAATTTAAAAGCAGCTTTCAAAAAATCGCAACATCAGTACAACCTGCGATCTAAACTACGGACTTTTCAACCACAACAACGTGTGTTTGTACGGCAACATCATTTGAGTGACGCTACCAAAAAATTCTCGGCAAAATTGGCTCCAAAGTTCTTACCTGCAATGATTAAGACTAAGATTGGAAATGTACTTTATGAGTGCATAGATATGAGCGGTAAGAATCTTGGAGTACATCACGCGAAAGACATCAGGGAATGATGTCTTTTCGTTAGGTAGGGTTGTTCCTCTGGCTGATTGTCGTCTCTGGGGTTCACATCTTCAGGTCATACTTACTGGTTGCATCGGGGTGTCCATGGTGCTGACGTTCGGATGGATGGTCGGTCTCAATGCTCAGTGAAGTTCTTAAGGACTTCATGAGTGTTGGAACCGGTCATCGGTCTTGACGCCAGTGACTGTGGGTATCTCGATCCCAGATACAATTTAATAAGTGGAAGTAGTTCGGTGGTTTTCTGTCATGGAGGGGGTGGCGACGTTTTTGTGATTTCAAGAGTAGAAATCTTGATTTTTACCTTGAATTCATGGTGTAACGATCGCAATAATCGCAAAACAATAATAAAACCAAATTCCTCTTTGTTTTCAATTCAATAGAAATGTATTTCATTAGTTTCCGTTCATTTTTTTTTCATTAATAATAATTTTAAATTTTTCTAAAACTTAACTGCTAGTTAAATTTTGAATATACTATAAAAAGCAAACGAACGTACTCAATTTTATTTCCAATTCTAGCGAACAGATGTCGTTGTCGTTATTAATCTCTGCTGAATTTTGAGATTACCCGATTTGTTTTGACATCGGAAGATGTAACAAATTAAAAACACATTTTTTTTTTGAGAGAATTTTTGAATGTTAATTTTCTAAAGAGTCATTCCATTTTTGTTGCTAAAGATTAAAACATCTCAATTCAGTATTGTCTTAACAAAAAAAAACAAATGAAATAAAAGGAAACCACATTGAGTCAGATAAAAGTCCATTTTTTATTCTGGATTTGATGAATTCTTCCAAGAAATATATAGATGTTGATAATAGAAATAGCAAATAATAAAATTGAATTTGTGATATAAACCAAAAAGTTTTTATGGTGAAAATAAATTAATTAAAATTCGACTAAACAAGTCGTAAAGTTGAATCTACAGTTTTCACGTTTTAGTTTTATCTTAAAATTTCATGAATGACGTTAGTGGAAAGGCTGTGATTATTATTGATTACGTTAGTGGAAAGGCTGTGATTATTATTGATTACGTTAGTGGAAAGGCAGAGATTATTATTGATTACGTTAGTGGAAAGGCTGTGATTATTATTGATTACGTGAGTGGAAAGGCAGAGATTATCATTGATTACGTTAGTGGAAAGGCTGTGATTATTATTGATTACGTGAGTGGAAAGGCAGAGATTATTATTGATTACGTTAGTGGATAGGCTGTGCTTATTATTGATTACGTTCGAAGGAAATGCTGAAATTTGTTACATGATTGATTACATTGGTGGAAAGGCTGGAATTTGTGTTATCTTCAGTGGAAAGATTCCAACTAGTTGGATCCAAGGAATCCAATCAAATTGAAGACATCATTCATCAGATACAACAAAATAGTTAAGGTCAGATCTATTATTTTTAATTATCATATCATATACGTATATTTTAAAATGTTAGAATAAAGTTCATCGTTAAGAGATTCCCCAGATCTCAGAGTTTGTCTGAGACAATCCGTGCATCCCGGGTATATATTTTTTTTTCTTCATATTAGTTAACAAAGGTCCAAGTGTAAGAATTCCAATTGATCTTCAACCCTCCAATTGATCTTCAACCCGCCATTTTTAAAAAAGTTTTTTTAATATTTTTATTTAAAAATAAATTATAAAAACCAGTATTTAATTTTTTCAAATGACTAACTAATCATCTATCAAACAAAAAAAAGTTTGACTAAATCGGTATAACCGTTCTTGAGCAATTTAATTTCAAAGTTACATTAGATTGGCAGAATTTTCATTTTTCATGCATGTTGGGCTCAAACTATGCACTTTAAAAAAATTTTAAAATAAGTCGTATTTTTTATTTTGTCCATACTACATATATGCCAAGTTTCAGGAAAATCAAAAATGGTCAAGTTCTAATTTCGACTTTTTCACCTGCGTAGGTAGATCACGTTTTTCATCAACTACAATATTTGTTTGTTTTATTCACTTTTTATCCATGCGAAATTTACGAACATTTTGTGAAACTAAGATTTGTCAAAGATCCAACTGTAGTTAGCTGATCCAACTGTAGTTAGATCCACCTTATACTCTATTAATTGACAAAACATATTCACCCAACTATTATTTCTTCATGTTTTCGGTTTTATTTATTTTTGTTCTAAGGGTTTTTTGAAAACAAAATTTATATAATTCGGTTTCTCATTTAGCATTGTATTTTCATGTGCAAAATTTTTGTGATGTATGCAGACAGACGGGTTTGTTGGAGGTTATAATTTCTTGGCTCAGAGGCTTAAAATTTTCTGTGATTATAGATAAAATGTTTGTCTCAATTTTTATTTTGGTTGAACAGAGTAGGTTCGTCTATAGCTCTAAGTAGCTTCATAGGCGTAACTAGGTAAGGGCCCAGAGGGCCCGGCCCCCCCTAGACGAATTTTGGCCCCCCCTAGAACACAAAGTTCATGAAGTATATATAACAGTTAGGGAAAATGAAAATGTATTTCTTTACTAAGGAATTTGCTGTTCAAAATTATTTCAAAAGGTACAATTGTATTATTGATGATATTATTCATATCCCTGATCTTCATTTAAATTTAATAAGGAATTTTAACAAGCATTGCCAATAATATTACCACAAAAGTATCTATAAAATGGTCGTTTATCTTATCGGTTCACCATAGTAGCGAAGTTTAAAAAAGCAAACATTTTCTTTCCAACATGTGATGTGCCGGATGTCAGAATGTCAAATGAATTCATAATTTCTGGAAAACCGCGCCTTCTAATTTGTTCAACGAAAAACATCGCAATAAGAACAATTCAGAACAAAGACTTCGTTTTAACAAAATACGGTCTCATTGCTCCATAAGACCTAAAACCACATCGAAACACCAATACTACTCGTAGTTTTAAGTTTGTTTGGCAAGATTACTTTTACTTAGGCGCCAGCCAATTTTTTTTAGTGTACTTTTATAAGCAAATTACAATTTTTTTTTTGAAAATCAGTCCCGGGGACCAAGATATAGGCCTTTGAAACAAAAAATATCATATAAAAATACACTTTTTTTACCAAATGTTGCAATTTAAATGTTATTTTTGATATACAATTTCAAAGAATCAACATGAATAACTTAAAAAAAATAATTATAACCTTAGGGGCCCACGTTATGACCATATGAGGCAAGATTGGACTTGAACTTACGCGCAAGTGGATTTTTTTTGTTTTTTTTATCGTAAATTAAGAAAATTTAGTAAAAGGGACAGTTTTGATCTGTTTATCTTATAAGCACATAGGACATAAAGCAAAAATTAAAAAAACAGAAAAAATTCTTTTCAAAACTGTAATTTTGAATGGATTTTGCTTTTTTCAAAGGCTTGTATTTTGGACCCCGGGGCTGATATGCAACTCGTTTTGGTTTTATTCGCTTCAGTGAGTGATTCTATATCAAATAAAAAAATCTTGGCGCCTAAGTAGAAGTAATATCCCCGTTTGTTTGTATGACCATTAGCGAATTGACGACGGAATTCGAAGTCTGATGGATTTATTTTTTGAATTATCTGAATTTTGTATGGCTGAAAATGAAGATCGTTGTGCACAGTACTGCATTAAATGGTTGGGGGAGTGCATGATTACTGTAAACAATGAATTGTTATTTTTGAACTATTTTTTATTTTTATTTTTTCAATAGTTTTAGAGACTAGGAATGTAAAGTTTAATTTAGAAACTAGGAATGTTGATTTTGTATAATTTTTGTTTGTTTGAAAGTTACTAAGTAAGGATTTATAAAAATATCATACTGATATAACAATTTATAATTTTATATGATTTTTTTCAATTTTAATTTGTCAAACATGTCGATTTTAAAACAGAAAATTTTTTCTTTTAGTTTTATAATTTAAAGATTTATTATTTACACAAATATATATCTAAATATAAACATAAATAACTGCAAACAACATAGCATAAATAACTGCATTCGAATCGGTAGATGTAGTAGCAACGACGTCAAAAGTGACACTAAACCACCGGCGATTTCACCGTTCATATTATGTAGGTGCCGGGTCACAGTGGCGTTAAATGCAACTATATAGCGGACGGATTTTCTAGGCAAAGGACTGAACTCGATCTTCTACAAGAAACGGAAGCTCTAAGCGAGTCGTTTGCTCCTCTCAAACAACTAACTTATGACAGGGTAATCGTAATCTATAGGTCGGTGGTCAAACACCATTAGCTGCAAGATAAGCAGGTAAATCTTTCCTAGACTAGACCTTTAGCGTTCCAAAAAACTTATAACCTTGAGTAGGCAGAAAACTAGTTCACTGTTAAAGTCATCACTGGTTACTGGATCCTTGGAAAGCACACAAGTGTTGATTTGTAGGAGCTGTAAGGAGAAGGATCAGGTGGAACCAGCGTTTTATCTACTTTGCACATGTCCAGCATTCGCCCATTATACGGCAAACTCATTTTGGAACGCACACATTTAAAACTCTCACCGACCTGGATAATTTTAAAATCACACAAATACTTAGCTTCTTTAGAAGCTCCAAATGGTTTGAGTTGGAGAACGAGATTCTTTGGTATCACAACCGACGTATTTTGGTCTAAGTATGTCGTCCTGATGTTGTGTTTTGATGACAGTCACTGCAACCTAACCTAACATAAATTATCTAGCAAAAAAATATAAATGACCGTAAATTTGAAAATTAACCTCAAATTGACACACCCGTTATGTATTAAAAGAAAGAAATAAAAACGGAAACTTTATTAATTATTTTACTCAGCAATAATATTGGGGCCAGGCCCACCCTAGAACAATTTCCTAGTTACGCCAATGAGTAGCTTTTACCCCTTCTTAATTAATTAAGTCTTTAGTTTGCAAAAGATTTGTAATGGCTCTACTCAGTTATTTTCGTAAAAAAAAAATAAACGCAATATTTTGAATAACTTTTAAAAGATTGCTATTGCCGAGAAGCCTCTCAACGTAGAGGTTTACATTTCAGTTTACACCCATATTAATTATCGGTACACTATAACACACATTTTCAGAAAATATTTTATATCCAGTTCAACAAGTATGACCATGTGAGTAACCTGCTTTAAAGTGTGTACCTAAAAGAAACGTAAGACTGTAGTACTTGGTGACATAAATTCGTTAAGTAATTATTTATATGGGCGATCGCCTAAAAACCCTTTGTCCTGAATGCTCGTCGAACCCGGAGTTCAGCATTTTAGTCACTATATCACAGAACATAGGCAAACAACTGGTTTTTGGTTTGCCGTCTCCACTTTACATATATATTTGAGAAATCCCGAGATGCACTCTCATAAAGAAGAATACTTACACTAAGTCTGGCGACTGGGATAATAAATGAAGTTGATTCATGTTGACACTGCTGACTAAGGTGATACAGTTCAACAATTATAACTATGAGTGATACATTTTGATCTTTATAACATGTTATCATGTGTTAGGTCAACTTCTTTTACAATAAAACTTTCGTATCGATTTTATTTATTATGACATGATATAAAAACTCCACCTACATTAATAAAGTGCCTTCGGATTAAGACACAACATATTTTATGTTATTATTAATATGTAACATTCAATAATTCTATTGAATGAATATTAATAACAATAATAATAAATATTTTAGTTCATTGGAAAGCGAATAATAATTTTCAAAAATTTATTGAATTTCACTTTACAAACCCTGAGATATGTAATTAAAATTTGGATTAAATATGTTAAAACTAAATTAATTAATATTTTTTATTTATTTTAAATGGAATTTCAAATATAAATTATAAACACAAAAAAAATAAGGTTATTGAATTACACGATTTTACGACGAATTAGTTTAACCATAACGATAAACTTATATGTTTTATATGAAGTGAACGCAAGCCACCGAAAAGGCGATAATTAAAAATCAATGCAACGTTAATCGATATTTTTACTAATTGGGGGCCATTGGATAACACCTATTTAATTGATTTAAATTTTTAGATAGATTATTAACATTAAAGACGCCAGCATTTGTTCTCTCATATTTATTTATGGGTGTTTGCTTTTAGTCTTTCTACATAAAAAACAGAAGCAGTATTGACAGAGTGCCTTAAGAGTTTTTTTGAATGACCTGTAATAAGTATAGTTAACATCGAGCACAGAATGATATTAATATCTCACAAGCCTTAAAGGTGGCATTAAGTTGGCAAGTTTTACAGTATAATTTATAGTGAATGAAGCTTGCTATATGTTTTTTTGGTGTTAAACCCCGTATAGGTAAGAAGTTTTCACATTATTTTCATTATTTGCAAAATAAGAAAATCGTTTGAAATAATTTATTATACTTTAAGAAAGAAAGTTATGTGTAAAGTTCTCGTTCTGCAAAAATTGTATTTCTTAAAAACACCCGCATTGTAATTCGGCTTACACTTATTCACTCAATTTAGCTAACCTTACCATTTCCTTAACATTAAAAATTATTCAAACTTATTACAAAATTTAATGTCACAAAATTAACACAAAACTATAATTTGTAAATTTAATCTCCAATCATATGTTCACACTTCTACTTTGAATCACAAATGTAATGGTGTGTCACCTTCATCTATATCTAATTGTATAAAAAATACTAGGAAAACACTCAACTATTTTAATTGTACAACAAAATTACTGTTAATCGATTTTTTGACCGAGATAGCATGTAATAAGATACTTAGATATGATCAGAAAACATAAGAAATTCGTTTTGCAAGATCCAATAAATTTCATGTTTGTATTATTTTTCTATAGAAACATTTAAAATGAAATAAAAATTAAGATTTTAATTAAAATAAATTAAATTAAATTTTGTGCAAATTATTATTTTTTTTTTCAATTATAAGATGTGAATTGTGATGGTACAAATATTAATATTTTTGATTACACAATTTAATTTAACATGATTGGTTAATGTATGTGATTTGGTTTCTATTATTTTAATAGATTTTGTGAGAAATTTTTATTAAGTAAAAGGTGGAATGGTTAGGTCAAGCTATGTAATCGTGTGGAGAGTTTATGTACATAAAGTTATTTATTTTTTATGCAATCAGATGGAGTTCAACGACAGTCTTTATGTAAGAGTTTTTTGATCTGTTAGATACATTTTTAATAAGCGGAATGAGGATCCAAGTAGAATCGATATCGGTATAGTTATAGTATATCTATATTGTGTTGTTTACTATAACAGAAATAAATACTATAACAAGAACAGCAATGCTATTTGCATACAATTGTTTTGCAAGCGAACAATGTTTTATGCAAAATCGGCAAATTAGTTCCACACATTAGATTCCTGTTACACACTTCTGTCTTCTTGCTGACAGACTGTTCGTTCATTCTACCGTCACTAAAGTTCAAATAAACTGATTTAAAAACAAAATTTGAATTGGCTCGTAGGTCGGCTGTGATTAGCCGAAATGCTTTGCAGTCAAATCATTGAAAGCTCATGACATCGTTACTCAAAAATGTGTTTATAAACATAAAGTCATCTATAGCTCCATAACTTACAATGTCGGGTTACGATTTCGTTTAGTAAACTACCTACCCAGCTTTTATAAACACTTTAAAACTATTAAATCACATAGACTACCAGGCATTATAACTTTTCACGCACAAACGAATCGTTAAACATATTTTTTATTCGCCTACATATTAAAGTGTTACTTTATTACTGTGATTTGCGACTTTAAAGTATCACTTTCAACTATTTATTTTGTTGTCATAGCTACGTCCAAAAAAGTAAAAGCATTTGTATTTGTTTAAATTCTATGAAAAATAAAAATTTTTATCAAAGCAACCCTCAAATCCAAAATTTCATTATCCAATTAAAATAGTTGTTATCATTTGTTGTCATAGCTACACAATAATTTGGAAAAAATAATAAATATTTTGTCAAAGGTTACTTGTTCCACATATTTTTATTTTAAAATTTATGAAAATTTATAATTTTAATTTAGAATAAACAACTTTTCTTAAAATATTTTGCTTGCGGCGAATAAAAAATAGTATATGATGCACGGACGTAAGCTATTTTGGACTTAATGTGGGTGCAAATTTCGGCAAACTCCACATCCGTCCAAAATCTTTAGCTTTACATCCTAGCATCATAATGTACTATTACATCATAGTTATCGTGGCTGAAAGTTGAACTTAACGTCCGTAAAATAAATGCCCGTTGCTATATAAAACATTCGTATATTTTTCTACATTTTTTTTTTTTTTTTTTAACTTTTTTTTTTAAGGCGTTCATGCTCCATGTAGAAGCGTTGCCAGGTTGATCAGCTTTGAATATTCACCACGGTCATTCGCAACAGCAACATAATTACCATGGCAGCCGATTTTTTTAAGATCGTTTATTACGTCAGTCTCCCATTGCAGTCGAGGTATACCTCGCGGTCGCCCACTCCCTGGGGTACTAAAGTACATTTTTCTAATCATTCCAGACTGTGAATCGGCTCGTAGAACATGCCCAAACCAGGCAATCCTATTAGAACGGATACAACCTATTATATCAGGACCCTCAAGAAGGTTTCTGATTTCAAAGTTATACCAGGTTCTATACTCCCCATCGTCTGTCTTAAGTGGACCAAAAATGTAGCGTAGGATCTTACGCTCAAATACAGATAAATGCGATTCGTCATTTTGTGTAAGGGTCCACGTTTGTGACCCATACATCACAACCGGTCTAATCAATGTCTTGTATAACTTGAGCTTGGTGTTAGTTGATACATACGGTGATCCAAGGAGAGGTTTAATTGAGTAGAAAGTTCGATTACCTGCAGCGATTCGAGCTTTAATATCTGTAAGTATGCTGTTGTTTGAGTCAAGCATTGATCCCAAATATTTAAAAGATTCAACTCCCTCAATTCGTTCATCGCCGCACATCAAATCTTTCTTCTCAGCCTCCCTTGAAACATTCATATGTTTGGTTTTATTGTAGTTAATTTGCAGACCAATTTTTCTAGCACCACTCTCAAGCGACTTGAAAGTCTCACTCATAACAGCTTCACTTCGGCCAAGGATGACAACATCATCAGCGTAAGCAATCATCTGTACTGAGTTTATCGACAAGATATTGTTATTAGTCGGTAGTTTCTTTTGACGGCACACATATTCCAAGGCTAAATTAAAACGTATAGGAGAGATAGCGTCACCTTGTCTTAAACCAGAGTCGACTTTAAAAAACTTTGATATTTCGTTCTCTACTCGTACACAGCATTGAGAGTTCTGTACTGTCATTTTGTATAGTGATACCAGTTTACCAGGAATTCCCATTGACACCAGAGCAGACCATAGAGTCTCTCGTTCGAGAGAGTCGTAGGCCTGCCTGAAATCAATGAAAAGTTGGTGCACAGGTATGTTGAACTCTCGGCACTTTTCCAAAATCATCCTTATCGAGAAAAGTGCATCGGTAGTACCTCGGCCCCGCCGGAAACCACACTGATATTCTCCAAACAGTTGTTCAGCAAAAGGTTTGATTTTGGATAGCAAAATGTAAGAAAAGATTTTGTATGCTGTGCAAAGGAGAGCGATTCCTCTGTAGTTTGCACATTGTAGGCGATTACCTTTTTTATGGATTGGTATCAGCATAGCTGTGTTCCAGTCCTGTCTCATGGTTTCAGTCCTCCAGATCATTTGAACAAGTTTAAACAATCTTAAGGATAGAGTTTCGCCACCATGTACAATCATTTTGGATGTTATATCGTCGATACCAGGTGCTTTATTGCGTTTTAATTTAGACAGTGCCGCTTTGAATTCCTCTTTGGTTGGTTCGTCTAAATGTACCTTTGACGCACGAATAAGCTTTGCTCGTCGCCCGACTTGTTGCTGGTCACTTAAGTTGAGAAGATTCTCAAAATAAGCGGCCCAAGTATATTTATGCGTTATACGTCCAAATGCTCTTTTGTATAATATTTAATAAAATATTTTCACACCATAAATCAACAAACAACATAGCTTAATTAATTAATTTTGTAAAATTTCACAATTATTTAAATAACATTAATTCATAACATTAAGGTACTAGATTCATAAGTTTTGGGCTTAAACGAAAATAACTTGCACAATATTTGTCCTAATTTATGTTTTTTTGTTGTTACACTTTCGATTGACAAACAACATGTATTTGAATTCATATTTATTTCTATTCTCACAGATATTTTGTAAATTTTAAAGAAGTTAATAATGAAGATTTATGTTAACTTTGTTCGTCTTCAAAATAATGGGAAATGATGAAGAAATAGTACTATTATAATACAACGACTTTTTGATAAAAAAATTCTTGGATTCTCTTAGCCCTAACTACCAATTCACATCTACACAAATTGTACGAATTTTTGCTAACTGATTCCGCAATAAACTGCAACCATAAAAGTTTAATTGCAAATTGAATGTCAAAACTTTAAATGTGGTTCTTCTTAAAAATATAAATTTACATGTTATTCATTAATGTTTTTCAGATGCCCAAGTTTTAAATATAAAAAAAGAAAAACGGATTTCGAGAACAAGGTCGGAAATACAAAAAAAAATATAAAGTCGAAATTGCATAATTTGAAGTACGGTTTATTGAATTCGGTGCTATACGTTTATTATCTGATGATTTTGATAAGAAATAAAAATTAAAAAAAGATCAATGTTCAAAAAGTAACCATGCAAGAGTAAACTAATCAAACATTTACAGAATTTATTTCCTATGTTAACTCAATCGGATTTTTGTGTAGTGTTATCTAAAAATAATCTGTAGCCTTAAATGTAAAGATCAAAAGCTTAACGTTATCTCGTTTTTTCGTATAAGCTAAATTCTAGATATATTATACAGATATAATATGATAGAGACATTTAAAAAAGATTGGTTTCTAACCTGCATTCGATTAAATTAGATGTGTAAAAAAAATAAAATTTTAAAATCAAAAATAGGTAAGATTCTAGTTTCTGAGAAAAAAGTCACTTAATTGACATTTGGTCAAAATCTAGCCTAAATACAAACTAGATTTTACGGTTGATGACGATCAACTTCTTATCAAACGTTAATTGAGGTTAGCTCCGGTTAATCTATAGATAGAGTGTAGTCTTGAATTTATTGTAAAAGAATTTTATACTGTTGTGTTGTCATTGCGTAATTTGTATAGAAAATCGACAACAATTTTATTAAGATTGTAAGATGAAATGATTAGATATAATGTTCTTTTGAAATCTTCCGTGCTAAGCACAAAGGCCGTATCTTGTTTTTTTGTCAAAAATGAGTTATGCATCTAAGATGATATAATAACAGCCGATTGACATTTTTATCATATAATTAAGCCATTTAATTAATTTTTTCATTCAAAACTTACTCTTTTAAATATACCGTATCTTCTTTAAAAGTATCAAATGTACTATTTAATTATCCAATAATTAATGTTTTACAACATTAACAAATAATATAACCTTCTATCTCTCTGATTTAAACCAAAATATAAAATTTTTTTGACTAAAAATATAGTTTTGATTAGTTTGACTGTGAAACTTGAAAATTAAAAAGTGTTAATATCTCGAAATGTCAAAAATTCAAGATACGGCCTTTGTGCTTAGCACGGCAGAAATATCAACAACTTAGTTTTCCTATCAAATTAATGTCACTAAGTGTATAAAACAAGACATTTTCACAATGTTAGTAATATACAACTGATGAACAGTTTTATCAAATATAGGCAATAAAAACAAAGACCCAGGTTAGAAATACCAAGGCTTATCGA
The DNA here is from genome assembly GCA_963693315.1 of Diogma glabrata. NCBI lineage: Eukaryota > Metazoa > Arthropoda > Insecta > Diptera > Cylindrotomidae > Diogma > Diogma glabrata. The sequence goes on along the minus strand of OY856187.1, from coordinate 34,271,075 downwards.
ATGGGCCAAGCTTGGCCCAAGCTTGAAAAACCAAGAAATGATTATCAAGGCATGGCCAAGTCTTAGTCTGATACACTTTGTCATACTAAGCCAATGGTTAAAATAAATAAGTAATTTTAAGTTTATCATTTGATTACTATATTTAGATTTGGGCCAAGCTTGGTCCAATGTTGAAACAAATTTATTGTAATCGTTATATAATTTCAGAATTTTTATATTTTTAAGATCAATGTATAGAAGGCCTTCATCAGTGCAATGATGGAATGTAACCAACAAATATATGAGGGAATTCCATTACAAGACCCGGGTAAGAAAAAGCTAAGTGGCCAGACCTGGGCCCAGCCTACACAGCTTTTGGGGTTTGGGCCAGACTTAATATTTGCAAACGGCCCAAGCTTGGGCCAAGTGTGGACTGATGTCCTTGGGCCAAGTCTGGCAAACCAGGCTTGGGCCAAGTCTGGCAAATAAGACTTGGATCAGGTCTACCAAACAAATTTTTTTTCCAGACCTCCTTTAAATGTGTGGAAAGAAGTTGTGGAAAGAGTAACATATATAAAATTTAATAATTTGCATTTGAGAAAAACTTAATAATTTGCACATGTTTACACTACATTAGACTAATGAATAATGCGTAACATAATAAACTGAATCTTGGTTCAGTCTAGGCATTTACAACTGGCCCAGACTGAAACCAAAGTTAACTAGCCAAAGCTTGGCTCGCCAATACTGGGCCAATATTGGTTCGTTGTTTAATATTGGCAGCTTCTACTCGGGACATGCATTGAATAAAAAATTAAAAAGCTATGAATTCGATTTATTTGTCTTAGAATTGGCCCAGTATTGTATTTAAATATTATTCCAATGTGTTAAAATAATAATGGTACGTGGTTATCATTTAAGGTTAAAACAACATTCAACCAAGTTTGTTGTAAAGCTTGTCCCAACATTGTTCGACCTTAAAACAAGCTTGGCTCAATGTAAAAACAATCCTCTCTGCTTACCTGGGGAGCGACATCCGGATACTGAATGAGTGCAACAATGTTTTACTCCTTATTGTATTATTCGGCTGACAAATTTAGAAGATATGAATTAAATTCCTCCTACCGGTTACCCAAAACATCCAAACAAAACTGTACGATTGTCTAAATATAAATAACTTAGTTGTGTGCGCTCAAAATATACCTTTGTGATTGGGAACACCGATGGGATTTGTAAACTGAATCGTTCAATTATGTTAAGCTGCGTGGGCTGACTTACTCTGTTGGTACGTGTACAGTTTTTTTGTAAACGATTTGTTTATAGATCCACTCAGCTGATCTCGCTTGTCTACACAGATTATTAGATTTAAAGTAGTGGTTCGTTCAGTGACAGCATAGGACAAGTACAAATAGACAATTTCTTCATCGTGAAAGTAATCATGAAATGCACGCTTAACATGTTTCTTGCGTAGTGATTTGAAGTGTTAAATTGAAATGGTTAAATCATTACTTCGATCTGAAAAACCTAAGTATTACATTCATGAGCTCAAAGTGAAATTCTTACCCCCACTTTTTTGGCATTTCTCGACGTTTTAGGACCTACTGATTCTAAAAAAGAGAAAAAAAATGTATGTCTGTCTGTCGGCCGTCCGGCCGGCCGTCCGTCATTACCTACACTGCAGGGAAAACGGCTAGAGGGATTTCAAAAATTTTTTTTTCTGAAAATAGGTATTCACAAGGGACAGCTCCGAAAGGACGCTGTGTTCGATAACTGTAAAAAAATCATTATGTGTGTCAAAAATTGCAAATTTTCATATTTTTGGCTTAAAAAACTTTCCTTTTAAGTGATTACGAGTAGGAACATTAAATTTGGAGAAATCTTGATGGTCGGGATTGGTATGTGAGATCAAAAACTAGATTATTGCATTATAAGTTTGTCAAAAATATGTTGTCAAGTGTGTCAAAAGAAAGATTTTTATTTATTTTTTTACTCAATTTTTTAAGAAAAAAATAAAATTGTTTGTTTGAAATGAAATTTTATTATTATTATTGAGAATTATGGCATTATAAGTTTGTCAAAAAAATGTTGTCAAGTGTGTCAAAAAATGATTTCATTTATTTTTTTAGCCAATGTTTTGGGAAAAAGATGTAGCTGTTTTTAAGACGTAAAGGTAATTGAAAATAAAATTGCCCAAGTTAGATATACCAAGGCTTATCAAATGGGCCAAGCTTGGAAAACTAAGAAATGATTATCAAGGCATGGCCAAGCCTTAGTCTGATACATTTTGTCATACTCAGCCAATGGTTAAAATAAATAAATGTAAATTGTATCTTTTGACTTCTATATTTAGTTTTGGGCCAAGCTTGGTTCAATGTTGAAACAAATTTATTGTAATTGTTATATAATTTCAGCATTTGTGCAATGATGGACTGTAACCAACAAGTTTACAATATGTGAGGAAATTCCACTACAATACCCTGGTAATAAAAGGCCAAGGGGCAAGACCTGCGCCAAGCTAGCACTGCAACAGCTTTCGGGGTTTTGCCAGACTTAATATTTTCAAACGGCCAAGTTTGTGGCAAGTTTGAACTGATATCCTTAGGCCATATCTGGCAAATAAGACTTGGGCTAGATCTACCAAACCAATTTTTTTTCCAGACCTCCTTTAAATGTGTGGAAAGAAGTTGTTGAAAGAGTAACATTTATAAAATTAGAGAAAAGCTTAAAATGACTTGCACATGTTTACACTACTTTAGACTAGGGCTCGTAAAATACTCGAACATTAAGTACCCGGGTATCGAGTAGTTATTTTACTCAAATTCCCGGGTTACCCGGGTAGTTGGATAATTAAAACAAAACAAATTTTTAATAGTTCATTTGTACATATTTAATTCAATTAATATTGATATTTATTTAATTCAATTAATTTAATTATTAAAAATATGTTAAACGTTAAATGAAACCAAATTTTATAATAATATAATATTTACTATAACTTTTTGTTTATAAAATAGTATTTTAAAAATATTATGCCGTTGAGTGTGGAACGAGCTAACGAACTGCGAATTTCGGTTATTATATTGCCGGCTACTGAAAACACCCGTTCGCATGCCGTTGATGTAGGATTTATAGTAAGCAGTGAAGCGTACAGATTATCTAACATGTGGTTTCGCTTACCTCCATTTGTCTGCATAAATGGAAGGGATTGCTCAACATTTAAATTTTCGCTTTTTTCTTTGGTTTTAGTTATATATAATGCAAGACAATGCTGTAACTCATTATATACTGATGTTGGTTCCCGCTCTTAATCAGAAGAGCTTGAGCTTTGATCTGCAACTCTGATGTTGTTTTCATTCGAGTATAGACGTAATAATAATTGATAAGCAAGCTGCTTTGTAGAAATTTTTGTTGCATAGCTTAAAAACTCATTGCCTTTTGAAAAAATATAATGATGCAAATATAACAATAATGTTATTATATCCTTTTGTCGACGTTCATTAACTTCGTTTTTCAAATAGTTCACGAGAAAGAGGTGTACTAATCTCGTTTATTTTTTTTAGTACGTAGAAGTACCTTCAGCTGTTATTAGGGTGGCGTTTTTTGTATTCAGTTCTTGTACTGCTAGCATAAGTGGTTCGAGAATAAAAGAGATTTCTTTTAATATTTCTAAATCGCATTCGTGCATTTTGTCAGCGCCCAGCTCATCGAGTGTAGTATTAATGCAATTTTTTAATTTAAGAAATCGATTTATTGCTGCAATAAGTATGTTCCACCGTGTTTTACAATCTAAATTAGTTTCAACTTTTGACCTTCCTGCACTTCTACGTGCTCTAATTATAAAAATAACAGAAACTAAACCATCGGAAAATGACTGCAGTCGTTTGTGTGGGAGTACTCAGGAATCTCTCAAGGATCTACATTTTAAGGTGATAGAAGTATTTCTAAAAAATCTAGATTCATTCATTTTATAAATCTTCTTTGGTAAAACGCTCCATACTTTGTGACTTACAAGCTTCGTAACTATTTCACGGCCCTAGCTGATTTAGGAACTTATCTAAAATACAACAATGCAACATATATTTTCTGAAATTATTTTTTGAATAAATCAGCAAAAGTGACAGTGAGCTTCTTAAGAATTTTGTTTTTGTTATACCCGGGTACTCGAAGCTATTACCCGGATATTCGAGTAGTAAAATTTTTGGTAAAATACCCGGGTACCCGGTTATCCGATACCCGAGTATACGAGCCCTACATTAGACTAGTAAATAATGCGTAACATAATAAACTGAATCTTGGTTCAGTCTAGGCATTTACCACTGGCCCAGACTGTAACCAAAGTTAGCTAGCCAAGGATTATACTGCATTATACATTAAAATGCAATATTTAAAAATATACTTTTTTAATGTTTATTTTTTTTATTTTATTAATAATCATATAAATTTCCTTAAAGTAACAATTTGAATTTGATTTTTTATTTTATTGAATATCGATTTCGATTTACGTCATCCTCAGTTCTTAAATTATTATTACAATCTTTGCTTAAACTAATGTCTTATATACCATTTAAACTGCTATTTTTTATTATTATGTCATATATTTTGTTAGTTTTAGTGTTGCTTTCATCATTTAAAATGTTGTTATTGTTTTTATGTTTATATATTTCTATTTCTTCCTATCTATCTAGATGTTGTACTTTGCTTTTTTTATGTAATATGGTTAAATTTGTGTTGATATTGGTAAATTTGTGTTTTTCTATTTTCAAATGTTGAGTACATCTGGATTTTGGATCACTTTTATTAATTTCACTGGTGTGTTCAATAAATCTTTTTGTGAAGGACCGCCCCTATATAAAATTTACTACAGTCATCACAGGCAATTTTATAAACACCTGTATCTAAGGTTTGGGTTTTTATGGTTTTTAGGTAATTTTCTATTTTATTTTTGTTTTTGTAAGCTGCAATATTGTGGCGGTCTGTATTGATTTATTATTTTAATATGATGAGTTCCCATTTCTATAAGTTTTGATTCTTTTAACTTTTTTAATTTCAATTTTTTATTACACTTTTCTTTTTAATCGTGCTTTCCATATCATTCTTTACTGATTCCATTATTATTTCATATGCTATTTGATGATATACAATACAAAAACAGCATAGAACCTTCCATTAAGTTCAAGTTAGAAAATGAATAAAATAACACAATGAATTTTTTGGATTTATCTATCAAAAATGTAGATTCAAAACACACATCCAAATAATTCCGAAAACCAACCCAAACGGATCAAACAATAAATATTAAATCACATCATCCAGTCCAAAATAAACTAGTTGCATACAACCACATGATCAATGGATTGAACAATATACCAATGAATGCAGAAAATTATCAAGACGAATTAAATAATATAAAATACATAGCCAGTAAAAACGGATATAAAAACGAAATAATTGACACATTAAATAGAAAACATAAAAACAAGAAAAATTTGCAAACCCTAACAACACTGAGGAATAAAGATAACTTAGCAGGCTAAAAGTACATAGGCGTAACATATAATAAAACAACCTTCAAAATAATGCAAAAAACTTTAAAAATATATGGATATATTGCAGCTTACAAAAAACAAAAATAAAATAGAAAATTACCTATAAACCAAAAAACCCAAACCTTAGACACAGGTGTTTATAAAATTACTTGTGATGACTGTAGTAAATTTTATATATGTCAAACGGGGCGGTCCTTCACAAAAAGATTTATTGAACACACCAGTGAAATTAATAAAAGTGATCCAAAATCCAGATATGCACAACATTTAAAAATAGAAAAACACAAATATACCAATATCAACACAAATTTAACCATATTACACAAAAAAAGAAAAGGACAACATCTAGATAGATAGGAAGAAATAGAAATATATAAACATAAAAACAATAACAACATTTTAAATGATGAAAGCAACACTAAAACTAATAAAATATATGACATAATAATAAAAAATAGCAGTTGAAATAGTATATATATAAAACATTAGTTAAGCAAAGATTGTAATCATAATTTAATGACTGAGGATGACGTAAGACGAAATCGATATTCATTAAAATAAAAAATCAAATTCAAATTGTTACTATAAGGAAGTTTATATGATTATTAATAAAATTTAAAATTAAAAATAAACATATTAACAAAGTATATTTTTAAATATTGCATTTTAATTCAAAAGTGACAAAAGCACACAAACAGTGAATAATATGGAAAACCATAACAACATATATAATGAATTATAAAAAGCAAAAAAAATTAAAAAGCTATGAATTCGATTTATTTGTTTTAGAATTGGTCCAGCATTGTATTTAAATATTGTTTCAATGTGTACAAATAATAATGGTACTTGGTTATCATTTAAGGTTAAAGCAACATTCAACCAATTTTATTTTAAAGCCTGTCCCAACGTTGTTCAACCTTAAAACAAGCTTGGCTCAATGTCAAAACAATCCTTTGTCCTTACCTGGGTAGTATTGGGCCAGCATTGTGTTTAAATATTGTTCCAATGTCTAAAAATAATAATGGTACGTGGTTATCATTTAAGGTTAAAACAACATTCAACCAAGTTTATTGTAAACCTTGTCCCAACATTGTTCGACCTTAAAACAAGCTTGGCTCAATGTCAAAACAATCCTCTCTGCTTACCTGGGTGAACATAAACATTTTTGAATTTGTTATAGTTTTTGAAATATTTTTGGAATTTTGAAAAAGTTTGTATTTTTGAGTTTGTAATAATTTTTGCAATATTCTTAAAATTTCGGAAAAAGTTTTAATTTTTGATTTTGTAAGAATTTTTGGAATATTTTTAGAATTTTGAAAAATTTTTGATTTTATTATAATTTTTGGAATTTTGAAAAAATTTTCAATTTTTGATTTTGTAATAATTTTTGCAATATTTTTAGAATTTTGGAAACAGTTTGAATTTTTAAGAATTTTTGGATTATTATTGGAATTTAGAAAAAGTTTAAATGATTTGATTTAATTCTAATTTTTGGAATATTTTTGGAATTTTGAAAAAGTTTGATTTTATATTATATTTATATTTTTGGAATTTGGATTATAATTTTCCGGCAACGTATTGATGTTTCGTGTTAGTTTTGTAATAAATTTTTAAACAGAGATAAAAATTACTTTTACTTTAACAAAGAGTTATGTTTGATATACATCGCTGCCCAAAACTAAAAACCATGTTCTCGTGAAAGTTTTTTGCCGAAAACTATATCAAAATCCTTAACCCAGACCGAAGTCTTGATATCTCAGAGCTGTAAGATTTCAGCCCCTCCATATTTTCCAAAGGTGAATTTTCTTTACTCATATAAATTGTTTTTGTTGTTTGCTTCATTAGAACTAAAATGAAATAATATATCCGGCTTGCAGGACCAAAAATTACATATATTCATAATATGGTCATAAAAATTATTCTCGCATTAATATCTTATGACTTATATTATTATGTGTGTCAAAAGCGATGTATTAGTATTAGTTTTTGATCTCGCAAAATCACAAGAAACAAGTCAATGGGCTTTTTTTCAGTTTTTTTATCAGGCAAAAGTTAATCACTAATATTTGAAGGAAAACGGTAAAAATTATCAATTATAAACCAATGGTACATCTCAAAAACAACAATCTTCTCCTTGACCGCTAATATGAATTTCGTAAAGCACGGTCTACTGGTGAGATTATGTAAGCGGCTCATTGAGAAATGGGATAAAGCAATTCATAATTTTGGCGACTTTCGTTCTTGGCATATCCAAGGCATTTAACAGAGTTTGGCATCGAACTCTTATCAACAAATTAATATCATTTAGATCTATCAGAGTAGTGGTAGATGGAGCTATGGCGGCTAAATTCCCAATTCAAGCCTGTGTTCCTCAGGGTTCGATTCCATTACCAAACCTTTTTCTGATCTTTATCTACTATTTTTCAGCTATCACCATAATCCAAATATATATAGTTTCACCGACGACAGCATCTTTCATTCTCATTCTTTGAAAGAAAAAGTCATCTAGTTTATAACTATATACTAATTATCATCGCAGGAAATGATTGAATCCTTGGATTTAAATCTTGAACTAATCGTGAACTAGGGTAAACGGAATATTGTGACATATAATTCTATAAAGACGAAGTTTTGCGTTTTGTCTCATAAGCACTGAACTGCGTATAGCTGCAATGCAACGATTTCCAGGCTTTCATTATTAAATTCACCTACACTTAAACTATCATGTACTAATATTAGTCACAAACTGAAGTGGCATGATCATACTCTCGAAGTTGGAGTAAACCTACGACGTTGTAAAAGATTTTTCTCTCCTTCTGGAATGACTGCCGATTCTTGAATTTGAGTCCCATTTATAGGCTCCAGCACCTGATACTTCTTTAAATTTTGTCAGAGTTCACCGGCATGCATTGAAGCTGATTGATAATCCAATGATCACATCAAGTATCGATTCGCAGTATCATAGAATAGTGGTTGGAGCTCTTACACTTTTCTACAGATACTACTACGGTAAATGCTCTAAAGAAATTAATGACTTAATACCTCCATTGCGTAGATCCTAGAACGAACCACAAGAGAATCCTCACATCCTCAAAAGTATACCTTGGCTGTCTTATATTTCCTTCTTCCAATTCTAACATCTTCAAAAGTATACCTTGACGGTTTTATATTACCTTCTAACTTTCCATTCATGTAGTTAACGCATCAAGCATTAGAGGTGTATAACCTAAGTGATTAACCCGAACTATGAAAAAATGGAGAATCTGAACCTATACTAATACAATAGAATGACAGTCACGAAAAAATCTTAGCTGTCTAGATTGTTCAAGTATATGTACCACCTTTCTTATAAATAACTTTTCAGTTTTTATTGCCTACTGGATTTGCCAACTGAATCTTAAACCATGACTTATGGTAAAGAATTGTCGTTCATATAAAATAATATTCGCTCTGATTGGTTAAGGGGCGGTAGCAATTTTTTATCTGTACGACAATATTTTTTATCGTGCGACAAAAATAATATCTTAAGGATCGGTCTATTTTTTTAGAAACATAAAAAAACATAACCTAGAAAATTTAACTTGCATATTACGTAAATGAATCTAAAAAGTAAGGTTTTTCGATGATTAATTACAATTAAATTAATTTGCCTATTTATAATAAATATGGATTTAGGCGATAATCCCAATGAAAATATGAAAAATTTGTGAAATGTCAAAATAATCATATATAATATCACGAGTCGTCAAATAATAGTCGATTATTTTTCATAATCATTATTACGAATGTCATTTGAGGGCCCGAGTGCGCGTAGCGCACGAGGGAAATTTTTAACATCAAATGGCATGAGTGGTAATGTTGAAAAATAATCGACTAATAATTTGATGACGAGTTGTATTTAGCAGACAATTTATCGAACAGAAATAGTAACATTATTTCATACAACATAATCATACATAATAAAATATTATTTCATCTTAATAGGCGCATAAATGTTATAAATTTGTAATTTATTTTTGACAAATAAACATAAACATGCAATCATTTATGAATGAAAACGGACATTTTTACTATTTGCAAATTGCATTTTCACATAATTTTGTATGTGAATTTTTGTTTTAAATTAATATATTAAGTAGGCCGAAAATATTCGAAAATATTTGCTGTTCCTTCCCACCAGAGAAAAATAATCGAAACAATTCGTTTTGATTTGTTAAAAAATAGTAAATGAAGCGTTTTTATTGGACCTTATCGTAACTTTATTTAGTGAGTTGAATTGTCAAATTAATTTAACTGTAATCAATCATCTGTAAAACTTACTTTTAAAATTTATTTTTAAATTATGACAAGTAAAATTTTCTAGGGTTTGTTTTTATATCTTACACAAAAATAGAGCAATCCTTAAGATATTATTTTTATCGTACGATCAAAAATATTGTCGTACAGATGAAAAATTGTTACCAATCTGAGCGAAAATTATTTTATCTGAACGACAATTCTTTTACATGAATCATGGCCTAATCTAATTTGTATGCAATGCAATTGTGGTTTACATTTTACTTTCAATTTAGCGTTTGTGTGATAAAGATATAACGTTAATTTACTTCAGGTTTATGTATTGTTATGTATTATTGCTTTCCGGGCTATGTATTATTGCTTTCATTTTCATCACCTTCTTTTTCAAAACTTTACAGATCGCTTTCAATTCATTAATTTATAAATTGTTTCTTACTTCAATAGTTAAAAAACCTTAACAAAATATTTATTTAAGAAAAACTTCAAATTTGAAATCATAACAAAAATCCAGTAAATCGATTCCAATATGTAAAGGCCAATATAATATCGAACCAGATAATCGAAAACGAAATTGGCAAAGCGAAATCGATAAAACCTAGAAATACGTGAATTTCTGACGAAAGCATTGTAATTAATTCTTTAGAAGCTGATGGTGCTGAGCAACATTTGCTTCAAACTCGACTTTTTTAGAAAACGATTAGTCTTGCCTTTTTGGAAACTCCCAGTTCGAAAATTGTTTATTTAAACATGGTTATCAGGTTTCAAAATAACTCTTTTTACGTTTTTGGAGTCAAGGTTCATTTGTGTTAGGTAATCAATTGATAATAACTATTTTTTGTCACATATGAATCTCTAACTATTCTTTTCAATTCAATGTCAACAGCATTAATTAAAGTGTTAGTCTAACCTTGAAAATTATCGATCAACCATTGTCTTAAAACAACATTAAACCGTGGGTAAAAACAATGAATTTCTATTTATCAAAATCCATATCGAATTAATTATATATTCTGTGTGATCGATTAACTATGGATTGGAAATTTAAAAAAAAATATAGTTGAATAGAAATCGAATAACGTTTTACCATCTCTTTTGAACTTGAGCGATAAAGCTGAACAATCAACATTTTTTTAAGATAACCGTGAATATTTAACAAAATTAAAAACAATTTAACGAAAAACTAAACGATTGTCACGGTATAGTTATAAACGAGATCGATTTGTTATCTATCTTTTGAAGTGGTAATTGCCATCTATTGAAACAAATGAGAATTATCGGTTATTGTGTTATTTATCGTTGTCGTGTGTCGTTCATAAATTATCGTTTAACAGTTTGTTGAAAATGAAACACTTTTTTCAAAATATGAATCAATTAATTGAAATATTATTAAAGTAATATTATTAGACTTGCTAATTAAGTATTGACTGATATTGATTTAATTATGTCATTTATTATTAATATATGCATTTACATCCGCATATTATTATTCAATGTAATTTAATTTATAAATATATTTTACATTCATTTTTGTGTAGTAAAGTAACGGTGCTTTTTCTTGACATTTGCAGGGTTTCTGACAACTTGAAAATTTCTGGGGCTTAGTTTGAATATTAGAGTTATCTACGGTTCTATATCAATGTAAACCTTCATACTATTTATTTGTTTTATTATACGTATAAATTACAGTAACATATATCATTTAATATTTAAAACGGTTTTATAGACATTTCAATTTTGAGGAAGCTATATGTAAGACAAATCATGCAAAAATTATTATTGAAATACATTTATTTTTCATGTCAGTCACAAGGTGAGTATATTGTTTGTAATAAAAATGATTAATCTTTGTATAATCACAACACAAACAATCTAAAAAATTAAATTGTTCTTTGTTGTTTAGGTTTTGATTGTCTCTTATTACTTACTAATAATTTGATTAATCTCTTATACTTACTTATTCACGTTTCCTCTTTCTCAATACTTTATACTGAGCTTTTTAAAAAGCAACTATTCTGAGATTTGTTCTCTTTAGAAAATTATGTTAGCCAAATATACTCTATGGAACTTCTAGTAAGGCAACACTTATCCGAAGGATAGTTAAATAACGCTATCTAATATATCTTGAAATAAAAAGGTTCACACAAAAGATCACAAAGAGGTCCAGGTGCTGCAATTAACCTAAAGTGTGTCAATATGGCTGATAAATTGTAAAATTAGTAGGTGGGTTAATATCCTCTATAGGGCGATTTTTCTGTTCTGGTGTTTACCGCAAAGCCGCTGCAAAAGGGGGATAAGAGAAAAAATCAAAATCTTTTATATGGGATTTCATACAAAACACAGCTTGAATAATTTTAAAAATTATCTATGAAATTTCTCATTTTATCACAATTGAACAATTTTAATTTGCTTATGGAGTATTATTGACTATATTTTGAGCGTAATATATAAAATATTATTCTTAAGTCGCTCAAAAAAGAAACATAAAAATTGCCAAAATTTCCCATACAAAGTTGTATGAAAAATTTAACCTATTTTCGTATTTGTTTTACGGACAGAAGAAGAGAAAATATTTTATATATTAACCTTAATATATAGTCAATAATACTTCATAAACAAATTTAAATTATTTAATTGTAGTAAAATGAGAAATTTCATAGATAACTTTTAAAATTATTCAAATTGTGTTTTGTATGGAATTCCATATAAAATTTTTGTGATTTTTTCTCTTAACCCCTTTTTGCAGCGCCATTGCGGTAAACACCGGAACAGAAAAATCGCCCTATAATAAATAACCGACTACATTAAGTTTTCAATTGAAAATCGATCAAAAATTTTGATGTAATTGTTAAAATTGATACAAGTAATGTACACTTGCCCTCACTTACGCTCTTTGACGCATTGGTTAGGGCAACAAGAAACTTATTTTCTTTTAACATTTTTCGGTTGGATATTAATAAATAAAATATGGAGGGGCTGAAATCTCACAGCTCTGAGATATCAAGACTTCGGTCTGGGTTAAGGATTTGTATATAGTTTTCGGCAAAATACTTTTATGAGGACATGGTTTTTAGTTTTGGGCAGTGATGTATATCAAACATAACTCTTTGTTAAAGTACAAGTATTATTTATCTCTGTTTAAAAATTTATTACAAAACTAACACAAAACATCAATACGTTGCCGGAAAATTATGATCAAAATTCCAAAAATATTGTTCAATGAAATAAAATCAAACCTTTTCAAAATTCCAAAAATATTCCAAAAATTTATTCTAAATCAAATATTTAAACTTTTTCTAAATTCCGATAATAATCCAAAAATTCTTACAAAATTTAAACTTTTCCAAAATTCTAAAAATATTGCAAAAATTATTCCAAATTCAAAAATACAAACTTTTTCAAAATTCCAAAAATATTTCAAAAACTATAACAAATTCAAAAATTTCCATGTCTAATTTCATTCTAAATTACATTTACGTCATAAAAACAGCTACATTTTTTTCCAAAAAATTGGCTAAAAAATAAATGAAATCACCTGGGTAACGCTAACAGAACTAGGTTGGTGTAGTTGAGAGGGGCGGAGTAAATACTGCTTATACTCAATGATTCTGCACCATGGCGAGTCATTGGCGCCATAAAACCAATGCAACTCAAGCGTCTGTTCTCCATGTTAGGGGCGGCTTGGAGCGGGCGTCTGTCTTGGATCAAGCGGCTCGCTATATAAACGTGTAAAAAGGTTGTTTATGGTGACCTTAAGATGCAGAACGAACCCATTCACGAAAATTTGGGTTGGGCGAATGGCTAACACCCCACTTCCGTAAAAAAATTATTGTCATGAATTCTGTACACAGGCCTCGGAATATCTCGGAATCATTATTGGAACGACCTCGGAAACTGTATCTGGACTACGATTTAAAAATGGGAACCTGGAACGTGCTAAGCCTTAGAAGACCAGGAGATCTCCTAAAACTCACTCAACAAGTCGAGAGTTACACACTGGATATAGTGGCATTACAAGAACTAAGATGGCCAGGTAGTGGAATCCATGAAACAGCGAAAGGATACACTCTGTATTATTGCGGTCATCAAAACTGAGGAGAATTTAAAGTTGGCTTTCTTATACACCGTCGCGTGAATCAGCATGTTATCGACTTCTGCCCAATTAATATGCGGTTATGCACACTGAGAATCCGCACGCAAAAATTCAATGTAACGATCGTTAATGTTCATGCACCTACTGAAGACAAAGCAGATGATATTAAAGACCTGTTCTTCCTAGAACTCGAAGAAGTCATCAATAACATCCCGCGGCACGATATAAAAATCGTGGTAGGTGACTTTAATGCTCAAATCGGTAGGATTGCAGAACTTAAAACACATATCGGCCCTAACAGCTTACATCATGCCAGCAACAATAACGGTTTTCGCGCAGCCGAGCTGGCTATGATGTATAATCTAGTAATTTCCAGCACTTTCTTCCCTCACAAGAGAATTCACAAGGCAACGTGGAAATCAAATGACGGAAGAACGGAAAATCAAATCGATCACATCATGATCTCTAAGAGACACTCTACAAGTGTAACTGACGTTCGATCATACAGAGGTGCTGATATGGACACCGATCATATGCTTGTCATCTTTAAGTACAAGTGCAAATTATCATCTACATTTAATAGACAAGCAAAAAAGACCGTGCGCTGGAATGTCGAAGCATTTAAACATCCGGAAACGCTGAATAGATATCAGGAAATAATAACACAAAACATAGAAGAGCATGACATCTCTTCTGAGATGCCATTAAACATACAAGAAGAATGGCAAACGCTTCAATCAACCATTATAGCCGCAGCACAAACTACAATCGGAAAATGACCACCGAAATCACACAACGAATGGTTTGACGACGAATACCGCCAATCCGTTGAAAATAAACAAAAACTGCGAGAAAAATGGTTAACAAGGAACACCCGAAGCTCTCAAGCTGATTATCTATGCGCCAGAAAAGCCTCAGCAAAACTTCTAAGTAAAAAGAAACGCGAACACATGAAGAGCTGCATCGAAAACATCGACCAACATGCGGCCAACGGAAATTCAAAAGAGTGCTTTGCCAATGCACGGAATCTGACAAAAGATTTCCACCCAAGATCTACAGCCATCAAAAATGAAAATAATGAACTTACAACAAGTGAACGTGATGTGCTGGCAGTGTGGCAATCCCACTTTCAAGACCTACTGAATAGGACGAATGAAGTTCATCCTATTCGAGCAATTGCTCCATCAACGGAGGAGATTTTTGTCCCTTACCCAGCAATAGAAGAAGTGGAAGCTGCCATTAAAAAACTGAAAAATGGTAAATCACCAGGCTTCGATGGAATTCCCGCAGAACTTCTGAAAAATGGAGGAGCAGCTCTGGTCTCACGTATATACGATCTGATTCTTCCAATCTGGGACCGAGAAGAACTACCTGCTGAATGGAAAACAGCTCTCATTGTTGCGCTACACAAGAAAGGTGACCGTCTAAAGTGTGCAAATTATCGTGGCATCGCACTGTTGAATACTGCATACAAAATACTAGCTAATGTCGTACTTGCTCGACTCATCCCGTTCGCCGAATCTATCATTGGTGACTATCAGTGTGGTTTTCGTCCCAACCGCTCAACCACAGATCAATGTTTTACATTAAGGATGATTCTGGAAAAATGTTGGGAGTACAACATCAGCATTCACCAGCTCTACGTTGATTTCAGGCAAGCACTTGTTTCTCTGTGCAAACTCACAACATCGGGATCAAATTGTAGAATAGTAGTCGAAGGGTCAGTTTCTGATCCTTTCGATATAACATCAGGTGTTCGACAAGGTGATGCACTCGCGCCCGTACTATTTAATATGGCGCTGGAGTACGCGATAAGAAAAAGCCGAATTGAGACACAAAACTGCATATATAACAAATCTAGTCAAGTTCTTGGCTACGCAGATGATATTGTGCTTCTCGGACGTAGGACAAGCGATATTAAGGATAGTCTCTCTCAGCTTGAAAGAAATGCTAAACGACTTGGATTATGCATCAACACCGGCAAAACCAAAGTGTTAACAACATCCAAGAACATACCTCCTGGAAATCTAGATACTGGCGACTATGAAGTGGAACGCGTGGAAAACTTCAAAAACCTCGGGTCTGTAATAACATCGTCAAATGACATGCAGGCAGATATCAAAGCCCGTGTCTCTGCCGCATACAGAGTTTTCTACGCATACTCAAAACTTTTGCGATCAAAATATCTTTCGCGGTCGTGTAAACTCACACTTTACAAAGCACTAATCCGACCTGTGCTTACATTTGGAAGTGAAAGCTGGATACTGACTTCCTCCGATTGTAGAATTCTATCAACATTCGAGAGGAAGGTCATACGAACAATTTATGGTCCATGCAAAGTTGCTGAAAATCAGTATAGAATCCGAATGAATCTTGAAATCAGACAGCTTCTTGGAGGCAGCGATGTAATCGGATTCATTAAATCCAACCAGATTAGATGGTTTGGTCATGTAGAAAGGGCTCCTTTGGATAGAATGATAAAAAAAGCGTCCCAACAACAACCAGCTGGTGTTCGTCGAAGAGGAAGCCTAGACAACGTTGGCGTGATGACATCATCTTAAACCTTCGTGATATAGGATGTCGAAACTGAGGTCAACTGGTCATGGAACGAAATGATTGGAAGCTGGAGGCACAGATGGCAAAATCCCTCCATGGGATGTAAACGCCAGAGAGAGAGACATTATTTTTTGACAAACTTATAATCTCTATAATAATAATAAAATATCATGTCATACAAACTATTAATTTTATTATTTTCTAAAAAAATTGGGTAAAAATAAATAAAACCTTTCTTTTGGCACACTTGAAAACATTTTTTGACAAACCATAATTCTCAATAATAATAATAAAATTTCATTTCAAACAAACAATTTTATTTTGTTCCAAAAAATTCGGTAAAAAAATAAATAAAAACCTTTTGACACACTTGACAACATTTTTTTGCCATAATTCTCAATAATAATAATAAAATTTTATTTCAAACAAACAATTAATTTTATTTTTTTTCCAAAAATTTGGGTAAAAAAATAAATAAAAATCTTTCTTTTGACACACTTGACAACATTTTTTTGACAAACTTATAATGCAATAATCTAGTTTTTGATCTCACATACCAATCCCTACCATCAAGGTTTCTCCAAATTTAATGTTCCTACTCGTAATCACTTAAAATGAAAGTTTTTTAAGCCAAAATTATGAAAATTTGCTATTTTTGACACACATAATGATTTTTTTGACACACTTCCGGTACAGTTATCGAACACAGCGTCCTTTCAGACCTGTCTCTTGTGAATACCTATTTTTAGAAAAAAAATTTTGAAATCCCTCCAGCCGTTTTCCCTGCAGTGTAGGCAATGACGGACGGCCGGCCGACAGACAGACATAAATTTTTTTTTGCTTTTTTAGAATCAGTAGGTCCTAAAACGTCGAGAAATGACAAAAAAGTGGGGGGTAAGACTTTCACTTTTGGCTCATGAATGTAATACTTAGGTCTTTCAGACCGAAGTAATTATTACAAAATCACAGATTAAAACTTTTTTCAAAAATTCTAAAAATATTGCAAACATTTGTTATAAACAAAATCAAAAATTGTAACTTTTTCCAAAATTATAATAAAATCAAAAATTTAAAATTTTTCCAAAAATATTCCAAAAATTCTTACAAAATCAAAAATTGAAACTTTTTTCAAAATTCTAAAAATATGTATATATATAAAATTCAAAAATTCTATTTTTTATTCAAAATTCTAAAAATATTTCTAAAATTAGAATAAAATCAAAAATTTAAACTTTTTCTAAATTCTAATAATATTCCAAAAATTCTTAAAAATTCAAGAATTCAAACTTTTTCCAAAACTCTGAAAATATTGCAAAAATTATAACAATATCAAAAATTGAAACTTTTTCCATAATTATAAAAATTATAAAAAATCAAAAATTTAAAATTTTCCAAAATTCCAAAAATATTTCAAAAACTATAACAAATTCAAACGTAAACAAACAGCTAAATTTATTTTTCCAAAAAATTATCTATAAAAATAAATGATATCATTTTTTTGACACACTTGACATTATTTATTTGACTAACTTATAATTCTCAATAATAATAATAAAATTTCATGTCGTGTAAACAATTAATTTTATTTTTCCAAAAAATTGGGTAAAAAAATAAATAAAAATCTTTCTTTTGACACACTTGACAACTTTTTTTTGACAAACTTATAATACAAAAATCTAGATTTTGGTCTCACATACCAATCTCGACTATCAAAATTTCTCCAAATTCAATGTTCCGTAATCACTTAAAATGAACGTTTTTTAAGCAAAAAAATATGCAAATTTCCTTGTTTTGACACACTTGACGATTTTTTTGACACACTTCCGGTACAGTTATCGAACACATCGTCCTTTCGGCTCTTCCCATTGAGTAAACCTATTTTTAGAAAAAAAATTTTTGAAATCCGTCCAGCGGTTTTCTAGATTTCGTAGGTTGTGACGACCGGACTGCCGGCCGGCCGGCAGACAGACATACATTTTTTTTTTGCTTTTTTAGAATCAGTAGGTCATAAAACGTCGAGAAATGCCAAAAAAAGTGGGGGTAAGAATTTCACTTTGAGCTCATGAATGTAATACTTAGGTCTTTCAGACCGAAGTAATACATAACAATATTTCAATGTATCATTGGTAAGCGGTACGAAAATATGTGCAATAGTAACGTTTATGTGTGTTTATAATAAACGCAGGTTTTGAATTAAAATTTTTGTCATAAAAATTTAACCTTGAATTAAATCAGTGCAGTTGCCTAAATATCGATAAAAGTATGGCAAGTATCCAATTGTCCTGTGTAATGCTCGGTTTATTGTTCTTGTAGCGGTTACTAGTTCAGACATAGAAATATTATTAGTCTGTGTAGGATTTATATTTTGTTTGCTCAAGGTGAGGTTTTTAATGTTACATTTTTGTCTGAAACGATCAAAACTATCACAAATAGTTTATATTCTTTTGCCAATACCTGAATTTCCATTCCTCAGACACGTGGTATAGGCGTTTGGTAGAGTCGACATTTTTAAATTCAAACCAAATTTTTCACATAGAAAATTCCATTCAATTCATAGTACCAATTCCTATACTTCCTAATTCCTATAGGTTTTCACTTCCGGAAAACAAAACAAAATTCATTCTTTTGGTTTAATTTTTTTAAATTTTTTGACTTATTTCCTTAATGTTGGTGATGTGAAAAAGACTCTTTTGAACTCGATCATTTAACATAATAAAATCAAAATTATTGCTAAAAAGTCGTTTAAATGTTCAATAATTTTTTAGAATCGAGTGAAACCTTTTTAAACCTCTTCTGAATAACTAAAACAGTTGGAAAATATCAGTCAACGGCAGATCAAATGTGGGTTTTCGGCAAAAACTAAATTTAGTGAAAATTACTTTAACGCTAATTTTTTGTAAAGATGTTTTACTGGAAACAGCTTCATATGAATACTGGTAGAACAGGTTTGATTTGGAGTATTTTACTCTATATGTAGGCTGCTAAGGTAAGTGAGAAGCATACAAAAATTAACTGCATGAGAAATTTTCAGGTGCTAGAAATCATCGCCTAGTTGAAAAAAGCTATATGTTGCAGAGATGCTCCTTAATCGAACATAATAACACCACAAAAATAATGAGATGTAGGTTGGATAAATGTTGGATTGTGTTTTAACTCAGGATGATTGAAAATGCTTAAAGTTGAAACACTTTGCATGGAAATCAGTTTTCGCAGCAGCTCGAAAATGTAAGCCGCATCTCGAAAATGTGAACGTGTTTTGTTCAAATTGTTAAACATTATCGTTTCCATTTTTAAAATATGTTGTGTGAAAAAAAATGAAATCAAGTTAAATAATTCAATTACTTCACCCACAACGTCTCCGATCATCTTACATTCCAATTTATAATCTGTCGGTTGATAGCTTTGTCGGATTGATACCAAATTAATTCATGTTCAAAAGTATCGATTTCTATCATCATTAATGTTTTTGTTTAAATTTATTATAATTTTCTTATATAAGAAAAAAAAACAATATAATAGATTATCTTTGCTATTCACTTCTTTTTAATAATATAGTGGATTAGGGTGTTGACAAAAAATTAATTTTGTTTTAATTTGACATAACGGCAAATGTATTGTCGACAAACCTCATTCAACAAAATTATTTAAGCAGTGATTTATATATACATATATTCCATAATAAATGACCATCGTCAGTATCCGAAAGCTGAAATTATAGCAAATTTTAGGCACGCGTGTCTTTGTTAGTACTAAACACTAATTGTAAATCCAAGAAATTCTTTAGATTCAAGTCAACTAGTTAATTGAAACTAACACCGCTTACGTTCACATTTATAAACTGTTTATTGTTACAGAGTTTTAAAAATTGCAAAATATTATTAATAAGAGCTTATTAATCAAAAGTTGTTTTTTAATAAACAAATTTAAAGATATTATAAAATTAAGATTTATATAGGAGACATTTATCGCTCTTAATTTTAGCATTTTTATCAAATGCGCAATAAATTATAAGTTACGACTTTGTTCATGCAAATATTTCAGCATATGTGTATTTTATAATAATCAAAGACTTAAAAACCTTCCCGATTTATCTTCAATGACAATCTCTTCTAAACGTTACTCAATTAGACATAAAATATTTATTCCTTGTTCTGACTTCAATTAAAATCGTTGTAAATACTACAAAAAACAAATAATCGAAAATAGCACTATACCAGTTGACTTAATAAATCAATCAAGTATGTCTATTTCGATAATATGAAACATACAACTTTATTACGATTAGTAATGAAACGTGATCGAACCGGCTGACCCATTAACATACACATAGTTTTTCAAATGGATATTTTCAAGGTGAACGTTATGATAAATATGTAAATTTTACAAAAACACCAAAAAAAATGTCATAATGGAATAATAATAACAATAACTTTTTTATACAATATAACACAACTTTCGATCTTTATTACTTAACATTTATAAAAAATAATAATCGCATTGATTTCTTCGTCAATAAGAAAAATTTAGGGACATCATTCGATTGAATTGAATTCAATAATTCTTTAATTGTACAAAAGTGTAGAAAGAAGCGATTTGGCATTTAAAAAAATCTATAATTATCACCATATTTAATTTTTGCGGTTAAAATAAATTTATAAATGTGGTTTGAATTCCTAAAAAAACTATGAAAATATGACACAATTTCTTAATAGCAGTAAATAAAAGCTTCTGTTCTTGATTGGAAAAGTTACTTTTACTTTACATCTTTAAGTTTTTGATTGGATTAAAGTTTTGATTAAAGAATTTTTTATTAGTTTTTTGATTCATCATTTTTCGTAACTTGAAGCTTTATCATCGCTATTTCGAATTTGTAATGGGCTATTATTTTGAAAACGTACATCGAAAAAAAAACAACTATTTTTTAAAAATCTGAAATTTTGATATTTTGTTGGTATTGACGAAAGGAAAAAAGTAATTTCTGCTTTTATTTTTTGTGTACTCGGAATCGGAGTTATGCGCGGTTGAATTTTGAGGCTTTTTCACGTAGTTTTTGGTAATGGTGGCAATGTTTTGTGAATAGGTGCCACAAATTTCATCCGACTTACGTATATTTTTGCAAATAAAAAGGAAAATAATTGAATAATTGAAATAAGTAAGTTTAAAATTAATAACTTTTCTCTTTTCCGCTAGGCGGCGCGTAAAACCTTGGTTTACTTCAAAGCTCATATCTCAAAAAGTAGGCTTTTTTTTTTTTTGTTTTTCACAAATTTTAAAGTAAACATATGCAGCTATGAAATTGAGAAATAAAAAGTCAGCAATTCAATATGGATTTTTTCTTACGATTTTTTAAAGTTTGGTATATGAAAAATTCACATGTGTTTTTTTATTAAGTTAATAATCCTGTACTAAATGTGGATCTAATAAATTAAACATTTCATATTTTAACACCTGCAATAAATTTGAACCATTTTCTGTGTATTTCCGATTGAGCAACAGGTTTTTATTCAGAATAAGAATTGGAGATCCCAATGATCGAAGATTTTGTTATAATTTCAACATCACCAACACTAACATTAGAAAAAAACCTTAAAAAAATATTTTTCCTATAAACATTATAATTTAATCAATATTATAAATAAATACATTAAAAAATTAATTTATATATTTTTTTTGCCTTTAAATTGAAATATTTATGATCATCAGAAAAAGAAAACATTTTGGCAATTATTTTATCGGGTGTAGTGTTATCCGGTAAAAAACAGTGGAATCCTTGAGTTCTTTGTTTTCTTCCAAGAACATTTCGTAGATGTCGGTGAGGTTCCATAACACCAACCGCTTTGATTTCTTAATTTTTGTCGATCCTTCTGTAATAGTAACAACATCTTTAAGGCCAGGCATTGTTCTACTAATTTCCTCTGATAAGAAGTATGTTTGAATTTGTTTTACTATATTTTGTGACAAACTGTGGACTTGTTTGCTTTGAGGCCAACTGTAAGGACCTACTGTTTCCAACAGATCCATGGCGAATTCTACCAGTCGTCTTGATGCATTAAATTCATCCTGGATACGTTGATTTGACCAAAATTTACGTGGTAGAGTTGTCAACAAAAACAATTGTTTTGATTTACAGCTGGCATCTTTAAACTCTTTTTTAAGGTTCATAAGCCATGATGTATATTCACATTCCTCGTTTGGTGATAACACTTTAACTGAATCTACTTGAACTATTCTTTGACTTATTGCCGATGTGACACTTGCAATTTTTTTATAACTTCCTGTTGTAATATGATTTTGTTTGATAGGAGATTCGGCTAACCTTCCAAGAACATTGTTAATATCTTCTAAAATGTCATTAAGTAGTTCAGGAACTGGTGGAGATATAGTATCAACCGAAACTGGTGATGGATCTAAAGATGCTGGAGGTATTTGAATATTTTCGTTCGTTGGAACATTTTCAACATCCTGATTTATAGAAATAATTTCACTATCAATAGCTTCGGAACATGAAAGCTGCTGTATATTAGTTGCATATGAATTTTTATTCATTTTAATAAAATAATTAAATTTACCTTATTTTTATAGATATAAATGCGACATGTTTCACATATAAACTGGTCATCACGCAAAGTAAAATTTAGGGTCGCAGCTTTTTGAATAACAGCTGGTGTGACCAGTTTCACATTTTTTGATGTCCGCTGATGATTTTTGAGACCGTACAAGTTACAGCACAATTTGAAAGGCATTTCTATTATTATCTTTTCTAAACGTTATGTCTTCTAAATATTTTGGAATATAATTGATTATAAGGCAATCCAATCAATATATATACCCTTGAAATAGTTTTGACATAGGTAGAATCAGGCAAAATTAGGTAGGTACAATTTAATATATTTTGATTGGATGCAAGTATAATTTGGTCAAAAACCGTTTGTGGGCGTCATTAGAATTTTAAATGTTAAAATTATGAGTCTCTAATGAGATTTTAATTAGTAAAAAGGGGCTGAATAGACATTTTTTAAAATGAATAAACATTTTACACACCCTTTTAATAATTTAAATTCCTTTATTTTACCACTTAACTTAAATTAATTTTTAATAAGTTTTTAACCATTTAGCCGCACAGAAAATGGTTCAAATTTATTGCAGGTGTTAAAATATGAAATGTTTAATTTATTAGATCCACATTTAGTACAGGATTATTAACTTAATAAAAAAACACATGTGAATTTTTCAAATACCAAACTTTAAAAAATCGTAAGAAAAAATCCATATTGAATTGCTGACTTTTTATTTCTCAATTTTATAGCTGCATATGTTTACTTTAAAATTTGTGAAAAACAAAAAAAAAAAAAGCCTACTTTTTGAGATATGAGCTTTGAAGTAAACCAAGGTTTTACGCGCCGCCTAGCGGAAAAGAGAAAAGTTATTAATTTTAAACTTACTTATTTCAATTATTCAATTATTTTCCTTTTTACTTGCAAAAATATACGTAAGTCGGATGAAATTTGTGGCACCTATTCACAAAACATTGCCACCATTACCAAAAACTACGTGAAAAAGCCTCAAAATTCAACCGCGCATAACTCCGATTCCGAGTACACAAAAAATAAAAGCAGAAATTACTTTTTTCCTTTTGTCAATGCCAACAACATATCGAAATTTCAGATTTTTTAAAAATCAAAAATTTAAAAATCAACAAAAAAATGTACGTTTTCAAAATAATAGCCCAATACTAATTTGTTTTTTTTTTTTTAAATTGTTCCCAATTTCATCTTACATAAAACAATACCTTGTATCCATTTTAAAAAGAATTTTATTGTACCACATTAACAATCTTTTAGTTTTTATAACTTTTGAGATTGCGATTGTATTATTGAAATAATTCCATGATTATCATACTAATAATTCTAAAATTATTCTTAGTTCACACAACCAAATACACATTTTTAATAATCAATAAATCTATCAATAAAAGTTTACAGTCCTTATAATAACATCTCAGTTTTTATGATCCTACATAGGCGGATAGGCCGGGGGGGGGGGGGGGGGGGGGGTTGGTGCTATTATTGATCGAAGTTGTGCAAGGTCGCAGAAGCGAGTCAAAAAAAAAATCAAAAATCAAATCAAGTTACTTCTAAAAACTCACAGGGGAGACCGAGGCATTTTTTTAAATTTTAATATTTTAGTGTGTGATAAAATATAAATAAATAATAAGTAAAAGTAAGGAAAAAAAGAAAAAAAAACAAAGGGGGGACCAAGGTAAAATTGAAAGTTTGATCCTTTATAACTCTTGACCCCTTCATTTCCGCAAATTTTTTTTTTAATAATTAGGATGCAGAGGACCTAATCTTTCTATTTATCTGATTGATTAATTTGGGGGGATAAACTAGGATTCTACCATTTTGTGTTGTAATTTTTAAATTTGTCATTTTGAAAAGGAAGACAATTTTTTTGGAGTATTTATTAAGTCGTCTCTATTACTCCCCGGTGGTTGAGATCACTAACATTCGACGCATGCGCAATGGCTTAAGAGCGTCGCACAGCTGGCAATTGCTATCCTCGTCCGACAAATGATGTTACGCGCTAGCTCTCTTTCACTCTACCTTAAATATTTATCATCTTTAACAGCAAGTAACCCTTATTTGCGGCCGGATTTAATTAAACAACCATATATGATAATAAATAGAAAAAAATTAGCTTTAATTTGATATAGAATTAATCAATGTACGTTATGAACGTATAAATGTATCGAAATCATACCTGTTTACACCTGGCTGCGAAGAGGTGCGGCCAGGTGCGCAACGGCAACCGTGAATTTTTAGAATCTTTATATAAATTGTCGTGATGTAGACGACATTTTATTTAAAAAACAAGTGAACGAAATTTTTTTCCCAAAAATCCATTAAAAATAATTTAATTAAAAATACTGGCGGCCAAATTTTGATAGGCAACCTGGTAGATATATATTGTCCTAATTATAAATATACATAAAAATTTGGTTTTAGCAAAAAATCGATGAGCGCACTAATCCTGCAGCCGGATCTTAGACTATAACAAATTAAACAACAAATTTGTTTTGTTTTTCGCTATCTTTGATGTTTTTATTTCAATATGCCGATACAAATTTTGCATGAAAACTGGAAATTAAAAGAAATATTTTACAGTCGTGGATAAAATAGCATCTTGTATTCGCTTAAGATGATGGCAATTCTTCACTCGGATGATTCCCTCCACTCGCTACGCTCGTTTCGGGAAACTTCATCCTCGTGAAGAATTGCCTTCATTCTAAGCTCATACAAGAATCTACTATTATCCACGACTACTAAAGAATATTTGCTTTCCATGCGTATGTCTTCCGTTGTAATTGTATTCATTTCACAACTAGTGAATTTTATTAAAATTCTTTAACAGTTCTATAGTTTATTAAATATTTCCCTAACAAATTAAACAACAAACTTGTTTTGTTTTTCGCTATCCTTGATGTATTTATTTCAATATGGCGATACAAATTTTTGCATGAAAACTGGAAATTAAACGAAATATTTTACAGTCGTGGATAAAATAGCATCTTGTATTCGCTTAGGATGATGGCAATTCTTCACTCGGATGATTCTCTCCATTCGCTACGCTCGTTTCGAGAAACTTCATCCTTGTGAAGAATTGCCTTCATTCTAAGCTCATACAAGAATCTGTTATGCCGCAATCTGAGGAATTATCTAACCAGTAGTATTTATAAGAGAGTCTACATCCCACTCCAGAACGAGTGCAGGTTCTGTATTGGTAGACTGAAGGAAATGTATGCCTTGGTAGTGAGATTTAACGATCAACGATCAGTCAAGGATACATTCCCTTCAGTCACCACACTGTTCTATTTCTTCACTCCCTTATAAACTCACTACTTGGTAATCCTAAAGTTTAACATTCGTAACTACATAAAACAACAATTTAGTACAACGAAAATACATTACCTGCTTCATTATCAAAACCATCAATTAATCGCGTTGCTACAACAACACGTCGTGTTGCTTCAGTATCAATTTCTATTAAAAAAACTACCAATCTCACAGTTAACTTTGTTTTAATCAAACAAAAGATAAAACTCATGTAGTTGTGATTGCATTTTTCATTTTTTTGTTGATGTTATCAGACACAATCTCATCATCATCTGTTTAAATAAACTGTTAATAAATTGTTGCATTTCGTGGTTATTGTTATTTCGTTCTCTCTATAATCTTTAATAACTGAAAACAAAACAAACCCGGATTATATGTTGTCGATCCTTCTTTCTTGTTTTTTATAATTGGTTGACGATCTCATGCTAAAAAACCGATTAAATTCCTTTGTTTGGGAAACTAAAACAGCAGAGAGAAATATACAAAATTTTTGAATGGTCATCTCCTTCGCTCCCATTCGTTTAGATTATTTAAACAAAGCATTTTTCATAATTTTGGTCAGTATGATTTTATTAAAAACATATCAATCAGTTCGATTAAGATTTTGTTTGACACACAAAATTTGATTGTAATGAAAAGTCTGATTAAAATTCATTTAATACAGATTTTCCATATTAAAATCAAAGAAAACAATCGCCGTCGGTATTTGTTAATTAAAACGCTGAAATCAAGTTTTCTCAAGTTAAGTTTTAACGACTAATTGATTTAGCGTTAGGAAATCAAAACGATTAATAAGCGGGTTATGTGATTCCGTGAAAAAAAAAGAAGAACTGTATTCTTTTCTTTAATGATAATTTTGTTGTGAAATTAGTGAATGACCAAATGTGGGTTTTTTTTCGGTGGTGGTTGACGCATCTCTCAGATGACCCCGCGTACTCGAAGATGGGTTTGGGGGCACAGCTCGCGAGTTCTGTACTCCCACCCGAGAGTTTAAATGAAGCGGTGGATGACAATTAGTACATCGTGGAGAGATGGTGTCAGCCTTACCACATCGGTAGCAGTACGGCTTTTGAGGGCAGTTGTATATTGAATGACCAATATCTTTACACCGGCTGCAAATTTGATGTTCAGTTCTAGGTGGCGGGGGTGGTAGTATTGACCTATTAGCATTTGTTGGTCTAGCTAGTATTTTTGGTGGTGCACTGTAGGCATCTACATAAGTTGAGTAGTTTGCTGGAACCATTTGATGATTTGAAGGACCTGTAACGTAGTTTGATGGACCTGGTTGATAATTAGATGGACCTGTTTCGTCTTCATCAGAAGGTGTGACTTCACTGATCCGGTATTGACCAGCTGTTCTTATTGGTGGTAACAGAGGTTGCCCACCTGTCCTTGACGCTACGGGTGATGATGCCCAAAATTTTTCAAATTTTTGGCACATCACACGCAGGTCTTCAAGTGATGCAAACTCAGCTATCATTGTTACACTTCTTAATTCTGCAGACAAACCGTCTCGAACTATCTCTATTAATTCTCGTGGATTATAAGGCCGGATCAGTCTACTATTTAAATTGTTCATACCAATTATGTAGTCATAGACACTCTCTTTATGTTTTTGTCTACGGCTCAGCAGTGCTTTCAAAACCGTCTTATCATCTGTAAGGGTACCAAACGTGTTAACTATTGCTTCTCTCAATATGGGATAGGTCACCACTCGATACTCATATGTTAGATTTATGTAATGTTTTTCAGCGGCTCCACGGAGATATCGGGGAACGATTGACTTTAAATCGTCAAAGGTCACCCGATCCCTTCGTGCAGCCACCTCAACCAAATGAAAGAATTCATGAGCATCGGGTGAGGACCCGTCACCAGAGAAGTAGGGGAGCCAATTCGTATAGAATTGACTCAAATACCTGTGTGGTTGGTACCCTTCATGCGGTTGGACGTATGCTGGTACTGCAGAGACCCTAGCTGATCGGTATGGAGGTGGAGCTATTCTGATGTCATTGAATAGCTCTTCCAGTGGTATTGCTGGTCCAAGCTGTTCCTGCTGTACCTCATTGGCTGGTTGTGGAAGACGTTGTCTTCGTTGACGGCCCGTCATATTATCAATCAGGTCACCTAGTGGTTCCATATGATTTGGAGTTGATCTCGCGAATACACCTTGAAAAGATTCGTCGAGATTTGCAGGTGCTGGTACATCTTTTCTTAAGACCCCTCCTTCTGGTCCCATTATCAGTGCAGTGATGGTCCTGAAAGTTTCAGATAATGACCTGGCTGCATATTCGGTAGCATCTTTTAACTCCTCCATGTTTCTTATGCGGTTATTACGGTCCACGTAGTGGGTTATTCGATTTAACAATCCTTTTAGTGTGTTTGGTGGCACTGGAGCCACTAAACCCCTTACTTCGCGAGCCAGAAACAGAGCTGCTGCCAGAATCAGTTCACTTTCCTCCCTTGTATTTGCTGCGTGTGTTTGTATTATTGGTGCTGTTGCACTCCTCGCAGCATCACTTAACTGTTGTATCCATCCTTCGCTGTTGTATTGGATGTCCCGAAGGAAGCACTCAACCCACAACTCGCATAACTCGAGACCGTAGAACGGATGGTCTATCGGCACCTCTGACATTTTCTTTTGTTGTCAGATTTTATGAAAAGTAGGACAAAAAATATAAAAAAAATTGCAACTCAACAAAACCAACAACAGACGATAATGATCGTGACCCCCTAAAATGTTTTCCCGCGCAAAAATGTCAAAAAAAAACACAACAACCGTAAAAAAATTGTAAAATGCAATAAAAATTGTAAATCGACTAGAAATCGTGAACACCGCGACCAACAACAGCAGAAAGAAATATACAAATACTTTGAATAATCAACTCCTTCGACCTTCGTTTTACAGAGAAAATTATTAATCTTAAAGATTTTAATTTTATATCTAGAAAAAATATTAGTTATTTAATATTGAGCAAGCAAATGTTTGATTTACTTAAAATCTATTTATTCTGTTGCAACTAAGAAAATATTGATTTATTTATTGAGTAGGATGTTTTATTTATTCAGGAAAAAAATTTAATTATTTATTTCTTGATGCTAAATCCTTATTTAAGAATTTTTTTATTTAATTGTACCATATAATTATTTATTTATAAAAATATATTGTAATAAACTTCGTCCAGAATGGGTTAATTTTATTTACTCATTCATGAATTTAAAAGTTAACTCCTTTTTCAATCTTTTACTTGTATTGCAAATTGTATTGCATAAATTAATGTAAATTAAATTTGTTATACAAATGTTTACATTAATTAAAAGGAGTTACCTAATACATTTTGCATAAATTAAATTTGAGTTCGCTAATACAAATGCAAGTATGAATGCAAACAGGTGTGGCTTATTCAAGGTGTACAGACTACGTAGTATTGATTTCTAGTGGATTATAGAAGTTTCGATTTATTTATTTTTCGATATAAATAAGCAAACAAAAATATCAGAGAGTCAGTTTTACTTTTGCAATTAAAAGTGTTGTATAAATATTCGAAAGTATAAGGAATAATCGGTTGTACTTGAGCCTGGGTACTAATAGTGAAAGAATCTGAACTTAGTGGAATAGTAAATACAGATTTTACGATTCCGAGTATTATTGATTCAAATTGCGGAAAAGCGGTGAAGTTTATGGTACATAAATTAGAGACCCTGGAATTTATTGTAAGGAAAAACGGAAGCTGCTGTAATTTGTTGACAAATAAAGTTTGAGATTCTGTTAACCAAAGATCCGTCTTTTTACTGTCGTGTTTGTTCAATAATCTAAAAGAACCAACGAAGAGTCGTTACAGTGGTGTCAGAAGTGGGATTATTGAAACAATGGTCAAGACAGTAAATATTAGTGATCTCAGCCAGACCCAGCTGAAGGATGAGTTAAAGAAAAGGAATGCTCCAATCCATGGAACGAAGGCAGAACTTGCAGTCCGGCTGCGTAAAGCTTTAGAAGAAGCAGGTGAAAACACAGACGTCATAGAAATAGAGCAGGAAGAAGTTCCGGTTCAGAATGCCCCAGCAATTGATCCGATGATGGTGTTGATAAAAGAAATGATGGCCCGACAAGAGAAACTGGCAGCAGAACAAAAAGCCCGACAAGAGAAACTAGCAGCGGAACAGAAAGTAGATCAACAACAACAATTTGCTGATATGATGGCAAAGCAAGAAAGTTTACGTGAAGTAATCGAGTCACGTATATCCAGTGCGGAGGTTAAAATCAACAACATGGAAAGGGAGCTGCGGACAGTTACCGAAGAACAAGAGAAATTACGCAAACTTTCAAGTGAATTCCGCCAAGAAATAGCACAAGTGAAGTCAGGTAACATGATCAATCCATCAACTACTTCAGCCCCAGCTAGAGTAAAAACACCCGCATTTGATGGATCTACATCGTATCAGATATTTAAGATGCAATTTGAGATAGCAACAACTGGGTTCGATCACCAGCAAAAAGCAAATGCGCTTATATTGGCATTGAAGGGACCTGCTGCTGAAATTTTGCAGACACTATCAGCGACAGAGCGTGATTACAGCAAGCTAATGGAGGCCTTAGAAGTAAGATATGGGGAAAGTCATATGCAAGCCCTCCATCGCATGCAGCTCAGAACACGAAAACAGGGAGTCAGTGAAACTTTGCAAGAATTAGAGGCTGACATTGTCAGACTGGTTAATCTGTCATACCCAAACTATAATGCTGAACATCGAGATGAGCTGGCAGCTGATACATTTATCAATGCTCTTCGAGATATACAAATGAGAAATCAGCTGTATCTGAGCGGAAAGAAAGTACCTGCGGAAGTCTTAGCATTGGCCCTGCAAATGGAAGCTGGAAAAAGAGCGTACGGTTCAGATAGAGTACGTCAGATGGAAGTTACTGAAGAACCTCTAAAAGCAGCGCTTGATGAAGTGATCATGCGTGTCAAAAGTCTGGGAGATAAGCCTGAGCGAAATCAACGAAGTAGGTCTAGCAGAGTAAGATGCTGGAATTGTGGGCAGTTAGGGCACATCAGACAAGAATGCAAAACACGAGTAGCAGCAAAAGAAGGAGTAGTTCCAGGCCGGTTGATGAACCTTTCAAACAAACAAGTGGATGTCAAAAAGGAAGGAGATTGCCGCGTTGAACACCGGAAGAGAAGGATACGTTGTAACGCTGAAGATCTTTCAAGAAGACCCTGTGTTGAGGAGCGCAAGTCATATAGCAGGACTGAGAGAATGGAGGCAAATGTCAAAAAGGAAGGAGATTGCCGCGTTGAACACCGGAAGAGAAGGATACATGGTAACGCTGAAGATCTTTCAAGAAGACCCTGTGTTGAGGAGCGCAAGTCATATAGCAGAACTGAGGGAAATAAGGCAATGACACTGAAGCAAATCAAGTTCCAAACTCCTGACGATTGGTGTACCGAGGCAATGAAAGTGAATCAAATTAAGTTACAAACTCCTGAAGATTGGTGTACCGAGGCAATTAAAAGAGAGCAGCTAGAAGATCCAGCTATGGCTCCAATATTGAATTGGAAAACTGAGGGAAGGCGACCGGAGTGGAAAGAGGTCGCACCTTTAAGTACGGAGGTGAAATGCTACTGGGCGCAATGGGACTCACTATTTATGGACAACAGGATACTTAAAAGAAAATGGGAGTCCACTGATGGAAAGAAAGTGTTAGAACAACTGGTGTTGCCATCAAGTCGAGTGGAAGAGGTACTAGGAAAGCTGCATGGAAGTATTTCGGGAGGACACCTGGGAGTCAATAAAACCCTGGCTAAGGTAAGGGAGAGGTTTTATTGGGTAAGGTATCGAACCGACGTGGAGCAATGGTGTCGGCGATGTGATATTTGTGCAGCGAGCAAAGGACCAAAAACTAGAACTCGAGGAGAGATGCAACAGTACAATGTGGGTGCCCCAATGGAGAGAATTGCTATAGACATCGCGGGGCCATTTCCGGAAACGACAAAAGGTAACAAATACATCATGGTGGTCATTGGTTACTTTACAAAATGGCCGGAAGCTTATGCAATACCGAACCAGGAAGCAGTTACGGTCGCGGAAACATTAGTCAATGAATGGGTTTGCAGATATGGAACACCGCTCGAGTTGCATACCGACCAGGGAAGGAATTTCGAATCTCAACTGATGGAAGAGCTGTGCAGAACACTCGGCATTAGAAAAACACGAACTACACCTATGAACCCGCAGTCGGATGGCATGGTAGAACGATTCAACCGAACCATGGAAGAACATTTGTCAAAGGTAGTAGAAGCCAACCAAAGAAATTGGGACAAGGATCTTCCGTTATTCTTGATGGCCTATCGTAGCGCAGTGCACGATACGACAAGTGAAACGCCAGCGAATATCATGTTCGGAAGAGAACTACATCTTCCTAGTGACATCGAGTTTGGCATCCCTGGAGGTCTGGTATCCACGAAAACAGATTATGTGGGACAACTAAGGGAGAAGATGAATAAAATCCATTAACAGGTTCGAGACCACATTAAGATTGCCAGTGACAAAATGAAAGCCAGGTACGACATAAATGCAAATAGTGGCGGTTTTCAAGAAGGAGAATTGGTATGGCTATACAACCCCAGAAGAACTAAGGGAAGATCACCCAAGCTGCAGCCAGATTGGGAAGGCCCATATAAAATAATCAAACGAATTAATGATGTCATCTACCGCATACAAAAGGGACCCCGTACCAAGATGAAAGTGATACATCTGCAAAGGTTGGCACCGTACCAAGGTAACAGCACCAATGCGATATCTGATATTGTTCGGGACGAACAAAACTAAATGGAGGGCAATGTAATAAACTTCGTCCAGAATGGGTTAATTTTATTTACTCATTCATGAATTTAAAAGTTAACTCCTTTTTCAATCTTTTACTTGTATTGCAAATTGTATTGCATAAATTAATGTAAATTAAATTTGTTATACAAATGTTTACATTAATTAAAAGGAGTTACCTAATACATTTTGCATAAATTAAATTTGAGTTCGCTAATACAAATGCAAGTATGAATGCAAACAGGTGTGGCTTATTCAAGGTGTACAGACTACGTAGTATTGATTTCTAGTGGATTATAGAAGTTTCGATTTATTTATTTTTCGATATAAATAAGCAAACAAAAATATCAGAGAGTCAGTTTTACTTTTGCAATTAAAAGTGTTGTATAAATATTCGAAAGTATAAGGAATAATCGGTTGTACTTGAGCCTGGGTACTAATAGTGAAAGAATCTGAACTTAGTGGAATAGTAAATACAGATTTTACGATTCCGAGTATTATTGATTCAAATTGCGGAAAAGCGGTGAAGTTTATGGTACATAAATTGGAGACCCTGGAATTTATTGTAAGGAAAAACGGAAGCTGCTGTAATTTGTTGACAAATAAAGTTTGAGATTCTGTTAACCAAAGATCCGTCTTTTTACTGTCGTGTTTGTTCAATAATCTAAAAGAACCAACGAAGAGTCGTTACAATATATTTATTTATTTATTTATAAAAATGAAAATTATTTGTAAAAATATTTATATTTAGAAAAATATTCTTTTAATTATAGAATTTTTATTTATAAAAATATATTTATTTATTGATTTGTAAAATATTTATTTATTTAGAAAATAGAAAAATTATTTATTTATTTGTGTATTTATAATTGTTAGAGATTTTTCCCGGGCAAAGCCCACACCGATTGACTGTATAATCAAAAAAATTAAAAGGAATTGTAAAGAAAATTCGAATTGGAAAATTGAACTCGCGATCTCTTCCCAGAAACGACATGTGAGGTCTAGAACAAAAATAGGTCTAAAAATCCTAAAATCTACATTCTAGTATCCTCCCGCGTGATGAAATGAATTCAGCATTGTTTAAAGATTCAGCCTAAATATCTGTTATCAACAAAAAATCATATGCTGAGTTCATTCATCCTTAAAACTAAGAAAAATATAAGAAAAACAATTAAGACTAATATCGTTTGTTGGGAGTAGACCAGTATAGAGTACCAGTCTCCAGATCCGATTTCTGTACAAGACCGAATTTACTATTGAAACGCGATGTTGGATGGATTTGCTAAGTCCATTGAAATTGTGAAGGGAGGTTGGGTTGAACGTTGGTTCTTCCGAGCAGAGTGGGGATCTGGATGCAGTTTCACTTGTATGGAGGAGTGCTTAGCATTGTAGAAGCGATCCTGGCTGTCCGTAGGACTGACAGGCACCCCTTCTCTTCCGCATAAACACTCGACCAGTGAAGCTGCATTCAGTCTCGGAAGGAAAACTAATTGAAATTTACTATTATAACAATTCAATCCACTTGGTGATCGCATGCCAAAAGACAGAGGCGATCTTCAACCAACGATACATGTTAAGAAGGTTAAGCCTCCCTGGATTCTTTCTTAGAGGTACCCATGGTTTTATTTAGATCAAAACGTTGTAAAAATTTCTTTGTTGCATTTTAAAATAAAGATATATCGAAATACTATAGTATATATATATAATATATATATATATATATTATATATATATATATATATATAATATATTATATAATATATATATATATATATATATATATATATATATAATATATATATATATATATTTATATATATATATATATATATAATATATATATATATATATATATATATATATATATATATATATATATATATAAAATATATATATATATATATAATATATTATATAATATATATATATATATATATATATATATATATATATATATATATACATATATATATATATATATATATATATATATATATATATATATATATATATATATACTACACATATATATATATATATATATAATATATATATATATATATATATATTATATATATATATATTATATATATATATATATATATATATATATATATATATATATATATATATTATATATATAATATATATATATATATATATATAATATATATATATATATATATATATATATATATATATATATATATATATAAAAATACAAAAGGTATATAAAAAAAACACCATAGGGATATAATAATACAACCATAGATATATATATCGACCAAACAGATGCAACAAAATTATCACAAATTACAATATCCGAATCAAAAAAAAAAACGTATACTAACGCTATCTCGCAAAAAACCGTATTATTCGAATAATGTAAGAATATCTAAAATTTTAAAATATCAAAACATTCATAATTAACATTTTTAAACATTTTTTCTTTGTATTTATAAAATTTCAAAAAATAAATATATTTATCAAATTTATATTGATAAATTTTATATTGAAATATATTTACAAGATTTATAAAATTTATATCGAAGAATATAAATTCAACACAAAAAAAAAAACCGATATTCCAAAAAATATTTGCAAAAACAGGAATATCATGTATTTAAATTTATACATACAACAGTTTTTTCTGTTGTATGTTTTGTTTTTGTTCGGCGCCATGATTTATAGCGGTGTCTTAAGACCCCCGCTATAAATCTACTATTATTTTTGTACATTAAGAGTTGATGCAAAGAAGGAAAATGTAATGAAGTGTAATTCAAACTTCGTAATTGAAAGTCGAGCCGCTTTCCCCACACGCATTGAATTTGCATTAACAGAAACTTTCATAGTTGTTTTCGTTTTTCTCTTACACATAGTTTTCTTGAACTCAATCCGTAGTCGTCATCTACAATGGTGTCCGTTTAAAATTTGTCATGAACGGTTGTGCAATGTCCCTAATTTTGAATTTCGCTCTATTTTCCAAAAGAAAGGAAGAATCAATCAATGGGTTACTTCTCGGTTTTTGTATTGTCATGAACCTTTGGAGTTGCTTTTGCTTCATTTTATAAAATGTAATTTCCTACAATCATTTCGTAATAAATATTTCTGTTTATAATTCCTTTCCAAATTTAGTACAAGTTAATAGTGAAGACTCTTTATTGGGTACACATATTTAACGAAAGAGAATATCCAATAAACAACTTATCGTGTTTATCGATTTGTTATGGTTTACAGGCGGCGTGACTTTAACTATGAATATGTGGTTAAAGATAGAGAAGTTTTTAATTATTCGACTTGATGTCTAACAGTTGACAGCTGTTTTTGGTTTTTGCTTTGGTGGACGTCAATACGTGGAATTTCTTGTTGTGTAATATTTCAATTAATGATAATAAAATAACCAAAAATACGACACAATAGAATAAATTGTAAAATAATGTTAAATATTAATTGTAATTTTTTTTGTGAAACTAATGTTGAAAAGCTGTGACAATAGCAGCCGTTTTTGGTTTTTGCTTTGATTGTCTATACGTGGAATTTTTTTCGTGTAAAATTTTACTTAATAATAATATTAAAATCGATGAAACTAAACCATAGAGTAAATTAAAATATAATGGTAAAAATTAATTGTATTTTTTTGTAAAAATAATGTGGAAAGCTGTGATAATAGCCGTATTTTTTTGAACTGTGATAAATGATAGTTGTGGTCTTAACAAAAAAAATTATTTAAACTCTGGGGTATTTTAAGTTACCAATATATGTGAAAAATAAAACAAAATTTAACAAAAAAAAAAAAACTGTTACCTAATAAAAGTCTGAAATACATTTATAAACTGCTTGTTGAGATAATGTTTCAAATAGATGTGATAATGCAGTAATACTTATATCTGCACCCGAATTTTTGTGATATCTCTGTGTTAACCCTTGCATTGGGGTGCAGGGACCCAGTGAACAAGTCGGGAAGGTAAATTATAATTAACATCAGATACCTTACCGCATGCTACGATTGCATCCCGTGTGTCGACTATCTAGATACATTTCCGGGGTAGCCATTTTTTTGGGGTGTGGTTACACGTTGTCATCAGCATACTTGCTGATGACAACGTGTAACCACACCCCAAAAAATGGCTACCCCGGAAATGTATCTAGATAGTCGACACACGGGATGCAATCGTAGCATGCGGTAAGGTATCTGATGTTAATTATAATTTACCTTCCCGACTTGTTCACTGGGTCCCTGCACCCCAATGCAAGGGTTAACACAGAGATATCACAAAAATTCGGGTGCAGATATAAGTATTACTGCATTATCACATCTATTTGAAACATTATCTCAACAAGCAGTTTATAAATGTATTTCAGACTTTTATTAGGTAACAGTTTTTTTTTTTTGTTAAATTTTGTTTTATTTTTCACATATATTGGTAACTTAAAATACCCCAGAGTTTAAATAATTTTTTTTGTTAAGACCACAACTATCATTTATCACAGTTCAAAAAAATACGGCTATTATCACAGCTTTCCACATTATTTTTACAAAAAAATACAATTAATTTTTACCATTATATTTTAATTTACTCTATGGTTTAGTTTCATCGATTTTAATATTATTATTAAGTAAAATATTACACGAAAAAAATTCCACGTATAGACAATCAAAGCAAAAACCAAAAACGGCTGCTATTGTCACAGCTTTTCAACATTAGTTTCACAAAAAAATTACAATTAATATTTAACATTATTTTACAATTTATTCTATTGTGTCGTATTTTTGGTTATTTTATTATCATTAATTGAAATATTACACAACAAGAAATTCCACGTATTGACGTCCACCAAAGCAAAAACCAAAAACAGCTGTCAACTGTTAGACATCAAGTCGAATAATTAAAAACTTCTCTATCTTTAACCACATATTCATAGTTAAAGTCACGCCGCCTGTAAACCATAACAAATCGATAAACACGATAAGTTGTTTATTGGATATTCTCTTTCGTTAAATATGTGTACCCAATAAAGAGTCTTCACTATTAACTTGTACTAAATTTGGAAAGGAATTATAAACAGAAATATTTATTACGAAATGATTGTAGGAAATTACATTTTATAAAATGAAGCAAAAGCAACTCCAAAGGTTCATGACAATACAAAAACCGAGAAGTAACCCATTGATTGATTCTTCCTTTCTTTTGGAAAATAGAGCGAATTCAAATTAGGGACATTGCACAACCGTTCATGACAAATTTTAAACGGACACCATTGTAGATGACGACTACGGATTGAGTTCAAGAAACTATGTGTAAGAGAAAAACGAAAACAACTATGAAAGTTTCTGTTAATGCAAATTCAATGCGTGTGGGAAAGCGGCTCGACTTTCAATTACGAAGTTTGAATTACACTTCATTACATTTTCCTTCTTTGCATCAACTCTTAATGTACAAAAATAATAGTAGATTTATAGCGGGGTCTTAAGACACCGCTATAAATCATGGCGCCGAACAAAAACAAAACATACAACAGAAAAAACTGTTGTATGTATAAATTTAAATACATGATATTCCTGTTTTTGCAAATATTTTTGGAATATCGGTTTTTTTTTGTGTTGAATTTATATTCTTCGATATAAATTTTATAAATCTTGTAAATATATTTCAATATAAAATTTATCAATATAAATTTGATAAATATATTTATTTTTTGAAATTTTATAAATACAAAGAAAAAATGTTAAAAATGTTAATTATGAATGTTTTGATATTTTAAAATTTTAGATATTCTTACATTATTCGAATAATACGGTTTTTTGCGATAGCGTTAGTATACGTTTTTTTTTTGATTCGGATATTGTAATTTGTGATAATTTTGTTGCATCTGTTGGTCGATATATATATCTATGGTTGTATTATTATATCCCTATGGTGTTTTTTTATATACCTTTTGTATTTATATATATATATATATATATATATATATATATATATATATATATATATATATATATATATATATATATATATATATATATATATATATATATATATATATATATATATATATATATATATATATATATATATATATATATATATATATATATATATATATATATATATATATATATATATATATATATATATATATATATATATATATATATATATATATATATATATATATATATATATATATATATATATATATATATATATATATATATATATATATATATATATATATATATATATATATATATATATATATATATATATATATATATATATATATATATATATATATATATATATATATATATATATATATATATATATATATATCCTATCGTATTTCGATATATCTTTATTTTATGATGCAACAAAGAAATTTTTACAACGTTTTGATCTAAATAAAACCATGGGTACCTCTAAGAAAGAATCCAGGGAGGCTTAACCTTCTTAACATGTATCGTTGGTTGAAGATCGCCTCTGTCTTTTGGCATGCGATCACCAAGTGGATTGAATTGTTATAATAGTAAATTTCAATTAGTTTTCCTTCCGAGACTGAATGCAGCTTCACTGGTCGAGTGTTTATGCGGAAGAGAAGGGGTGCCTGTCAGTCCTACGGACAGCCAGGATCGCTTCTACAATGCTAAGCACTCCTCCATACAAGTGAAACTGCATCCAGATCTCCACTCTGCTCGGAAGAACCAACGTTCAACCCAACCTCCCTTCACAATTTCAATGGACTTAGCAAATCCATCCAACATCGCGTTTCAATAGTAAATTCGGTCTTGTACAGAAATCGGATCTGGAGACTGGTACTCTATACTGGTCTACTCCCAACAAACGATATTAGTCTTAATTGTTTTTCTTATATTTTTCTTAGTTTTAAGGATGAATGAACTCAGCATATGATTTTTTGTTGATAACAGATATTTAGGCTGAATCTTTAAACAATGCTGAATTCATTTCATCACGCGGGAGGATACTAGAATGTAGATTTTAGGATTTTTAGACCTATTTTTGTTCTAGACCTCACATGTCGTTTCTGGGAAGAGATCGCGAGTTCAATTTTCCAATTCGAATTTTCTTTACAATTCCTTTTAATTTTTTTGATTATACAGTCAATCGGTGTGGGCTTTGCCCGGGAAAAATCTCTAACAATTATAAATACACAAATAAATAAATAATTTTTCTATTTTCTAAATAAATAAATATTTTACAAATCAATAAATAAATATATTTTTATAAATAAAAATTCTATAATTAAAAGAATATTTTTCTAAATATAAATATTTTTACAAATAATTTTCATTTTTATAAATAAATAAATAAATATATATTTTTATAAATAAATAATTATATGGTACAATTAAATAAAAAAATTCTTAAATAAGGATTTAGCATCAAGAAATAAATAATTAAATTTTTTTCCTGAATAAATAAAACATCCTACTCAATAAATAAATCAATATTTTCTTAGTTGCAACAGAATAAATAGATTTTAAGTAAATCAAACATTGGCTTGCTCAATATTAAATAACTAATATTTTTTCTAGATATAAAATTAAAATCTTTAAGATTAATAATTTTCTCTGTAAAACGAAGGTCGAAGGAGTTGATTATTCAAAGTATTTGTATATTTCTTTCTGCTGTTGTTGGTCGCGGTGTTCACGATTTCTAGTCGATTTACAATTTTTATTGCATTTTACAATTTTTTTACGGTTGTTGTGTTTTTTTTTGACATTTTTGCGCGGGAAAACATTTTAGGGGGTCACGATCATTATCGTCTGTTGTTGGTTTTGTTGAGTTGCTGAGTTGCTGGTTGCTGGTTGCAGGTTGTTGAGTTGAGTATTTCGATACATTTCCGGCAAGAAAGGAAAAGAAGAAAATCACTGCTATCATCAACCAGTTGGATTGTAACAATTTTTACAGCGTCGTCGTGATCCGGATTGCTGAACTTACCAATCTATGAACTGGATGGGGATGAGCGACTAAATTGAACTACGGGAGTGGGATCTGGACAAGCTATGGGGTGAGTCATTTTTAATATATATATATATATATATATATATATATATATATATATATATATATATATATATATATATATATATATATATATATATATATATATATATATATATATATATATATATATATATATATATATATATATATATATATATATATATATATATATATATATATATATGTGAGGATGTGCATGTATGTATGAATGGGTGTGTGAGTGCGGGTACATGTGCGTGTATGCACGGGATGTGTATGGGTGGGTGAATGAACCTATAATTAAAGCCTTGATTATGGTTTCTTTGCAGGTTGTAAATTGGCATGGTAGGAGTAGACACATTATATTCATATGTTTTTTTTTAATTAAATTTTCATTAGTGCTTTATTTTATGTGATATAGCCATTTATTAGCAATAATCTATTGTTGGACAAAAAAGGAAATGATACCTAATGGGGAGATTTAATATGTGTTTTGAGTGGATAACAGGATTAAGTTATTTCCGTTACAAGGTTCCTGATAGCACAAATAATGATAATTGAAGTTTAACGGAAAAAAATGCAGCTTCTACAAAAAAAAAATGTCAATAATTTATTAGCAAAATTAAACATAAACAGTCAAAAATTATGTGATAAACCCGAAGCGACGGGCTTAGATAAATTAATTTTATTCGATGCGAATTATAAAGCGATTACTAGTGAAAATGAAATCAAGAATAACAAACGGGATAAATTAAGGAAGTCGGTTGTTGAACGTAAATTGGTCTATCGTCAGTACATCGAAAGGGACTCAATGTTGCCGGATATGCGAGAAGTGAAACATATGAACGCAATCTATAATATTTTTATTACATTTACAATGTTTCTGTCTCCATATACGATTTGTCATACTTTATCCGAGCGTGATTTTCATTTTTATAATCTGACAATTGAATTTAAAAATAAAATCGATATAGCTTTAATGATATGGTTCCCATCGTTAGCATGAACATCGCTGGGCCAACCGTTTTTTTTTGTTTTGGGCTAAACTGTGCGAAGCTAGCTCTACAAATAAAATTTTAACTCATATTTTCACCTCTATTTACATAAACTACTTCATATTTGTGGGATACACTTCAACAAATCAAACTAGTTGTTTATAGTCTCCGATTGGTAACATATATGGCATTCTTGAAAAGAATAATCGGACTGTTGATGAAAAGTTATGCATTTATATGAATAATCGGCCGTTGTGTGTGTGTCTGGGTATATGTGTGTGTTTGTGAGTGTATGAGGTGTGAGAGCGTGTGAATATGTGCTGTGAATGGTGGGGGTTGAACGTGGTGATCGTGGTTCTTTCACATAAGGGGGTCGCCAGATTCTACTCATTTCACTTGTGTTTTTT
The DNA here is from genome assembly GCA_963693315.1 of Diogma glabrata. Lineage (NCBI taxonomy): Eukaryota > Metazoa > Arthropoda > Insecta > Diptera > Cylindrotomidae > Diogma > Diogma glabrata. The sequence continues at coordinate 34,228,488 of OY856187.1, read as the reverse complement.
TTTCTATCCGTTTATTTGGTCTCGAAATACGCGTACAACACTGTTATTTGTAATGGAGCAGCAGGATTCCTTTTTCGACCCCATAGGCTGAAGCTAGCTTGGGGCTAAATAAATCTCATCCAGGTGCGCGACCTGCTATGCCACTTTGTTGCTATGCCACGAAGAAGCTCTTCACTACAAAAACCTGTTCAACTAGTGAACTTATCCTTCTTTTCAATGTACCAATTGTGCTAGTTTAGGATCTGAAAGCCTCTTTGAAGAATTCTTTGTGGACCCAGTAGCCTTTTCGCTCCCGATATTCTCACTCTGAACTGCTATACATATCAGTAATATGGTGTTCTTGAGTCAAAGATAATTCAAGAACCTAGAGCATTGTTGTACTATTTTTCACTTTATAGTGTAGTTTTCCAGATCTTCTAGAGCAGCTTGGCTATAAGTAAAAAATTAATGACCATGCCATACCACATACATTTATGGCAAATACTTCATCTTGAAAGACTGTGCAGTATATTTCCCAAGTGGAAATTGCATACCAAGATATTTATTTCTAAGGGAGAGCGTGCTGCAGCACCATTTTCAGTAAGTGAAATAACTTTGAAGATGTTGGTCATATTGTACGATTACAAATGTATTCGAGAGCCACGTAAGGGATCTATAGCTGACAATCGATCTGACAACTATACCTTATACGGTCAGTAGACTATTTTTGAGTCAATATATAGTTTTGTGGCCAGCAGGCCTCTGCACCGCAACAGAACCACTTGAGTTGCTTGTCGAGAGTAACACTATTTTGTGTTAATGCGTTATTACCTATTGAAGGCAGGGAGAAGTTTTTTAATTTCCTTGTATTGGTAAACGCAACAAGCTGTGACTTAGAAGTATTGGTCGTTGGTGAACAATTGGTAATGTCCACGGCATTCTGCACCATTTTTTTTCGAAAAAATACTAACACCATCGGCATATGTGTTTAGTCCTATTTGTTTTGAATACGTTTTGAGTTTTGACTGATGTATATTCACGCTAAAAATTGGTAATTGTGATTGGTTGGTAACTTCTGAGACTAGAAAAAAATTTTAATTTTTGATTTAACTGCAGATATATTTAATTTTTTATTTTCGAATAAAAAATTTTACAAAATAATTTTATTACTATAGGGCCCAAATGAGCAGATAACCCAACACGGAGCCATATGCGATACAAATTTTTTTGGTCATGATCCTGTTTATTTGGTTTGGTTTTTCCTTATTTTTCGCGGCGGCCTCATAAGAAAATCTCTGATATTTTGTTTTTTATTCTGGGTGAACCGGAGTGAATTAGATACTTGATCGACTTCTTTTAAAAAAATTTCGTTGACAAAAGTATCTTAATTTTTAAGACATTTTTAAATATTTAAAGTTTCTGTTAATTTGAGTCTGGGACATTTGAGAGCTAAACATAGTCTATATTTTGAGAACTAATTATAGAAATCAAAATCATAGCATCGTTAATTGTTAATTGTATTTGTTTATCATAAGTTTGGGCGGCATCGGTATTTCAACAGCTGTTCACATGACTCGTTTTATTCAAAATAAATGTTAATTTAAAATACTATTGAATATTTAAATTATCAAAAGCGTATGGAATAATTTAGATCAACTAAATTTCACTCAATAATTATCTTTAATATATAATGAAACAGAATTCAATTTAAATCGTTAATTGAAATACATTTTAATGTGATTCTCATAAAATAATAAAAAATGAGTTCATTGAAATCGTCTTTCTTAAAACCTTTTAAATATGTAAAAAGTCTTTACACAAAACATTTGCAATAATTTAAGGTAAGAATACATTACATTTTTGTCCGAGTCACTTAACCCAGACCACATTCAAAAATATTTATTACAATTTACAAGTTTTTTGTTTAATTGCTAGAAAAATTAATTGTTACTGTTACAAAGGAAATCTGTTGTTATGTATAATTGCAAAATAATTCATCTCTGTAGTTATTGCTTTTGTATTTATTATTTTTAAGTTAACATTCCAATTGAATAAACACTATTTTGTTTTAGTTTTCAATTTTCTTTAACTTGAGGGTCATGCAAAACAACATGGATATGGATATTTGCACAATGCAATCATGTATATAAATATAATTATTACTGTATCATCTGTAATATGTACTCGTATTGTAAAAATGTATGCTTATATTCAATGACAAAATTGTAATTAATTAATTTTTTTTTGCAATATAATGAAATAAATTTTGGATTATGATTATAACTATAAATGAAACAAAAAAAATTTATTTATGATTTGTTAGTTTGATGATTATTTAATTATTCAAAAATTGTTCTGGAATTTAAAAACAAGTTTTTTGGTGACAATGAATTTGTTATACAAATATATCCGAAAACAGAAATATGATATTTAGATTTAGAGGAATGACGGACCCAATTTCAACCAGGACATAACATTTTTGCACGTCAAAATTCTTACCCAAACAGGAAACTCTATCTTGATTGATACTAGTGCATATGGTTAAAAAGTGTTAGAAGTTGGACAAACCCTCTAGTAGCACATAATAGTTTTTATCATATGTGGTATAAAAAATATTGATGTAATACAGGCATGCAAATATTTATTTTTTGTGCATTAGAAACAAAAATATGTAGTACATTTTGCTACAAGAGATTAAAACTCTGCTTTTCGTGAGTGAAAAATTGTTTACGAGATGCGCTAGCGTCGACGTCAAGTTGGGCAATTTCACGAAAGTAAAATGTTTTTATCTCGGCGTAGGAAATACAATTTTTCTATGATAGCAAATGAAAAGTCTATATTCATCACGCTTAATGTCATATGAAAATGGGTGTAAAACCACTATAGTACAGTGTAAAAAGAATAACAAATTGTAGTTGTTATGGTTTCTCATATAATTTTACAAAGTTTTTTCAACAACGCAATCATGAAAAAATAGAATATGAATTTTTAATGTTATGTTGTCCATTTTTAATTTTATAATTTATAATAAATGTCGATTATACTATCACAGAAAAAATTGGATTTCCTACGCGAGATGAAAACGTTTTTCGTTTGTAAACATGTCTCACTCGACAAATGTTTACTCACAAAAAAATCAATGTTTGCATCTCTTGTAGGAAAATATACTATTATCAAAGCAAGCCTTAAATTTAAAATTTCATAATCCAATCAAAACAGTGTTTATCATTTGTTGTCATAGTTATACAATCATTTGGAAAAAATAAAAAATAATTTGTCAAAGGTTACTTGTTCAACATATTTTTATTTCAAAATTTATGCAAATTTATAATTTTGATTTAGAATAAACAATTTTTTTTAAAATATTTTGCTTGCGGCGAATAAAAAATAGTATATGATGCACGGACGTAAGCTATATTTTGGACTTAATGTGGGTACAAATTTTGGCTAGCATCTTGTTATGTAGACTGGAGTATGATAACGTAGAGCGGTGGGATTTCATATTTATATAATGTCTGTTTTCTCATAAGTCACCATTTTGTTACCATACGTAATCATAATAGTTTCTCATTCATTCACAATCCATAGACATTTGTTTTCATATAATTTCCGTACATAAATTTGTTCTTCGCATAAAATAATTAACAATAATATTTCTTTTGCAATCCCCTATTATTGACTCATACTGCGTTTTCAACCGCATTACTTTACCGCACTGCTAAAATTTGAATTTTCCGGACACTAATCATACTTGATCAACGAAATTTTCAAACCTCAAAACAGCTGCGCATATTTGTACAATCATCGCAATAGCTAAAAAAATTATTGTCCTACAGTGGTTTTGTATCCGATTTCATATATGGGTATTTTTTTATCAAATTATCTTTCCGTTATAGATCTGAATTTCATTGTAATACTGTTGTAAGTTGTTGTTTCGTAGTACATAGACATCATAAAATCAATTAAACTTACGTTTAATCCATTCGAATTCATTGATATTTCTTACAAGTGTGTTGGAAATAATCTATTTCGTTAAATTGTCTGGCAATGTTATGTATTACAAAATCACAAACAGTTTTGTTTTAACGAAAAAAGGTCCTAACATAATGTAAATTAATTTCCTTGCATCAGAACCACTCTTTTCGAACTTTTCGAAGTTAAAGGTTACTATAAAAAGAGATGAAGATACTATCTCGGTCTCTTAGTCGATTGATTTATTTTTTTTGATTTGTGTGTTTGACGTCTCTCAGTCTAACATTTTATCTGAACAGAAGAGAATTTTTTTTTTGGACAGCCGGTAGTTGTGTTAGTAAAATTGCAAACCGGAGGGTTGGTGATTTTGATCCTGGCTAGAGATTGTGGTAACCAGCCATGATTTGATGAGGCTCGCCGTATTCCATGTTAAAAAGTGCACAGGAGTCATATGTAATTCTGGCAGTCCAACGATGTTATTAGTAATTAGCCGTAAACACCTGAAGTCATGGGATCAACAGGATCGTAAATACTGCAAAAACAGTCATAGAAACGGTAACTACTTTTGTTGTTATTATTTAGTGCAACTAGTCAAATTGTTTTCCTTTGGAAATAAGATATTGAATCGAAAGAATGAAAAGAATATCCAAAGTTTTAAAGCATTTTTTTTGTGTCCAGTGACTGAACGTAATTTATTATATCTGTGTGTAAACCAAATGCACAAACCAATTAAATTATCCTTAGATAAATGAAAGTATTCGAGTTAATGAAAATTAACTGGACATAACAGTATTTGTATTAATTAGTTAAATTATGTTCCTGTGGAAATAAGTTATTAAATCTAAAGTATTTAAGATTAAAGAAATTTAAAAAAACAAAAACAAGCTTAATTTAGAGTCCAGTGACTGAACGTAATTTATTATAGCTGTTTAAATTGTTTTCCTGTGGAAATAAGTTAATTTTTTTAAAGCATTATTTTTGTGTCCGAACGTAATTTAATGAACGTAATTTATTATATCTATGTATAAGTCAAATGCTTAAATCAATTAAATTATCCTTAGCTTAATTGAACAAAAATCGAGTTAGTGAAAAGTAACTGGAAATAACGGTATTAGTATTAATTAGTCAAATTTTGTGTCTTTGAGAATAAGTTATTATACAAAAAAAAATTCTAACTGTGTGTGCAGTGACTCCTTAATTTATTAAGTTATTTTGTTCTGTATATAAGAAAAAAATAAAATAAATAGTATATTATTGAATTAGGAGCTAAAGTCGTACTTTTTGTGTTGAGTCTATAGTTTGGCGGCCGACCGTAGGGAGGCCGACAATTATAGACGAAACACAAAAAGTCACTTTAGCTCCGAATTCAATACACTATTTTTTCGGCAAACGTTTAAATTTGTTTAAAAATATGAAATTAATGCATCAAATTTTTTAAAAATATGTTTTAGGTAATAAATTTTCTGAAATTAATTTTTTTTTATTTTTATTCATTAAAATGAACTGAAATGCATTCTGTTTTGAACAAATTAATAATATCATTTTATTTTACTTTACTGCCGCCGTAAAAATATGAAAATTACTTTACAGCCGCCGTAAAAATATGAAAATTACTTTACAGCCGCCGTTAAAATATGGAAGTTACTTTACAGCCGCCGGCAGAAAAAGTAAAAATGACGTCACTTTTGCAGCCGCCGGCTAAAAAGTAAGACTTTAGCTACTCCCCAGCGGCAGTAAAGTTAAACTTTACAGCCGTTAGCCGAAAAAAAAATATATATGTATGTTCTGTGAATTGTTCTGATATAAAAGAAATAAAATTTAATTTGAAATATTTTATAAAGTGAAATATAATGCCAGCAAGACAATATAGGTCATTTTTTTGTGTAACAAAGTTTTGTTATTATGTCCACTCAACATTGATGTCTAAGTTTTACTATTACGACTGGGTTCAACGCAACTTTGATATTAAATTTTTGCTGTTATCAAATCAACATTTATATTCAATCATTTATTTTACATATTTCAACTCGAGATTGATATCAAAGTTTTACTATTACTGTTGTGTATTATACATATTTCAACTCAACATTGATATCAAAGTTTTACTATTACGACTGTGTATTATACACATTTCAACGCAACATTGATATTAAATTTTTGCTGTTATCAAATCAACATTAATATCAAATTTTTGGCTGTTGTTAACGTATATTGTGCATATTTCAACTGATATCAAATTTTGGGTGTGATTACTACTGAGGTTCAACTCAACATTGATATTCAATTTTCTTGATACTTTACCTGTTGGATGGTTCATCGCTGATGGAGGGCTAAGGCCGTAATACTTGGACTTAGGGAGGATTTAATCATGGGGTGAGCGAACTTGATTTATTTTATTTATATTTTTTTTACGTAGAAGTGTGAATGTGTGAGAAAAGGGTGTATCAGTGATTGAATGGGGGCGTGCTTGTCACGTGCGAGACACATTTAGTCTGAATTGAAAATGATGCCAATCTAACGATTTTTGCTCCGAGGTAATACTTAACATACCAAATACCTTTTTTTATTATATTACCTAAAATTATGAATTTATATTTTTTAAGTAAATCCAAAATCATTCTCAAATAACCTATATTGCCAACAAAGAAAAATACAAATCCTTGTCATGTTTTGTGTTTATTAACCGTGTTATACATTAACCAACTGTAAACTACAGGTATTGAAATAAACTGGTGTGGACATGTTTGTCTACCTTACAAGTAAAATTATAACTTTTTTTTGAGTGGTAAATATTTTTTTTTGGGAATTACTAATGGTTTTATAAAATTTTTTTTTAAAATGTTATTAATAAAGAAAAAGGGAAATAATCAATAAAGACTTTCAATATAGCGTGTGACGTTCTCCAGTGCTCTGGGATCTGATTCACGGTGTACCAGCGATGGCAGTGGTTTACGAGCTGTATCATATGGGTCAGATGACAGCCATACAACGAAATAGTGATAACTACCACTTGCGATACTTGCGGCGGGTCTTAAAGCTTAAGTGTCTTGCTTCGCAGTCTGAGTGTGTGGGTGAATGTTAGCATGTATAAAGCGTGAGTGTGTGGGCGTATGGGAATGATTGTGTGGGTTGGGCGCGCTGATCGTAGGTCTTTCGCAAAAGGGGTCGCCAGAGTCTCCATTTTCCACTTGTATTTTTTTCCATTTCTGTAACTTTTTGTAAATTGCGTACATTTCTGCATTTGTGTTGAAGCAGCAGGTATTACTCCATCAAATCCACGAGGACTGGCTTTAGTCGTTAAGGCGTAGAATTACTCTAGGTACGCATCCTGCTATGCCATTCTCATTGGTTCGCCAATGAGAAAGCTCTTCAGTACAATCTCGATTTGCAAACTCCACATCCGTCCAAAATCTTTAGCTTTACGTCCTTGCATCATAATGTACTAATACTATTTTGTTGAAATATACATGTATTTTAATTTATGCAAATAATACACAATCTTACTCGTACAAAAAATCTTGTATGTAATTCGGGCATAAAGTATCTTTTTTACTTTCGAGTGTTTTTGCACTCTCATTTCTCAAGCAAAAAAGATCTCCTTTATGCCCGTAATACATAAATAACTATGTATGTTTTGTTAGTTTTCAATTAAAGTGTGTTAAAATCCAAATTTTGTTTTTGTAAGTTTCTAACTTAAAACTATTAATTAAACGGTATATTATTTTCGTTAAGAATAAAATGAGGTCAAAATGGATGGAAAATTCTAATTTTTACTATTAAATTCAAGTGACGATAAAGGAGAATATCGAAATATTTTATTAAACCAAAATTAACAACTTCCATAATTTTTATTAATCGTGCGAATAACCTTAAAATAATAAACCATAACGAAGCATTAATATTTGCTTAAAAAAACAATCAAAATATATTGATAATTAGGTTCAATATAGTAATTTGTCAAGTTTTATAATCTATTCATATCTTAGCTATTATGTATATTATATATGAATATTAATTTTTTTAAGAAAAACATAAAAAAAATTAACATAAATTAATTGTCGTATTTTTTGTTATTAAACAAATTATCTTTGATGTTTCTAAAAAGATTGGTTTTGGTTTATTTGTTAATATAACAAACAATACAAAAAAGAATTGCACTAAGTTCTCATTGAAACTTTAATTTGTTTAAGTGTAACGTGAGATAATTCCGTTGTTTTTGTTATTAATTGTTAGATGGTTTTAAGTAAATATAGTTTTGGTTTAATAATTATTGTTTGAGAATAAAAGTGAGCTTCTTATATAACTTCTTTTTTTCGGCAGTTTTTATTAGTAATTTAGGGAAGATGTTGACCAATTTTTTGTTTAAAATAGAATTTGAATTAAGTTTTGCTAAATTATATAATCATAGACTACCTTAATAAATTTGTTATAAGCATTATAAAAGTTATATATAAATTACAATTTAATACCCAGCTATGGGATTTTGATCCTGCTTTTGAGATAGCTTAACAGTACATTTTTTTGGTAGTTAAGTTTGCTGTTAATTAAACCCCTACATGCGCTACGATTACATTTTCTATGTGTTTTTAAAACTGATAGTAATATAACTGAAATAATATAACTAAAAAACTACCATCTCCTCACCGATATTTTTTAAAACTGTTTATTACTGTTATCCAATAATTGTGGCATAGTTTCATGTGTAAACAATTATCACTTATTGATTTAAGAAGGATTATAAAAGGATGATTTAATCTTTAAAATCGTAAAAACAAATATATTAAAAACTCTTTATAATATATTCAGCAGACATTAGCATAAAGTTAATGAACTAAGACAGAATTTTTAAGTATCAAACACAAACAAGTATTTATTGTTATAAACAATTATTTTGATAAACAAATCTTAATAAACTTGTTTTGGCTTTTTGATTTAAGATCTACGCTCTAGAGAATCATTTTTATAATAACAATAATAAGACTAAATCTCCTAGAGGAATGTGGGAATGGTGATGCTCATTTCGTTAAAAATTCTAGCTTAACTAAACAATAAAACTATAATTTATAGATAGGAATCTATAGAGCGATAACATGTCTCAAAGTCGTAGAAAGAGGCATTGTTTAATTTCATGGTCAAAAAGAAATAGCGATCTTTAACAGCAGAAGTAAGTAAATACGATCACTTACAATATGTAGCTACTTGAAATAGTGTATAAACACATGACTAGTTGAATGAACTGTATGAATAGCTGTTCGGACAATACATCAAACATCAAGGTAAAGATTATTGACATTCATTACGTCAATTTTCATAAAAACGATAACTTTAATAAGATATCGGTTTAATCTAATAATTAAATTGTTTTGTATTTGATTTTTTTTGAGTGATGTTAAATAAGGTGGTACAAATTCCTTTGAACATGAAAGCCGTCAAACGTCAAATTACAATTTAAATAAATTATTTCTAAGCAATCTTTTTGTTTTATAATATGCGCTGTCATGATCTCGTTGGAATAGTATATTGTATAATGAGTGTAGAAAGAACACTATTGCAGTACGAGTGTGAAATTTGCAGCACGAGACGCTAGTCGAGGGCTGCATTCACATGAGTACTGCAATAGTGCTTTCTACACGAGTCATACACGCTATTTTTTCTACAATTGCAAGATTCGATAGTTATATACTATACAAATATTTAATACCATAAACTAATGTAGATTTTATAATTTTCATTTTTATACTATATCAAGTATGTCATGATTTATTGTTGTCAAAAATTTTCCCATATCGTTTTTGATTTTGTTTGAATAACGTTCTAAAAATAAATCGGTGAAAATGAATAGTGATTTCGGTGAAAGTGATGAAGAGGTTATCATTGGAACTCCTCCAGACATTGCTGAGGCAGCTAAAAATGTTTGTTTGGAACTTATACCTGAAAAATCTAAAACTAGATATAGAAAAGAACGAGAAGCTTTCTTGACATGGTGTGGAGAGAAAAAAGCCACAAAAATTACGGAGAATGTTCTTTTGGCTTATTTTTCAGAAAAATCAAACATTTTCAAGTCATCCACTTTATGGTCAATGTACTCTATGTTAAAGAGTACACTTATTTTAGAAGACAACGTCGATATCTCTAAATATCATAAGTTGATTGCATTGTTGAAAAGAAAATCAGTGGGCTATGTTGCTAAAAAATCTAGAACCTTTTCTAGAGAAGATATAAATAAGTTTGTGAATGAAGCACCAGACAAAGATTTTCTGATGATGAAGGTAATTATTTAATATTTAAATGTATAAAATTAATATTAATATTCAAAAAATTCAAATTAAAGATTGCTCTTATAATGGGTATCGCTGGAGCCTGTCGAAAGGAGGAGCTACTGAAAATGATGTTGGATCATATTGAGGATAAGGAAAATATATTAATTGTACAGGTGCCAGACACCAAAACTCACATCACTCGAACGTTTACTGTTTCTAATGGGGTTGGTGATTGGATCTCAGTTTATCGTAAATACAGAAATCTTCGCACTGCAAACACCACTCATAACAGGTTTTTTGTTAACTATCGGAATGGTAAATGTACTTCGCAAGCTATTGGAATAAATACATTTGGAAAAATTCCACTAAAAATTGCGAGCTACATAAATCTTCCAAATTTGCATGAATATACAGGGCACTGTTTCAGACGAACATCTGCTACGTTACTCGCAGATGCGGGTGGAGACATTTTAACACTCAAGAGGCATGGCGGATGGAAATCCTCTGCTGTTGCGGAAAGCTATGTCGACAACTCCATTCAAAATAAAATATCTGTGTGTGAGAAAATAACTGGAGCCCCTGCAAGTGACAATATCGCAATGGATAATGAAAATATAGGTCACGGTAGTAGCTCCATTGTTGGAAGTGCAGCGGAATCAGTTATGGGAATCAAAAGAACAATTGTTAAGGCTGCTAAAAATACGACTGAGGGGATAAATATTAGTGCATGTACTTCATGCAACATCACAATAAATATTAATAAATAAATTTCAATTAAAACTATAATTTATTGTTAATGTTTAATCTATAATTATGAATAATTTGATTTATAATAAAATTCGATTCACTTTAAATATTGCATTGAATGTGTTTTTTGTAGATTTATTTTCTAGTTATTTTTCCAATTTAAACACAACTGTGCAGAAAGTACTTTCTACACGTCATTTGGGAAGATTAATTTTCAATGCCTACTTTTTATCAAATTCATCGTAGAAAATTTGACTTTCACAACAATTGTAGAAAAAAGTATATTGCATTTTCATTAATATGAGTATGTGAATATTACCCGAAAATGTGATGATTACCACATATTTTATACTTCGTCCTTGATGAGCTCGAAAACTTGTGTTGAAGAATGTCGTTTGCCTCGATCTTGTAAATTTGCTACCACATTTGTTTTTAACTGTGGGCGTTTGAAACTTGTTTTGGAACCGAGGGTAAGCTTGTCTGACCAAAATGTATCTGCTATTGTCGAGTCCTACAATTGACATTTTGGTACGTTTGGGTTGTCGGACTGACAATGGCAGACAAATTTTTGTCGGACAAGGTTACGCTTCTCTTCTAAATCAAATTTCCAACCCCCATAGTTAAAAAACACAAACATTTACAAGATCCCGGGCAATCGGCATTTTTCAGAGCTTGCCGAACGAAAAAGCGGCCGAATCGAGAAAAATGGCAGAAAAAAGTTTTCGCACTCGTCAAGGACAGGCGCCTAACGAATTATAAAATATGTGGTAATAATCACATGAAATCGGCGTGGGCCCAGGGACTACAAGTTATAAGTGAGAAAATATTGAGGGGCTGAAATTTCAAGCTCTGAGATATCAAGACTTCGGTCTGGGTTAAGGATTTTGATATAGTTTTCGGCAAAAAACTTTTGTGAGTGCACTATTTTTAGTTTTGGGCAACGATGTATATCAAACATAAACCTCTTGTTAAAGTACATTGTATTTTTTTAACTCTGTTTAGAAATTTATTACAAAACTAACACGAAACATCAATACGTTGCCGGAAAATTATAACAAATCATAAATTAACATAATTTAGTTAGTGAAAAGAAGATGCAATCCGTAAACTACTCAAAAACCTCTCCATTTAGATTTTCGAGAAAATATTACAATTTTTCAAAATTCTAAAAGAGATTGAAACTTTTTTCAAAATTTTAAAAATATTGCACAAATTATAACAGAATCAAAAATTGAAACTATGTATTCCCAATATTCTTAAAATATTGCAAAAATTTTAACTAAATCAAAAATACAAACTTTTTCAAATCTATAAAAATATTTCAAAAATCATTACAAAATCAAAAATTGAAAGTTTTTGTAAAATTCTAAAAATATTCCGAAAATTCTTACAAAATCAAAAATTTAAACTTTTTTCAAAAATATTCCAAAAATTATTACAAAATCAAAAATTGAAACTTTATTCAAAATTCATTAACAAAAACAAAACTAAAGATTGAAAAGATTGAAAATCATAGATTGAAACTTTTTCCAATATTCTTAAAATGTTGCAAAAATTAGAACAAAATCATATATACAAATTTTTTTCAAAATTCCAAAAATATTCCAAAAATTATAACAAAATCAATAATTTGCATGTCCAATTTCATGTTCGATTACATTTCATGTCATAAACATAAAATATAATTAATTTCATTTTTGTCTACAAAATTCGTAAAAAAAATTAAAATCATTCTTTTGACACACTTGACAATATTTTTTTGACAAACTTATAATGCAATAATCTAGTTTTTGGCCTCAGATACCCCGACCTATAATCCCGACCATCAAGATTTCTCTAAATTCAATGATGCTACTCGTAATCACTTAAAATGAACGTTTTTTAAGAAAAATTTCCTTGTCTGGACACACTTGTGACTTGACGATTTTTTTGACACACTTCCGGTACAGTTATCGAACACATCGTACTTTCGGCTCTTACAATTCAGTATACTATACCTATTTTTAGAAACAAGTGTTGAGTGGCCTAGTGATAAATTGGACAGCTATGGCTATATAAAACTAATCGATTAAATTAGGTCTTCAAGTGAAACTCGGCCATAAAAGTGAGTGAATTGATGAATTAATACAGGTGAGGGACACTTGTTGACAGCCTACGTTTCTATATGGAACATATACGGCACAAAAAAAATAAAAATTTTTAAAAACAAAATTTTTGAAAACCCTCCACCGGTTTTCTAAATTTTGTCGGTTGTGACGACCGGCAGACAGTCTAACATTTTTTTTGCTTATTTTGAATCAGTAGGTATTAAAGTAATAGGTCGAGAAATGCCAAAAATGTTTGGCTCGGGAATGTAATACTTAGGTCTTTTAGACCGAAGTAATAGGTCTTTCAGACCGAAGTAATACAGAAATCAATACAGAAATAATTCTATAAAATATTTGAAAAAAGCTCAACAAAAGCACTCTCTGGAGAGGAAAACACGTGTGAATACTTGGCACTCACAAACTATCAAACCAGATACAAATTCAGATAATTGCAAAATTTTTATGGTGTCATTAATTCCTTCAATATGATGCCTGATTTTTACCTAAAAACCTGATTTATTCGCAGATTGATGTGTTTCAAGCTGAACTCTTTTGAAAATTGACAACGAAATACTGCATATTTAGTTGGTCTATTATAAATAACTCTGTTGTTAATCATTAATTAATGTTGAAATAGTAATGTATATATTCCTAAGTAACACCATGCGTGTTATGAAGACTATCTTGGTATGTTTATTTATTGTTACTAGGAGGGCCCGGCGTGCTTCGCTACGCTTATAAATAAAGTTTTTGCGTAGACATTTTGTTGACGTAGAAGCAATGATTTCAAAAAGTGGTAATGAGAAATGCTACCATATAATTTTTAATTTTTCTTTTTAAATATATGAATGAAAAATAATCAGAACTCTAGCTGATCAGTTCGGATATATGAAAAATTAGCGATCAAATAAGTTTTCAAGTAAGCTTCGTATGAAAAATTAGCATATGAAAAATTAGCGATCAAATAAGTTTTCAAGTAAGCTTCGCTAATTTTTCATATATCCGAACTGATCAGCTAGAGTTCTGATTATTTTTCATTCATATATTTAAAAAGAAAAATTAAAAATTATATGGTAGCATTTCTCATTACCACTTTTTGAAATCATTGCTTCTACGTCAACAAAATGTCTACGCAAAAACTTTATTTATAAGCGTAGCGAAGCACGCCGGGCCCTCCTAGTCAACATTATTACGCATATTACGCATATAATCTCTTTTATTCCGACGACTCGATGTACCACTCACATCCAAACGACGTTTACGACGTAGTCTTGGCATCGAAATAAATAAATATATCAATATATCAAAAATATGAAATAACTCAAATATCAAAATATCTCAAAAATCTTTATATCAATAAAAAACAAAATAATCGAAAAATATCGAAAACCGTCCTTCTTGAAAGATAAAAGACGACTAAAATATAAAATAAATACGACGACTGAAATGAATATAAAATAAATATAAAAATTTTCGTTTTTGTTATTCGCTAATATATAAAAAAGAAAAATTTTAAAGCATTGTTTTAAAGCAAAAAGAAAGATGTATGTAAACTTATAATGCATATGTATAGAAAAAGTTTTCCGTATATAATAACTTTTTTATTTATGATCCGATTTGTTTGAATCCGGATCCGACTATAGGTTACACTAATATCAGTTAGCTGTGAAAATTTCAAATGAATCCATCTGCGAATAAAAAAGCCTAATGCTCCACAAAGTTTTAATCTAGCGTATTAATATATAAAAGAAGATATGTATTGTTTGTTATTATTATCATTATTTTGTTTTTTATTATTCATTCAAACGAGATTATCTTTTGTTTTGTGAGACTAAATGATAAACTAAGATATAAATAAGGATAAATTGCATAACAATATAGTTTTTGATCGGAAGCCTGCAACCAACGTCGTTAAGACTTACATATTAATTCACCATTTATGTTAGTATGTAAGTCTTAAGACAGCTATATGTTGTCGGAAATTGACTTATACATAGGTCGCAAAATGACGTTGTTTTGTGGTCGTATAGACTGGTTCAAGTTACTTGGGTTTGGCAGTAGATAGATTCGTATTTTTCAAATCTAAATTTGGAATTGTTACTATTTTGACATTTATTTTTTGTCATATACTTAAAGATTAGATTAATCGTCCATTAAAACAAACTGTTTGTTTCTTGGGTTGTATGGTTGTAAGCCTCAAGTTTTTCACATACAATATTATCCTAATTTGGATCCACAAAATTGGCTAACATGTCTTCATAGTGCATTCCATTGAGAGTAATAACCAATTTTCGAGAAGTAGATTAGTCATTTTAAATAAACTTAATCACAAATATATTGAAGAATATTAAGCCATTAATACTTTCTACCTGCAAATTTCCAACGCGAGTGATATAGTTTAGTTTCAAGATGTCTTACCTGAAAGAAACAAAAAAAATGCTTACTAATTTAAAATATTATTTTAAACTTATTTATTACACTTATACCACGTTTACAGCGACATAGCAAATTAGTAGATATAATTTAAATTTATGCTGCAAATACTTTTTATTAAGAGCTTGCAACTAATTTGATATCTAGATTTACTACCTAGCAAATTATATTTTAAATTGATATTTGACGCTGTAAACACCATTGCAAATAAAGTTGTTTGGTTTCTACACCGTTTCCTGTTCCTAAAATTTTTAAATCAACGAATTTCTTTTAATTCTCCGTCAAATAGTTTTCAACAATCAGAGAAATAATTTGAGGAATGGCCGGACCATATCGGACCTTATCATATTTTTTATAACTTTTATAAAAGTTTGACAGATACAAATTTAAACTAAACTATATTAAAATGTGTTTATATCAAAAAAGATTTAATTTGCAATCCACGCTGTAAACTCATATTAAATATGAGAAGACGCAAATTAATAAACGATCTACTAATTTGCTATGTCGCTGTAAACACGGTATTAGATAGAAATAAAAACTATATGGGTGAAACTAGTATACGAGTAGTTAATTAAATTTTATTGTATTTATTTTTATTAAAGTTTAAATAAAGTTAGAATCAAAACTTAATTGCGAAATATAAACAAGAGTTTTATTATTATAATAAATTTATTATTAATAATGTTTCGCTAAGTGCCAACAGTAAAGCCTAAGGTGACCAGATTTTAACATTGGCAAAGCGGGACACCATTGATCTGAGGGGGTGGGAAAGGGGGGGTCCTAGATGAAGCAACAAAAATTTCCATAGAACGAAAATATTATATTGTAATTTGTAAAACATTTCCATGATATGGAGTCTAAGGACACTGGAGAAATTCAACTTAAGTAAATTAAATAAGTGATGAAGAAGTTTTAACTTCGAAATTGTCATCGCATCAACAACGGCGTAATCGATAGCGCGTCTGTCTAAGGATTCAAACCAGGCACTGACGAGGAAGGTTCGAGTTCATCCGAAACACGAAAATGCGAAGTGGAGTTTTTTTCGAAGAAACTTCCAACCATACCTTGGAATTGAAAAAATTCCTTGAAAAACTTACTTGAGTTTAATTGATCTCAACAAATCCCCAATATTATAATATATTATTTTTAAATACAAAAAAAGTGCAACGTACAAATATAATAAAAAAAAATATGTATAGTATTATTTCATTCTTCGGAATATTTCTTATTTGCGTAAATTTTTTTAGGAGGTTACGATTGTTGTTGAAAAGGTCATGAAATATTCCACAAGAATATGTTAAATTATATTTCACACATAAAATGGCTTTTAAAATTTCAACTAGAGTTTCTGCTCGAAAAATCCGGTCTCGAGATGCTCGAGAAAGATTTGTTATCTAGAACTAATAATTTGTTTTCTTGTTCTGGAGTACGCTGGGCTTGTTACTCCCGTAGATCAAAAATAAAAAAATTTACAAATCAATAAAATTAAAAACTGATCCCCCCCATACGCAAAACTCAAGTTAAAACAACTAAAATTTGACGGATTATTTTATTTTTCAAATTTTGATATAAATAATTAAAAAGTATGAATAAGTTTATATATTATATAATTTTAATATTTACAATTTCAATTGAAGACAAAGTGGAACTCAACTTAATATGTTTAGTGTTTATTACAATATTGATATTGATTGTCATATAATTCGAATTTATTTATATATATTTAAACTAAAGAAAATGTTTTATTTAGCATAAAAAAATTGCCCAAATTTAATTTTAAATAACGAAATTCTTTTTCATTTGAATAACGAAATTCTGTTTTCTTATGGAAAATCGGACATTTTTAAAATGCCACGAGACGCGGGACAAATTGTCAAAAATCGGGACTGTCCCACCAAAAAGCGGGACATCTGGTCATCTTAGTATAGCCATAATAAATACGATTAATTAAAGGTTAAATGGAATAAGAGTTTGTGAGAAAGAAAGGTCTGTTAGTTTACTTTCTCTACAACATCCTACTGTTACTCATCAAAAGTACAACTGATATTATTAGTGAAACGATAGCATCAAGCTAACTATTACGATCCCACATGGTTAGTACAACAAGGTTAAAAAAATAACCTAGCTTTCCCAATCCGTTTCCAAGAAAATATTAGTAGGCACGAAAAATTTCCTCCAAAAGTCGTGAATGAATCAAGACTGTATTCTTGGTAATCCAGTAAAAAAGTGAATATTAGAAAACTTTTTATAACAAATTCAAGTTCTGAAGAAAAACCTGGACTTTTCGTCATTTAAAACAAAGTGGGTGTGCTACAAGTAGATCAAAACAATATTCTAGATACTTTGACCACATATTTAAAAAAATCCACCCAACAAAAGTTGTCAATAGCAATAGCTATCTGGAGAGCATTTGTTTAGACGCTACGTATCGTCAAAGTTGGTAGAAGTTAATTAGTCTGACATATCTCCTCTATATAGAGCATAGCATTTGTAAACAAGTTAATGTTACTCTGCAACAAAAACTTCAATAATGATGAAAACTAGAACAAAGAAACCGATGACGTGAACTCGACCATTTCTAAATTTTCTTCAAACTTCAGTAATTATTAGTATAATAAAAAAAATTAATACGTGTTTTTTTCATAGTTTTGAAACAGAAAGGCTTCTTTTATTTGTTAAGAAATTTTTTTTTTTTTTTTTTTATTTATTTTTTCCTGATAGTTTACAGAAACTGTATTGGAAAAACAATTGTGTGAATAATTATTTAAAGATAAGGAAAGTTTAAAGTTGAATTGTGGACTGTGGTTGAACTGGTAACCGATTTTAATGAAGTTTTTTGTTTGAAAGGTACTAAGTAAGGCCTTATTAAAATATCGCACTGAAAAAATAATTTATATTTTGATATGAATTTTTTAATTTTAATTTTTCAAACATGCGATTTTCCGAAAAGTTTTTACTTTTATTTTTTATATTTTATTTTGTTATCTTTTTTATATTTTGAAGATTTATAGATTGCCCAAAACATACTAAAATTGCAGATAAACATTATTTTTGTTTTGGGTTAAAGACTAAATCTTTAGAAAACAAAAAGAAAAGACACTAAAAGTGCTTTTCGGTTTCACCATGTTTGAAAATTAAAATTTAATATTAAAAAATGTAAAATTAAAAGGTAAACAGTGGAATATCAAAATGTAAAAATATGGAGGGGCTGAAATCTCACAGCTCTGAGATATCAAGACTTCGGTCTGGGTTAAGGATTTTGATATAGTTTTCGGCAAAAAACTTTTATGAGGACATGGTTTTTAGTTTTGGGCAGCGATGTATATCAAACATATTTCTTTGTTAAAGTACTAGTATTTTTTATCTCTGTTTAAAAATTTATTACAAAATTAACACGAAACATCAATACGTTGCCGGAAAATTATAATCAAAATTCCAAAAATATTGTTAAATTAAATAAAATCAAACTTTTTCAAAATTCCAAAAATATTCCAAAAATTAGAATAAAATCAAATATTTAAATTTTTTCTAAATTCCAATAATATTTCATAAATTCTTAAAAATTCAGACTTTTTCCAAAATTCTAAAAATATTGCAAAAATTATTACAAAATCAAAAATTGAAAATTTTTTCAAAATTCCAAAAATTATAATAATATCAAAAATTAATAATTTTTCAAAATTCTAAAAATATTCTAAAAATTCTTACAAAATCAAAAATTAAAACTTTTTCCGAAATTCTAAAAATATTGTAAAAATTATTACAAAATCAAAACTACAAACTTTTTCAAAATTCCAAAAATATTTCAAAAACTATAACAAATTCAAAAATTCCCATGTCCAATTTCATTTTCAATTACATTTACGTCATAAAAACAGCTACATTTTTTCCAAAAAATCGGCTATAAAAATAAATGAAATCATTTTTTGACACACTTGACATTATTTTTTGACAAACTTATAATGCCATAATTCTCTATAATAATAATAAAATATCATGTCATACAAACTATTAATTTTATTTTTTTCTAAAAAAATTGGGTAAAAAATAAATAAAAACCTTTCTTTTGACACACTTAACAGCATTTTTTGACAAACTTATAATGCCATAATTCTCAATAATAATAATAAAACTTCATTTCAAACAAACAATTAATTTTATTTTTTTTCCGTCGATCGAGTGGAGTTCAATCGGAAGTTCAAAATAAAAAAACTGTCAAAGATACTTTATTAAATTTGTTTAAAATCAATTTTAATATGATTTGTTTTCAACATGATTTCAATAAATTTGCTTAAAATAAATTTTAAGGCAATACACCTATGATATAAAATCCATATTTTTTAAAGAATGGATGTTTACAATTTTTTATTAATTATCAATTATTTTATTTCACGCCATTTGCAATAATCAATGAACATTGCCATATGTAAAAAAATGGATTAGTGTTTCTGATTAAATTTTTTTGAATTTTTTTTATATGAAGTTTTATTTTTCAAGAGATGTTAAATATTATTTGAATTTTTTTTATATTGAGTCTTAATTTCAAAATGGCGCTACAAGTTCACAACTTCTTTTCCTCAGCTCAGTGTTGCCAACAATTTAAAATATAATATTTTTTTTCTTTGTGTGACCCACATCGTTTTTTTCAAACCTTGACCCTGACCCAAATGAAAAAAACGCAGCTATTATTATCAATACGTTGGAAATTTTTGTGTTAAGACCACTACTTCTTCGGGAATCCCTATTCCAACCTTAGGAATTTTAAAAATTTATACTATAATATGTCGTCTACTTTTAACCTTATTGTTGGTTCAGTAAGAGAACATTTACATACAGGTCCTACTGGCTAAAAAATTTACTTCAATGTATCTCACGCGTCTTTAAAAGTATTATAATGTTTGAAATATAAATGTTGGTCAAAATATCACTTTTAACAATTTATCTAGAATACCTTTTCCCACTTTAACCTGTGTTCTATTCATATATTCCCATTCTTCATTGTGAGTTAATATATTTCTTATCTGAAAATAGATAGAAATCGGAAACCGAAATATTCAGAGAAACAATATATGGATCGTCGGAATCGAAAAAAAGGTTTTATGGGGAATGTTTTAATTTTTGAAAAATGTGGGCAAATATGAATATTTATTCTTTGTAAGCTATTCGATTAATTTATTTGTAGTAGTTATTTTGTTGGAAGTTCTATTTAGAATGGCTGAATTTCGGCCACGGGGCGCTACTACACTAGTTCTTGCAACGACGGGCCTGTTTCGAGTTTTCCTCTGAAACAAGAATATTCATAATTAAAAAAATTGTCCATTGATTTGCTATTTTATTTTGGTTTCGGTCCTTCAATAAAGATAATCCAACAAGCATAAAAACATTTATGTATGCTACAGGTGAATCAACCAACTTTTAGCATTTTATCAGTTAATTGCTTTGTTGCGTCACTCAATGTCAATTAATAATGCATGTTTCTATCTGCATAAACAATAAAATTTGTTATGTAAAGCTCTTGTCATAACATTATATGTAGATATATAGTACGGTTGTTCAAATTCATAAAAAGTAGCATGGTTGTCTGCAGTTGTAGAAGAGAATCTTTTCTCGTTTGACTAGAATTGTTTATTGAGATGATATATGGAAATGCTTGACTAGCATTTTATATTGAAATGAAATGTGAAAATTTTAAACTTGTGTGCGATGAAAAGTATAATTAAAAAAACAGAGATGAACAATCCATAAGAGATGGACTATAAATAATCAACAAATGTTCGATCGAAAAGTTATGTAAATTAAATACAAAAAATAAGTTTGTTATCAGAGTATAATTATGCCACAAGTGTTTTAATGAATATTATTTTACTATGTTTTTTGTTAATAGTAAATTGGTAAAATCAATCTATTTTTTAAAAAATTAGTTAAGTTTTTGTGGAATTTTAATATGTTCTATGTATAAAGATTTGTAACTGGCAACAATTTTTAATAAAACAATCAAATAAAATACCAATCTCAACATTTGTATTTATTAAAAAAAAGCATTTTTGGTGTGTTATTGTCTGAGCATGTTTGTTTTAGAAAACGGTTTTGAAGAAAGCAAAACCATTGTTTTACCATACCAGTTATTGTATCAAAATTAGATTGATGGCGCTGAACAAAAATTATTTTTTGTTGTTTTTTTTAATTTTTGGTAAATTATTACATCGGTCTGAAAGACCTAAGTATTACATTCATGAGACAAAAGTGAAATTCTTATCCCCACTTTTTTTGGCATTTCTCGACGTTTTAGGACCTACTGATTCTAAAAAAGCAACAAAAAAATGTATGTCTGTTTGTCGGCCGGCCGTCCGGTCGTCCGTCATTACCTACGCTGCAGGGAAAACCGCTGGAGGGATTTCAAAATTTTTTTTTTCTAAAATAGGTATACTCAAGGGAGAGGTCCAAAAGGACGCTGTGTCCGATAACTGTACTGGAAGTGTGTCACAAAAATCATTATGTGTGTCAAAAAACGCAAATTTTCATTTTTTTGGCTTAAAAACGTTCATTTTAAGTGATTACGAGTAGGAACATTAAATTTGGAGAAATTTTGATGGTAGGAATTGGTATGTGAGACCAAGAACTAACTTATTGCATTAAAAGTTTGTCAAAAAAATGTTGTCAAGTGCAAGTGTGTCAAAAATAAGATTTTTATTTTTATTTTTACCCAATTTTTTGGAAAAAAATAAAATTATTGAAGTTTCAACTTTGTAATTGTCATCGCCTCAATGGCGTAATCGATAGCGTGTCTGCCCAAGGATTCGAGCCGGGCACTGACAAGGTAGGTACGAATCCCAACCGAAACACGAAAAATGTGAAGTGGAGTTTTTTTCTGAGAAACTTCAAACCATACCTTTGAACTGAAAATATTTCAATTACTTCTTTACTTACTTGAGTTTAATTGATCTCAAAAATTCAAAATTAATTTAAATTCTCTTAATGTAGTCTAATGTTAAGACATATAGGACTACAAATTGAACAAGTGTCAGCCATTGATTTCACATTGATTGGAAACAATCAATAATGACTACACAATCGTGACTTAGGATGTTAATTAGAATAGAAATGTTCGCCTTTCTATGAATTCACACAAAGTATTGTCTAGAAATTTAATGCAACAAATCCCATATAATTTAAAAACGTTTCCATAATATGGAGTCTAATGGCAGTGGAAAAATTCAACTGAAGTAAAAATAAATAAGTGATGAAGAAGTTTCAACTTTGTAATTGTCATCGCCTCAACGGCGTAATCGATAGCGTGTCTGCCCAAGGATTCGAGCCGGGCACTGACGAAGTAGGTTCGAATCCCAACCGAAACACGAAAAATGTGAGGTGGAGTTTTTTTCTGAGAAACTTCAAACCATACCTTTGAATTGAAAATATTCCAATTACTTCTTTACTTACTTGAGTTTAATTGATCTCAAAAATAATAAAATTGTACGTTTGAAATGAAATTTTATTATTATTATTGAGAACTATGGCATTATAAGTTTGTCAAAAAATGTTGTCAAGTGAGTCTAAAGAAAGGTTTGTATTTATTTTTTACCCAATTTTTTTAGAAAAAAATAAAATTAATAGTTTGTATGACATGAAATTTTATTATTATTATAGAGAATTATGGCATTATAAGTTTGTCAAAAAAATAATATCAAGTGTGTCAAAAAATGATTTCATTCAGTTTTTTAACCAATTTTTTGGAAAAAAAATGTAGCTGTTTTTATGACGTAAATGTAATTTAAAATGAAATTGGACATGGAAATTTTTGAATTTGTTATAGTTTTTGAAATTTCGGAAAAAGTTTTAATTTTTGATTTTGTAAGAATTTTTGGAATATTTTTAGAATTTTGAAAAATTTTTAATTTTTGATGTTATTATAATTTTTGGAATTTTGAAAAAAATTTCAATTTTTGATTTTGTAATAATTTTTGCAATATTTTTAGAATTTTGGAAAAGTTTAAATTTTTAAGAATTTTTGGAATATTATCGGAATTTAGAAAAAGTTTAAATATTTAATTTTATTCTAATTTTTGGAATATTTTTCGAATTTTGAAAACGTTTGATTTTATTTAATTTAACAATATTTTTGGAATTTTGATTATAATTTTCCGGCAACGCATTGATGTTTCGTGTTAGTTTTGTAATAAATTTTTAAACAGAGATAAAAAATATTTTACTTAAATACTGCACTTTAACAAAGAGTTATGTTTGATATACATCACTGCCCAAAACTAAAAACCATGTCCCAGACCAAAGTCTTGATATCTCAGAGCTGTGAGATTTCAGCCCTACCATATTTTTCTTTTATATTCCTTATTTTTGGTTAATTTATTGTAATAAGAGATTTCCTAATACAGAGGAAGCAAAATAAACAGACAGAATAGTAATAAATAATAAAAATAAAAAAAATTAATTAAGATCAATTTTCACACTCAATGCACGCTAAGATGCTAATAAAACTAACTGCGATTTTAAATAAATTTGAATATTATATGGAA
This sequence comes from Diogma glabrata, assembly GCA_963693315.1. Lineage (NCBI taxonomy): Eukaryota > Metazoa > Arthropoda > Insecta > Diptera > Cylindrotomidae > Diogma > Diogma glabrata. The sequence goes on along the minus strand of OY856187.1, from coordinate 34,204,476 downwards.
TTCTGAAAAACAGTATTCTAATTCGACCATTGGATGTTTACCATAGCATTACCTCCCTACAATATTGGACGGTTCTTTTTAAACCAATCTATTTTGTGTTAACGCTATCAAGCGAACAAAAGAAACAGTGATGTTACTTCATACCCACTCTTGTATTTGACATGAATATAATGAATAATATTTGAAAATGTATTTCTGACTATCCAAATAAATGACTAAACATAACTTTATTATGTTTTTCTGACTATCCATATAAATGACTAAACATAACTTTATTATGTTTAAGAAAAACAATAGTTTCTATCAAAAATTGTTACAACACATATGTTCTTCAATTAAAACCGTTTAACCCGACCATAAAAAAACCAAAACCTATAATTTTAATTAAGAGACATCTCAATATCTTTTACAAACACAACAATAATCGACGTCAATCTTGGTTAAAAGTGTTTAATTTACCCTTTTTTATGAGCTTAATTTTAGACCTTCATCAACAAGTTATATGTAGACCCAAATACTTCCTGCATAAATATAAAAAACACTAACTATTATCAGGTTTAAGTAAAACAAATAATAATTATAAACTGCAACAAGTTGAGTTCATTTAACAAAATGAAGGATACCAATGAATCCAATTTTAAAACGCGAATTTTTAAATACTCGTATAAATTTCTTATTCAATTTCAAACCGGATTCATTTGAGTCATTATCGTAATCAATGATTTAACATCACATATGTTAATAAATAACAAACCTTTCAATAAATAATTTCAATTCTTATTCTTTTTTTATTATTATCTTATGTGAAGAAACAAAAACAAAAACTTTAATTCTGTTGTAAATTTATTGTTGTAAAAAAATATTTAAGAACCTTGACCCGTTCGTATTATTATGATTTTTATTGTTTTTATGAAGAATATGTTAAATTCATAAAATCATGTGAAGACAACAATTAATAGATATCTCATGAGGGTTTTTCAACATTTATATGAAGGTGGAGATTAATGTATCAATTATGTTGTTCTATTCATAACCTTTGATGTGTTTGTTAATTTTTGCTGTTTGTTGTTTTTAAGTTTACCTTTATAAATCATATTCAAAAAGGACAAGGACAGAAAGGTGTGCTAACAGTCATTTACTAGATGTATTAGATGTTTCAAATGGCATTTAGAATCAATTGCGTATCTTGCAAATGCTTAAAATGGGGTTTTTCTTTCTGCATATTTCTAATTTTCAAATTATCTAATGCTACTTTTCTTGTTTGATTTAGTACCATATTCATCACAAGGCTACCGAATATTCCGTACAAGGTTTCTTTTTTCTTTGATGTTCGTATAGTATAGCTATTGAATTTCAATTGATAAAAGATAATTTATCAGCAAGTTTTGTAAATCGGGCGATTCAATTTTAATGTTTCAAATGCACAAATGCAGATCTTATGACACAATTCACCTACGTATTAATTAATTTGGACATTCCAAAATTAAAGAATAATAAAATGTTTTTTAATTAATTTGCACTTTTGGTTTTGTAACAATCCAAGTTTAGGCTCATCAACTTTCTATCGAAAGATTGATTATACATAACTGAGGTTGCGTTCAAGCATTTAACAATCGCAACCTCTATTCAACCTCTGTAAATATGTCTTTTGTTTAAATGTTTATTACTGAATATATAAGTCAGACCATATTCAAGGCAGATGCCTTTTTTCAAGAATTTTGTTCTAAATATTTTGGAATGATATGATAAATGACATTTAAAATGCATTAATACGATATAGTATGTTGATTTATAGTCATTGTACCGTGTAATAAGATAATAAACAAAACATACAAAACAAACAATTTATGTATCCAAAAACAATCACACAATTCCGTACGGAATCCAACAAACCATAACCGTTAAAACTAAAAGTAAATCAATTATAATGTTCATCAAATAACAAAATCATCACTTTTACTAGCTGATTTTACTTTTATACACATAAGTATTCATTTATTCAATATCATTGTTAGTTAACAACTCTAGTTCTGGTATTTTGATTACTATTATTAAAGTTCTGGTTCATAAATCATACGAAAATAATACAACAACTTGAAAAATTATTTATACAACGGAAAATTAATAAAACGAAAGTGAATGAAAACTTTGTAAGTTTCACGTATAGATAACCTAACTGTTGAAGACAATTACAATTTTTTTACTAAATGTGATAGATGCACGTTTCCGTTTCAATATGTAAAATAATTTGTTTATCAAAGTTGACGTGAAAGAGTTACTGTTAAAACGTGTTTCAATATTTTATGAACATTTAAAATTTTATTACACGTGAGAAGGTTTTAAAGGCCGTTTGACCGTATTGCTTTTATTACATAGTATTTTAATCAAAATGTGATGGGGTTAACAAAATACATGAACAAACTGATATACATATGCAGTGATAACATTCACTGCGTCTATAAAGCAACGAGCAGTTTTTAATAAAGTAATGATAACTAGGAGGGCCCGGCGTGCTTCGCTACGCTTATAATTAATAAAGTTTTTGCGTAGACATTTTGTTATAGTAGAAGCAATGATTTCAAAAAGTGGTAATGAGAAATGCTAGCATATAATTTTCAATTTTTCTTTTTAAATATATGAATGAAAAATAATCAGAACTCTAGCTGATCAGTTCGGATATATGAAAAATTAGCGATCAAATAAGTTTTCAAGTAAGCTTATTTGATCTCTAACTTATTTGATCGCTAATTTTTCATATATCCGAACTGATCAGTTAAAGTTCTGATTATTTTTCATTCATATATTTAAAAAGAAAAATATATTTAAAAATTGCTTCTACGTCAACAAAATTGTCTGCGCAAAAACTTTATTTATAAGCGTAGCGAAGCACGCTGGGGCCTCCTAGTATTAAAAATTCTAACAATCAACTGCCGTTCACATATTTAAAATTCCAAATTATTTACGATCTCAAACTATCATACCAAACACACACATTACAATAATTATATATTTATACGACACATCATCAAGTTTGACTATAAGTGTTAACTTCCACATAACAAATATCTCACGATCAAAACATCTTTAAAATTCAAAGCTTAAATCAAAAATATAAATAAAAAAATTAAAATATCTGTAAACATCCACAAAATTTTAGCACTAAAAATTTTTGCACCACATTCATTCACAATATTCAACGTATTGATATATGTATAAGATAAAAAAACAAAGAAAAATAACGTCTATACTCCCCTAAACAATGCATAAACTGAAAAGAAAATATAAAATACTATAAACTAAGAAAAGACTTGGACGATTCCAATTGATCCATTTGATTTGTTTTGAGGGGAGGCAGTTGAATTCAAAAATACATTTTAATTCGTCTATAACTTTTTTATTTATGATCCGAAAAATCCCAAAAATCTTTAAGACCTAAGTTACACTAATATCAGTTAGGAGTGAAAATTTGAAATTAATCAAAATTCTAATAAAAAAGCCTTAGGCTCCAGAATGTTTTTTTTAGCGTATTAATATATAAGATGTATATAAAAAGTTTTTCGTATATAATAACTTTTTTATGTATGATCCGAAAAATCCCAAAAATCTTTAAAACCTAAGTTACAGTAATATCAGTTAGCAGTGAAAATTTGAAATGAAAAGCCTTAGGCTCCAGAAAGTTTTTTTTTAGCGTATTAATATATAAGAAGATAATAAAAAAAACAAAGAAAAATAATATAGACTCACATACCATTATCACGTCGAATCAATTCTGACAAATTTAACAAACACATGAATTTTAAAATATGTATAAGGAAATATTTTATTCAAACATATTAGGCTTTTAAATTTATATGTTTGGCATGACAAAAACGACAACTTATATCCAAAGCACCACAAACATACGAATCAAAGTTACCTGGAATGACATTCAAAGCACACTTGAGCGAATCTCTCAAAATTACTAAGGGAATTTCTATTTCATCATTCACCACATTCAATTCTAAATCATCATTCATTTCTTCATTCACAACATTACCATTCATTTCATCTATCATAAAAAAAAACAAACAACTCAAACATTCGAATACGATAAACTTTAAGAAATGAAATTTAAAAACACAAAAAAATAATACGTTTATTACTACCCACTACCAAAGAATATATAAAAAAGGAAATATAAAAAAATAAAATAATTTTTTAAGTTTTAAATTTCATTTCGTTATTGTATGTATGTAAACTTATAATGCATATGTATATAAAAAGTTTTTCGTATACAAAAACTTTTTTATTAATGATCCGAATAATCCCAAAAATCTTTAAAACCTAAGTTACAGTAATATCAGCTAGCAGTGAAAATTTGAAATTAATCAAAATTCGAATAAAAAAGCCTTAGGCTCCAGAAAGTTTTTTCTAACGTATTAATATATAAGATGTGTTGAGCTGACTCCATCCACATAAATGGTTTTTGTGCTGTTTCCTAACTAACGATCACATTTGTATGACTACTGCAATTTTAGATTGAATTTCTAATGATAGTTGTTATGATCCCAAGTAACAATTTTCAGAGCTAACAGCAACAGTGAGCTCTATTACAGCTCTAATACTAATAAATTGAGACCAATAGCTTTATAATAGAATTATTTACAGTTTTCAGCTCTTAAATAAATTTATGCTGCTCTTAAACATTATTTTACCTCTATTTGCTTCTAAAGCTTGAAGCTCTATTAGTATGCTGTATAGTCACAATTAGAGCTAGATTTGATTATCATATAGAGCTAAATATTTTTAGAATAAAATGTTTCTACTAGAAAAATTTTATACTGAATAGGAGCTTTACTAAAGCACATTAAGAGCTTCTTGTTTTTTTGCTTTAAAATAGTATATTTGAAAACTGTTTAATCATTCGTTCAAATCAAACGTCAAATAAAATAAATGTTGATAGGTTTTTGTTGTGTGTGAATAAATTACTACAAAAAATATAATAACTATATTTAAAAATGTCAACATTTAAACTTTTTAAAAAATATAAATCTAGTAGCAGCTACAAAAAAAAATTAAATAAAAATAAAGCTAAATTTGAAGTTGTGATGCCGTTAAATGTGTCAATTGATCCTGATATCGTTGAGGATGAATATATAAGGGCCGATAGGGAGACGGAGTTTGACATATAGCTATCAGAGCTATAATGCAGATGAGAGTAAGGTTGAGCCGGTGAGGAGTTGGTTGTGGAGTTGAGTAAGATGTATTCCAGCTATTTTATTGTTGTTGTTAATCCAGGAGCAATAGCTAGTCATTCACGCTATTACCGATAAAAGCTGTTCGATCTTGTTATTAAATATTTGCAATCCACAATCTTGTAATATGTAACCAGCGAACTAATAAATGATTTCTTAATAGCTGGATTCAAATTATTTACTCGGAGAAGAATTTTTCTATTTTAACAATTAGATTTCATCTTTTTAATTTTCAATAAACACATTTATTATTATAAAAACATTTAATTTCTAAATTTATGTTATATCAGAACAAGTCACAGGAGTGAGTTAATTGAAGTTTCTTAACAAAAACTTTAGTTTCATATTTTTTAAACTTTAACAACATTTATCGAACATTTAAAATCTTTACTTATCAATTGTATTTTATATTTAAAAGTGAAAATATAATAAAGGAACTTTAGCAATTAAGAACAAAAAAAGTAAAAGCCTTTTTCATAAACCGAAAAATTAGAACTTTTTATTATTTTAAGAAAAACGAGAAGTTTTAATATTTATGGAAAAATTAGAATGAATAATTTTTTTGTTTTTCTTTTTTATCATCAGTTACATAAAAAACATCGCCAACTATATTTTAATTTTTTAAAATTTAATTAAAATGTTCGCCACAACACTCCCCCCCTAGTGCCATCGAAGATGGGACGATATAGAAATTATTGTGCTACGGCACGAAGGAAACGAACAGGGGTACGAGTGGTTCTACCTGCTCGCGTAATTGTAGATGCAGGGTGGAATAGTTGTGTTTGAGGAATAAGATTAAATCTGACCTTCTTAGTTGAAACATTTGCTTTAGCGTCGCGTTTCCTCGCATCTTCAGAGGTAGAAGGGAAAGACGAAGATGTGTCCGGAAGAGTAGAATGGACTTTATCTGTAGAAGACGAAGTTTCGTCTGCGCGACAGAGATCAGTTCTCAAAGTAGATGAGTTTTGAGTTAAGTCATCTTCAGATTGTTCCCTAAAGCAAGGTTTTAATCTGTCGATGGAAACTCGAATGTGTTGACCTTTACGGTCAATAACGAAATTTTTATCATCGCGACTGATGACTTTGAAAGGACCTTCGTATGGAGGTTGAAGAGATTTACGTACTAAGTCAGTACGTAAGAAGACATGCGAACAAGACTGGAGATTTTTGGAGACGAAAACATTAGGATAAGTGTGTCTTGATGCAATAGATGGACGAAGGTGAGTAAAATGTTGTTTCAATTGAGAAACGAAGTCAGATTGAGGAGTAGAAGTGGAGTTTTCGGTAAAGAATTCACCAGGAAGACGAATGTTAGTACCATAGACGAGCTCAGCCGATGAAGATTGGAAATCTTCACGGAAAGTGGTTCGTAAACCAAGTAGTATTGACGGTAATATACGCGTCCAATCCGTTCTGTCGTAGGCCATTATCGCAGATTTTAAAGTTCGGTGCCAACGTTCGATGAGGCCGTTACATTTCGGATTGTAACTTGTAGTTCGTTTGCGTTCGAAACCGATTAGTTTTGACAACTCGCTGAAGAGATTGGATTCGAATTGGGAGCCCTGATCAGTGACGATTACTGAAGGTACTCCGAAACGAGAAATCCAATTGGAGTAGAGAGCTGATGCTACCGTTTCAGCTGTGATATCCGAGATAGGAATGGCTTCAGGCCAGCGAGTATAGCGGTCAATAACAGTGACACAATAGCGTTTGTCCTCAGAGGTAGGAAGTGGACCAATAATGTCCATGTGAATCTCGGAAAATCTTTGAGAAGTGGAAGGATAGTTACCTAAAGGAGATTGAGTATGGCGAGAGACTTTTGCCTTTTGGCAAGCCAGGCAGTTCTGAGCCATTTGTCGTACATCCTTTTTAATGGATGGCCAAATGACTTTTTCAGTAAGGAGTTTGACAGAACTGTGGACTCCTGGGTGAGATAAATTATGGAGACTATTGAAAACAGATTGACGAAATTGCTTTGGAATAAAAGGTCGTGGATTACCAGAAGAGGTATCACATAAAATAGTTTTGGCATTAGAATTGCCAAACGATACTGGAAAGGATCGGAATTGAAGTGTGGGACTAGTGTCCACTAATTCCTTTAGTTCGTTATCGTTGAACTGAGCGTCAGCAATTTCATCGTAGTTAATGTTTTCTGGAATTGATATTTGCTCGACACGAGAAAGTGTATCGGCGACTACATTATCGATTCCAGAAATGTGGCGAATATCAGTCGTGAATTGACTGATAAAATCTAAATGGCGGAATTGGCGAGGACTAGCTTTGGCAGGGTTCTGCGACAAAGCGTAAATGAGTGGCTTATGATCGGTAAAGAGTGTGAAGGTTCTACCTTCAAGGAGATAACGGAAGTGTTTAATTGCAGAATAGGCTGCAAGGAGTTCGCGATCATAAGCGCTGTATTTCTGTTGCGTTTCATCGAGTCGCACAGAGAAGAAACTAAGTGGTGTCCAACAGTCGTTAATTTTTTGTTGGACAACAGCGCCAATTGCCTTATCGGAAGCGTCGACCATTACGGCAAGTTGGGCAGAGTGTAAGGGGTGAGAAAGAATTGTTGCCTCACTGAGTTGCCGCTTGCATAAGTCGAAGGCTTGAATGGCGTCTTCGGACCATTGAATGACACGTTTGTCATTCTTTTTGGAACCTTTAAGGAAATCGTTGAGAATGGCTTGATTGCCACCAGCGTGAGGAATGAATCGGCGGTAGAAGTTAATCATTCCGAGAAAACGGCGGAGTTGCATAACTGTTTCGGGACGTTCGAAACGATTGATAGCATCGACACGTTCAGGAGTAGGTTTGATTCCAGATGAATCAATAGAATGTCCGAGAAAGTCAACGTTGGTTTTAGCAAAGTTGCATTTATCAACGTTGATAATGAGACCAGCGTCGGAAAGACGCTCAAAAACAGTCCTAAGATGTTTGAGGTGTTCCTCAAAGGTTTCAGAAGCAATAAGGAGGTCATCTATGTAGATGAAACAGAAATTTAGGTCTCGGAGAAGAGAATGCATAAACCGTTGGAAGGATTGCGCAGAGTTTCGCAATCCGAAAGTCATTCGAACGAATTCAAAGAGTCCGAACGGAGTTGAAATTGCAGTTTTTGCAATATCGCGCTCATCAATAGGAATTTGATGATATGCGCGGACAAGATCGATAGTGGAGAAAAATTTGCATCCATGAAGCTGATGCGAAAAATCCTGAATATGTGGAATAGGATAATTATCAGGAATAGTGACATTGTTAAGAGAGCGGTAGTCACCGCAAGGTCTCCACTCGCCGTTCTTCTTTTTGGCGAGGTGGAGAGGAGAGGGCCAAGGGCTTTTTGACGGTCGGCAAATGCCTTGCGACAACATAATGTCGAATTCCGTCTTTGCGATGGCCAATTTGTCAGGAGCTAATCGTCGGTACTTACAAGCGACGGGAGGACCGTGAGTCTCAATGACATGAGTCACGTTATGTTTGACCGGCTTAGCTAGGTCATGAGGAGAAGTGATACCCTTAAAATCATTAAGGATATTTCTAATTTGAATATCAACCGTATCATTATTGATGGTTGTTAGCGAGAGCGTTGGAGAAGTGGAGATTTTGGCGAGAGTGAACAAGGATGTTAGTGGATCGACGAGGCGTCGATTTTTAATATCCACTAGGAGACCATACTTGTTCAAGAAATCAGCTCCAAGAATAGGGATGGTAACATTGGAGATAACAAAGGTCTGACAGAACACACGTCTGAGACCAATGTTTAGAGTTAGAGTTTTGTTACCATATGTACTAACAGGAGTGGCGTTAGCAGCGTAGAGAGTGAAAGCTGATTTCTTCGAGAGTTTTTCCTCTGTTGTTGCGGGGAGAACTGACACTTCAGCACCTGTGTCAACCAAGAATTGTCGACGGAAGTTGATATCGAATATCAAGAGACGTAGTTTGGAGAAGCTATCATCACATGCCGCCTCATGTGATGAGCTTAAAAGTTTTTTGGAGAAGAAAATTTTGGGCAAAATAATTTGCAATCGGGGTCACATTTGCGTGCGTTATCCCCGTAAGTGTGATGGTAATAACATATACCATCGAACATTTGAGTGCGCGACTTGGAACGAGGTCGCGCGGAAGATTGATTAGGGCAATTGGAGCGATTATGCCGAAAATTGTTGTAGTCGTTTTGATCCTTGGATCTACTACGACTACGAGGGAAAGGTCGAGAAGAAGATTTTTGCTGCAAGGCATTCAGCAGCTGTGCGTGTTGGGAAGAAAACTATGGCTCCACGCAAGAAGAAGAAGAACAAACAGAAACCAATATTAAAGAGGAACTAAAATTGTGGGCTTTGGATAACAACATAAGACATCAGGCTTTAAAAAAATTAATGAAAATATTGATTAAAGTAAATGAAATCAATAATTTAAATTAATAAATTATTGTTAAATTGAATCACCAAACAATCTTTTTACTAAGTATATTTATTTATGACGCGTTTCGAATATTAAATATTCATCATCGGTACAAAAAATATGACTAAATCTAAAAAAAAAATAATCTAAAAAAATATATACTAAATCTTTTAGATTTAGTCATATTTTTTGTACCGATGATGAATATTTAATATTCGAAACGCGTCATAAATAAATATACTTAGTAAAAAGATTGTTTGGTGATTCAATTTAACAATAATTTATTAATTTAAATTATTGATTTCATTTAATATACAACAACTTGGAGATCAAACAAAATACCTTTTTATTTATTTAATTTTTTACAATAAATAAAAATTTATTTGAAACATGTTGATTAAAGTGTTTCCCGAAGGTAGCATCCCCAGCGATCCACGTACTTTATTGGAAACACCTCTTTCAACCTGCTATATTTCGATTGGTGATGGATTTTATTGGCATCAGGGTTTAGAGTTTTGCTTAAGGCAGTACTTCGATGATACTTTAAACCAACCTATAAACATTTCATTAAATATAAATATTGATGTTTTGCCGTTATACAAAAGTTCACAAATACAGTTTTGGCCAATACTTTTTTCAATTAATGAAATTGAATTTTTCAAACCTATGGTGATCGGCATCTATTGTGGAAAAGGAAAACCAGTAGAACTAAAAAAATATTTAGATCAGTTTGTCAACGAATGTATAGATCTTTTAGAAAATGGTTTAACGATTAGAGGATACCATATAAAAGTTAGTATCAGATGTTTTATTTGTGATTCACCAGCCAGAGCATATATTAAAGGTATTAACAAAAAGTCAGATATATCATAAAGTTTATAAACAACATTGTTTTACAGGTGTTACTTATTTTAATGGAAAGCATGGATGTTTGAAATGCACTGTGGTAGGAGAATATATTTCAAACCGTACTGTTTTCTTAAGGACTGATTGCAGTAAAAGAACAGATAAGGGATTTCGTGATAAAATTTATGGAGCTCATCACAAACTATGTTCGCCTCTAGAACAATTACCAATAGATATGATTGAGCAATTTCCTGTTGGCGATTCATTGCATCTAATAGACCTTGGTAATTTAATATTATCTTTAAAAAATAATCATTAATATTCAATACTTTTATAGGAATAATGAAAAAATGTTTGTTAGGGTGGACGAATGGATTATTCAAATTAACTGATATAAGGTTTTCTGCAGCAGATATTCAGAGTATATCTCAGAAGCTTAAGCAATTGAAAATGCCATTAAGAAATCCACCGAACTGTAAGAGGATTAGAATGTTTACCACACTGGAAAGGTACTGAATACCATACGTTTTTATTATATTTGGGTATTGTTATTTTAAAGGACTTCTTACGATACGACGCATATGAGCATTTTTTATCTTTTTTTTGTGCTATTACCATATGTTCTTCCGAAACATATGTTATGTTTCTCCCACTCGCTAGGGCACTACATGAACATTATGTAGAGCGATACATGGAGCTTTACAAGCATGGATCAATTACAAGCAACGTCCATAACTTATGTCACCTGGTTGACGAAGTTTCCCGATTTGGAAATTTAAATACTTTTAACTCATATATATTTGAAAATAAATTATTTTTAATAAAACTAATGCTACAAACTGGAAATAATCCATTGGCTCAAGCGGCCAAAAGGATTGGAGAAATCAGTAGAACATATAAATATCAACCCGTGAAAAGAAAAGATCCGAAATTGGGACCACAGAATAGAGATGGAACGTATAACAAAATCGATTTGAATGAATTTACCTTAAGCAATGATATGTCTAACAAATGGTTATTATCTAAAGATAACGAAGTTGTTGGAGTTCATAATATAATGTTTAAAAATAATCAAATCATAATCAAAGGCAAGGCCTTAAAGAATAGTGTCGATTTTTTTTCAACACCTATTAAGTCATCACGTTTAAATATATATTTGTCTCTATTGGATGAAAATGCAGAAGCACTTTATAAGTTGACTGATATTAAATGTAAACTAGTTGCTGTTCCTTATAGTAACACTAGTGTACTTTTTATTCCACTTAATCACACAATAAAGGTTCTTTAAATTAAATTGTAAATATAATTCATTTATTAAAATAATATAAATAAAATTCATGGTAATTTAAAAATAATAAAAAAAATTTAATTCAAAATAAAACTAAAAATACGTATTTTATTCTTATCATTCAATCTTTTTGTGGCTTTTCTTTTGATTTCGCCCGGTGTCTTTGCGAAGATTTTCTGCACTGCTTATTCTCTTGACTCAAAAACCTTGTTGAGTTCCGTAGTATACTTTTGAAAAAACTCTGGGTTGCCGCCAAAGAGAAATTAGGATCGGCGTTCATTATTATTTTGGCAAAACATAAGATAACATTCCGAAATAATTGGAAGGGTATCTTACCCTCTTCATGTAATGTGGAGGCTCCAGTCCATGAGCATTCGGCTAGGAAGGACCTTTTAAAAAATGAATCCACAAGTTCGTAGCAACATGTCCATCCGTCTCCTCCTCTTTCTCCTCCTTTCCCAACAATATACGCCATTTGAGATATCTAAGAAACAAAGAATTTTAATTTCTAAAGTTATATTAAATTAAATATTTAACATGTAATTTACCATGCACGTCATGTATTCTTCTTTTTTGAGTGCGTTTTCTAAAGAGTTTGCTGTCTCTAGACAATCAATTTTATTATATGTTGTAAGAGAAAACAACAATTCATTCGTTGATTGATCAACCATTGTCGCCTGTTCCAGAGATCCACTCTTTGTCAAATATTCAATTTGCGTAAAAATTTGGCTAAATCCATTTTTCATTTTAGTTTTAATGTCTGCCAATTCATCTATTATTAGTTGTTGATTTTGTTTTATATTATCCTGATTCAATAGAATTTGATCTAATTTTATATCTTTTAAACCATAAATACTATAATTGTTATTATCATTATACATAGTATTATTATCTAATTGCATTATGTCTGATACGTTGTTATTTTGAAATGTTATGTCGTTTATAACAATTGGGTTTGCATCCCTCTCAATACTCAAGCATTCTTGGGCTATTTGCTCAAAACTTGGCTGTGGTGATCTGGAGGTGTGTGCTTTTTTGTTCCTAGGTGTTGGTTGGCTATCACTATCACTATCAGGATTACCTTCTGACGCTGTCGTCACATTTTTTGCCAATAGCTCTTCTTCATACTGTTCAGCACTTTCAAAACTTTTTATGTTTTTTCTTTTCACAATACAAGGCCGAGCCACCCATGCAACTTTATTGGGTTTTGCAAATGCATTTTTAACAATTACATTGCGTTGTTTTGTGCTGATTGTTGATGGTGGGTACCAAAACACACCATTTTCTTCAAACGCTTCTGGTATTATAACAAGAAAATATCCTTTTTTTTGCATTTCTTGGATAATTTTGAATGACATTTTGGTATATCTTTTTATCCAAATTTATTTTTATTTTTTATTCTAAAAATGTAAATCAAAAATTAGTAACTTAAAACTTTTTTATAATTAAATAATCAAATCAACAGACTTACCGACAAAAAATTCTTGCATGAGAATGATATTTTGATAAACGTCAAAGTAAAATTTAAAAATTAGCTCTATATCAATGTTTAAACACATCGATGGTATAGGTTTACACTAATATAGAGCTGAGTGCTGTATTAGAGCGCTATTATAGAATTAATACATGCAAATATTTATGGAATGCTCTAATATGGTATAATTAAAGCATAACAACAAGTCGTTCATATTTTGTTTGGGAAAAAGGAGAATTATTATTATTTCCAGATGAAAAGTGAGGGATTTTCGACAAATAAATGCTAAAAGAATTAAATTTATCTTAAAGAAAATGAAAAATACAACTTTTGGCTACCAAATTAAAATATTAATTTTTAATAAATAATAAATAATAAAAATAAATATTATATATTTTAGTGGCCCATTTCGATTTTTGTAGGTATCGTAATAAATTACACGATAAATATAAAATTGCATAAGCAATTCTGTATTTATCAACCAAATTTTCAAATAAATATTTCTGTTATTTTTATTAAATCAATCACCATTAAAAATTTAGTTATTTATTTATAAATAATGGATTCGTCCAACATCGTTCGAACCGATTCGAAATTAATTTTCGTTTCAATATTTTGATGACGAAATTTTTGAGGGTGTAAAATGATTCCATTTTAAAACAAATATATTTTGTTTGCTGCTTACTGCTCTATTAAGAACGTTATTTAGAGCAAAGGGCTTTATAAAAGAGTCAAAATATATTGTTATACAGCTAAAAACTAGCTCTAAGAAGGGCACTTTTGCTCTATTGAAGCTTTATAAAAGTTCTATAAGCGCTGTTAGAGCAATACTCGGAGCTGGTAGCTCTATAAATAGCTCTAGGAGCGCTTTTAAAACTGTTTTAGAGCAAAATTGTTACTTGGGATAGTACGTACTTGATTCATCGCTCGAGTAAATAATTTAATAAGCTTCTGTACACAATCTAGTAAGAACATGTGAAATTGATGTAAAATTTCGTTGAAATTAGTTTAAATTGAAATAGAAGCTAGAAGGTGAACAAAACAGACAAATTTGAAAAAAAATGCAAAAAAAGAATATAATTGACAGAGCTAATAGGTACAGATATAAAGCCTAGATATCTAAACTGTTCCACAATAAAGTCGTAAAGTCGAACATCAAAATGGTTTAGAAGCTTCCAAATATAAGATTTGAGAACTGGTTAAGAACCTTGGTCTGTGGAAACCTACGATACATTCGTACGTAGATAACGCGAAAGTATTATATAATTGAAAAACGAAACTTTTATTTATGCGTGGTTTAGTAGATATAATGTTTATTGGATCGGACTTGCAAACAAAAGTAACAGTCACTCCCACGATTGCAATCAATTTTGATTCTTAACAAAATAGTTGAGAACATTGTAAAAGTGAGTCATATAATATCATTAATTAACCTGCTAGCTATAGATTGGAAACAAAAATATTCTTAATTCTGAACCAGGACATATATCCACATTTAGTACAGGATTATTAACTTAATAAAAAAACACATGTGAATTTTTCATACACCAAACTTTAAAAAATCGTAAGAAAAAATCCATATTGAATGGCTCACTTTTTATTTCTTAATTTCATAGCTGCATATGTTTACTTTAAAATTTGTGAAAAACAAAAAAAAAAAAGGGACTTTTTGAGATATGAGCTTTGAAGTAAACCAAGGTTTTACGCGCCGCCTAGCGGAAAAGAGAAAAGTTATTAATTTTAAACTTACTTATTTCAATTACTCAATTATTTTCCTTTTTACTTGCAAAAATATACGTAAGTCGGATGAAATTTGTGGCACCTATTCACAAAACATTGACACCATTACCAAAACTACGTGAAAAAGCCTCAAAATTCAACCGCGCATAACTCCGATTCAGAGTACTCAAAAAATAAAAGCAGAAATGACTTTTCTCCTTTTGTCAATACCAACAAAATATCAAAATTTCAGATTTTTAAAAATCAAAAATTTAATAATTAACAAAAAAATGTACGTTTTAAAAATAGTAGCCCAGTTTTCATTTGAGCTGTTCTTTTGAAAATATAAAATAATTAGGGAAGCAATTTTTCTTTAGTATTGTTGGTTTGGTTCACCAAAAAAAACTAAAGTTTTACTTTACTTAAATTTGAAAGTTGTGTTTTGAACAACACAAAATACTGATAAGTAATCCAGATGCATTGAAAAATTGGTTGACAATGTTATTGGTGTATCAACGATAAAAGGAATCTACGAAAAGATCAATGCAGGAAATGATTAATACAAAAAGGCTATTAGCTGATAGTTTTGAGTGGGTAATGTTTGGAAATATCGTTGAATGCATCATCCGGATTTAACAAAGCGACATTAGAAATGTATGGTTGTCACATATAGATAAAAGCGGACTCACATACATCATCATCTTCTGTGTGAAAAAGTGAAAGCTAAAGAATTTGGAGAATAGGTTAAACAGCAGAAAATGCAACGAAGCTACAAATGAAAAAAAGTAGATTATACAGGTTAACAGATTTAGATCTATTTTTATTTATTTTTATTTTACAACACAGCATTAAAATCATAACACTATCAAAAACTCTTATCAAAATAATTCAAGAAATAATTCTGAAAACAATTACAAGTGAGAATAAAACTCACACATGCAATTTGTATGCACAAAACCATGACCAAAAAACGCTATAGTCTGATACGTAAAGTAATTGACCGATGTGCAGACAAAAATAAATAGTTTTTGTAGAAAATCCTCAAGACGTTCAACAGATGTTTAATTTTCTAGGATTTGTCCGCTTAGTATTACCTAACAAAATATTTCATTTGTGAAAATCTGTTTTGGCTCTATTAGACAATTAGAAGTGAACCAATAGAACTTTAGCTGTAAAAATTGAAAAAGAATCATAAATTATAATACACAAAATGACTAACATTTTGTTAGGACTCAGATCTGGACCGGAGACGGCTTAACCTATCACTGATAGATGCTGGGTTAGGCATTTGAGCCAATTCTACTCAAGAATGTAATGCTCCAAACTATCCAACTAACTTGGTTGAACCAAGATTGACGGCAGTTCTACTAGAGACGAACCAGGACTGGATTAGTTCAAACAGAACATACTACTAAAATCACAAAACGTGCTACTTTTATAAAAATTCGTTATTTAAAAATTGTCCAATAAAAGAAAATTTTTCAAAGTTTCGCAAATTATGTATGTATATCGCAAACTATGTATGTTTATGGAAATAATGGAAATAAAACTCTAATGAATTTTGTCAGCACACAAAATTTTGTTTCTTGTAATCTTAGCAAAGGAATTGATTAGAAAGCTAAAATTTAAGATTGTTGAGAAAACAGAATATTTGTATTTATAAGGTGTGCCAACATTTTCCAACACACCTATCCACACATCCTGGTTTGTATGGACTCGTATAGCTCATGAGCATATTAGTTTGAGTGCATATATCTAATTTTATTTTAAATAAAATTTTGTAGAAATTAATTGCTTTAATTGAAAAAAAAACTGTTTTAATTTGAATGAACAGACATTCTTGCATCGACAAGGAAATCATCATAGCATAAATTAATTTTTTCTTAATGCTAGTGAATTTGCATATTTCGAGGATAACACGTTTACAAACAATCCAATCGAGAAATAATCGAAATTTTAACAAAACATTGAGTTTACGAATAAAAATGGCAAACCTCGCGCAAATCTAGATCTAGAAAAAATACTTTTACAAGCATTTATAACTTGTCATATAAATTTTTTAAATTTATAATCTCCTTTGCACATTTTCACTTTCATTAATGTTTGATGTTCGCATTATCTAGAAAGACTTTCGTTTTCTAATTTTTTGTTGTTTAATTGTCGTTTTATAATTAAAATTAGAATAATAAATTTTATTTTGATTGACGTAAAAATAAAAGTATATTCGTACTTAAATGTTTTAACTTTTTTTGTAGGTGATATTATCGGACAAAATAGTGATTTAAAATTGTTTTATTTAGACTACCAACAAGAAGGAAACATAACTTTTATGAAAGCTTCAAACAAACAAAAAACAACTCGTTGTTAACAACTAAAATAACAACAACGACAAATATTCAAAAGTTTTTAGGCAAATTTAATTTCGTTCCTCTTATAAAAAATGAGGACTTATGTAATGTTTAAATTCATGTTCAATGTTCATCATATACATTTTATTTATTTTAAAAATTGTTTACTACGGAACTTTCTCAAAAAAATGTTCAAGCGAAAGAAGTCTGCTCTCAGTGGGATTTCCGGACCCTCCTTAAACCCACCAAATTTATAATTGAAGATTAATTGCAATCTCAACATGACATAAACTTCAAAAGAAGCACAACAAAACATTTACATAAAAGGTTAAAGACGAAAAAGAAAGGTTAATAACAAATAAAATAACACTTACTGCAAACATAACGCTCCAACCACAAACAAAAACAACAACAGTATAATTGTTTGTTCCAATATTAGATTGGACAACAAATTCCGCCATCAATAATTTCTAATGTTTAATTTTTATGTTTTATTTTTGCACTATCCACATCCAAAAGTTTATAAGTAAGGCCCAAAACGAATTTAATTTAAAAAGTTATAATTATTTTGATTTATTATGCTTTCTATCCACTGTCATCTAAGTAATTGATTGTTTATTTTGACAGTAAAATAATTTTTTGGTTTAATCTAACAATAAAAAATAAAAGGAACTACATGGATTAGGTGATAAGTAAACGAATCGACTTGATAAATTTTAAATTATATTAGATTTTAAAAATGACATATTCGCATAGAAATTGAATGATTTTATTTTTATTCGACAGTACTCGTACATTTTGTTTAAGTTGTTAACTTTTCAACTAATCTGAATATCTTAACAACAATTTTCACGCCCTTGCTGTTACTGATTTAATTTATAACGTTTCGTTTTCTTCTTAATTAATTTCTTTCAAACATTTTTTTTTTCAAATATGTTTCTTTGACATTCAAATTTGGTCACCTTTATGTCGAAATTTTTGTTAATTTAACGTAAACACAAAAATAAAACAGATATTTTGTTTTGTTTTGTGTCATTCTAATTGTGTGGTATATATTGATTGCTTTAAATTATTTTAATTTATTTTTTCTTCTCCTTAAATGAAACGTTAACCAAAAGAAATTTTAGAGAATGGATCGATCGTAATGTAATAGTAATTGAAAGTTTAAGATAAGTTTAAGATAATTTGAAAGACTTTTTGTTTTTAATTGTGACAGATAAAATCGTTGAAAGAAAATTTATTGCAATTTAGAAATTTTATATGGTTTACAAAAAAAATTGTTTTGATACGATTTGTGGTCTAACTAATGGTTTATTGATTGGCTACTTGAAAATTTGAAGTGAAATTCTAAACCTTTTTTTTTAACTTCATTTCATGAATCAAACTTACATTCATGGAAATAGATTGGATGTGAAATTGTTACCAATTAGTTCTTGCACCATGGATGATTTTGTGTGCTATAAAATATTTGGTTTTGAAAAATTTTGTTTGTGTATTTAATTTTGTGGTGTACACTTGAAAAGTCAAAACCATGATTTAAAAAGACGCTAAAAACTTTATGCATTTCACATGACATAAAAAACAAAATGAAAGTGAGTAAACCCGAATTTAGTGCCCTCAACCGTATTTCCTTGCCCAGCCAGCACACTTAGTGAAATTTAGGTGAACCATTTCGGGATTTGGTTAAATTTAAGTAAAAGTTTGGTTAAATATGTGGAAAAAGGTAATAGATGACTGTTTCAGCTAATTAGTGTACATGTATTTCTAGTCGAAAATTATAGTTAATATGTTTTTGGTGTTAAAAAATAAGTTAATAGGTAAATTTAACATATTAAGTATACAAGTTTAAGTAAAAAAAATCATGTAATACAGATAGTACATGTATTTCATGTATTAAGTGACAATTTAAGTTACAAAAGTGTATCTAATACATGTATTTAACTTATTACCTGTTGTTTAGCTAGCGGTAATTTAGCTGACATTGCAACAGTTATTTCATGAAATAAGTTAAATAGCCTAAAATTAACATAACTACGGAACATTGAAACTTAAAAAAAATTGTCAGACTGCTGTTAAGCTAAATAGGTCGAGTTTTACATGTAATATTGCATTTAATTTGGTTTAGTGAACGAATGTTAACTAAATTTTTGCTGTCTTTTTCATATAATACATATAATAAGTATATGTGTTTATAAGATCTATAATATCCATAAAGATTTATAGCAAATCTCGTTTTCCGATGACAATTATTATTAGTGCGCAGTATATTGATCAAATCGCTCGGATACAGTCTTTATTATATATTTCTCTCACTAACGT
The DNA here is from genome assembly GCA_963693315.1 of Diogma glabrata. Taxonomy (NCBI): domain Eukaryota; kingdom Metazoa; phylum Arthropoda; class Insecta; order Diptera; family Cylindrotomidae; genus Diogma; species Diogma glabrata. Next base: position 34,184,853 of record OY856187.1, on the reverse strand, counting down.
TGTTTTAAATAGTAAAAATGCCCCTGAAAAAGAAAGTTAAGAAAAACGGTCGATACTACATAATGCGGCAGAAGAGAGCGGCCGAATTCGAAGCACGATTTGATGCATCAAATGTGTCAAGGGATGAAGAAATGGATCGGCCACCACCACACCCTGGTTAAACATTCCAATCGAAACCAATTGAAAAAAATTAATTGGATTAATCGGAATTCTGCATTGGGAATTTTCAATTAATTCCTATTCAAAAAATCTATTTCCAATACAATCCTATTCATTCCTGTTAAATATCTCTATTTTATTTTTCAACCGGAATCTATAGGAAATGTATATATAAATAGGAATTAATTGGAAAAATCCATTGCAGAATTCCGAATAATCCTATTCATTCCTATTAAATCTTTTCCAATTAAATCCTGTTAAATTTATAAGATTGTTTAATTTTTTTCTAAGTTCCTTTTTCCTATTGAATCTCTTGATTTCCGATTGAAATTCAATTGGAAATTTCCTTTAGAATCCTACAGAACCTCTTTTCCTGTTAAATCCCATTCATTCCGATTGAATTTTAATTGGTAGATCGAAGTCTTCCTATTAAACCAATTCAATCCAATTTAATCCTATTGAATTTATATTGGATTTAATAGGATTCAATAGGTTTGAATTGGAATGTTTAACCAGGGCAACAACTGAATGCCATTTTTGAAAATAATTTGCCAGCAGAAAATCTTTGCTATGATCGAAAATACCATCCTGGTTAGTGTTACTTGTGATGAAAATGTAGAGTGTGACGATGATATGCCAGATGATTGTACATCCCAAGTTGGTGAAACTGCTGAATTTTTATTATCAGAAGCAGATATTGCTGAGGAATTGATGCGCGAACACCTGGAATATGAGCATAACGCTCAAACTAAAATAGATCTGTTGAACGATCTAAGGCAATGGGCTTTGCAAAACAAAATTTCATTAACAGCGTTGTTATATTTTTTTTAAAAGAATGTTAAATTAAAAATATCACATTTATCGTGACTCAGTTTGAAATGAATCATCTTTAGAGGAGCTTTTAAAACAGTTTATTGAGGAATTCAACATTTATTTATTATTCTTGTTTACTATTCTTGTTTTATTATTTTTTATTTTTTATTATTTACGAATTTCGAAAGCTATGCTTTCATCACCTGAAGTATATAAAAAATAAATTTTAAAGATACATTCCATTATATACATACATATCAGTGGTTTAATAAAACCCCATTTCAAAAAATTAAAAATCTAGCTACTGAAAAATATAAAGCAAAAAGAACGGATCTAATAAAACAATAAAATAATTAAACCATTAGAGAAAATTAAAAAAAATTAAAAAAATAAAAATGAATTGACAAAAGAAGTGAACCTAAATAATAACAGTTTTATGGGGTGTCCCAAATGGGTGGATATCCTTCAGTCATAAATATAGTTTAGATGATTTATTTATTATAAATGTTGTTCGGCGGTCTTTTAATTATTAGGTTAAATAAATTAGATTTTATGTTTCCTTCTTTATTGTTCATCAGGATACCAGGGTTTAATTGATTTTCTTTTTCAATGAAAAAAAATTCGTACGCTTCTAGGTGTTTTAGATTATTAATCTCTTTTATAAGCTCTAAATTTGATGGTGACCTGTTGTTAAGTGGCATATGAGCGGCAACGCTAGAATTCTCAGCCCTTTTGTATTTTATTTCTGTAAGGTGTTCTTTCTGGCGTTGTCCTATTTTGCGTTGAGAAAGACCTACATAAAATTTTTCACAGTCGTTGTAGGATATTTTATAAATACCTGGTTTCTCATTTGGCTCAGTTTTCATTTTTGGTTTGTAGCACACACCACGGACACACACCTTACACACCACGGACACACAATAAAACTGTTGTTATTTCGGTTTACTTCTTTTGTCAAATTCATTTTTATTTTTTGTAATTTTCTCTAATGGTTTAATTGTTTTATTAGATTTATTCATTTTGCTTTATATTTTATATTTTTCTGTAGTTAGATTATAAATATAATGGAAATATGGAATGTATCTTACTTTACAATTTAGCTTTCGAAATACGTATACATATAGTAAAAAATAATAAAACTCAGGAAACAAGAATAAGGTGCTTTTTCAAGCATTTTTAAAAAATTTTGTTTCTTATAATATTATTTTTTAGCTTTTTTATGGTAGAATGACAGCCCGATAGTAAAATAAGGTTAAAGAAAAATGGATGGTTCAATTACATGTAATTCTCATGAAAAAAACATGTAATAACTACAATATCTGACATTGGTACATTAAAATTACATATAATTTGCATTTGCTTAGTTTTGTATTCAGCTGTTACATGAAATATACATGAATTTACTCTGCCAAATTAAGATATTGTAGCTATTAAATGTATTCTAGATAAGAATTATATGATCAATTTTCCACTTAATAGCTAGATAATTTACATGTATTAAATAAAATACGTGAAAAAATTTAGGATAAATTTAAGTTATTTCATGAAACACCTGACAAAATTTAACTTAAATAACAGGTAAATAATTTTATGGCTAGGAATTATGGATACGATATTATCTATCTCCCAAACTAATGCATTTAAGGACAAAATAGGTTTTTATGACAATTTCTAAACCGACTTCAAATAAACATTTTTATGCATAATTTGGAGCGTGTTTTTGAATGGATTTAAATGTTCATGTATAAAGAAAGGTTCGATCTTGTTTATACATAAAACAAAAATAGGAAAAAATAATGAGAACAACCCTTAAAAATACAATTAAATATTTATTTTTTTTTAAACTGAATACTTTAATTTTCAATTTTCTTTTCGGTATTCGATAAAAAACATTAATTATTGAAAATATAATAATAGTTTGTAGTATACTATAAAGTAAACTTATGTGATCATTAGGGGAGAATTTTGTAGCATACATTTTGTGGTTTGCATGTGTAACAAACAAGTTAAATTTAACTAATAATTAGCTAAAATATAACATAACATTTGAACTTATTTAACTTAAAATTTGGTTAAATTATAGTTAAACTTAATCACATATTAGCCAGCATATTACATAAAAATTACATGAAAATTTAACCAATATTTTTATGGAAAAAGTACGACACTTAGGTTAAATTTAATCTTTTATTATACATAAATTTAGGTTAAAAGAGAATGTTCACTAAAATTTTGTACAGATAATATCAAAACTATATTTAAGCTAAAATCCACCTATTGTGCTAGCTGGGTGGCTTCTGTCATCTGTGGGCTTACAAAAACAAGTTCAGTCAATTCAAAACACCATTTTATTTCAGGTTTCAATATCTTAAAGATTAGTTATTCAATATTGATGAAACTTTATCCATAGGGTTTCAAATATTACTGACACCAACATTACAGCCTATTGGCGAAACTTGAGATTTTAAAAATGGAATACTGTATTCTAATCTTCCTAGATGATAACATAGCAACTATGGAAACTAAAAAGTAGTCTGTTTGAAGCAAACATATATTATTTTTGCATATTTTTCTATAAATTTTAACTATTTAATACCAACTATTTAAGTCGTTTGCAATGAAATTATTAATGAACAAAAATGTTGACAACAACAGTAAATAGATTTTTCGGTAAAAACTTGATCCTCCGGTTTGAAACACATAAATGAATACATGTTGAAAATTATATTTATATATACACGCTAATACTAGAACACTTAAATGGTCATGTTTGTAAGCAGTTCATTTTATCATGGTAGATGAAAAAAGAACTCTGCCTCAGCTCAATTTATGAAAGTATGGTTTTATATAATTGAAATTCATCACCGAAGAACATTTTATTGTATTTGAGATTTTTGTGAACAATTAAATTCAGGTAACTAAGGAAGTAATTTGAATTTTTTCAATTCAAAGGTTTGGTTGGCAATATTCAGAAAAAAACTTTGTTAATCTCTTTAACGTGTTTCGGTTGGGATTTGAACTCGTAACCTCATCCAGAGTGAGTCCTTTTTTTCCTGAAATATTTACTTGCTCACAAATTCCAAATAATTAAAATTCCCCAAAATATTGTCTAAAATGCAAGCGTGCGTATATAACAATAATTGACCGAGTGTTGCTCATTGATTTTGCATTGACTGGAAGCAATCAATATTGACTTTACACTTGTGACTTAGAATGTTGACTATAATAGAAATATTACACATCTCACGAATTCACACAATAGTATACTGTCTTAAAATTTAGGGGATAAATCCCCAAAATAATTTTATTTGTTGATTGGTCCCAACAAACAATCGAGAAATAAAATCATGAATTTCAAGACCAAGATACCGTCGATTTTATTGGAAAATATGTGGGCGTTCCACGTAAAGCGGGCGACCACTGCAACCAAAATTTGGAGAGGTTAAAGAAAACGTGTGACTGCTCAACATTTCCACATTAATATCCTCTTTTTAATGATACGTGCCGTCATCTAATTTTTGAAAATAACGCCTTCAAAATGTAGCGTTTATACCGAAATTTTTCAACATCGATCGTGGAAACTAGTTACTAGCAAGATAATAATTTACAAAATTAGATTGTGAATTTTATAATAATTGTGGAAATACTATTTTTAAAAATGTATACGATTACTAAAAAAAGTCAAAATGGCCTCTTCGAAATGGCTCCAAATAACCAAATTTGCATTTTTATACCAACAAACGCTGCTTATGTTTACATAGAAAAACTTTCAATAATCATTCAAAATGGTCGATAAAATGGGATTGTTTTTATCAAATTCACAGTTATATTAGCAAAACTGGACATTCTCAAGGTTCAGCACTCTCACCAACCCTGTTTCTTCTATACATCAATGATTTACTTATTTCCACAGTGCACCCAATCCATAGTTTTGCTGATGACAGCACATTACTTGCATCACAGTCCACATGCATCTCCTAAATTTTGATCTCATACTGCAGTTACCACTGATAGAGACTTGGGTCGGATAACGGAATGGGGTGATCGTAATCTAGTTTCATTTAATCCAACCAAAACCAAACTTTGCCGTCTTTCACGAATAGAGCGACATAAAAATTTCCCTATTTAAATAAACCATGAGGAATTGCGTGAGGTTGAATCAGTTAGACTTCTTGGAGGGGATATTCAAAATAACCTGAAATGGAATAAACATGTGTTCAACCTCACTAAATCTGCAATGCAAACGTTAGGATTCTTGAGTCGATGTAAAAAGTATTTTAATCCCGAGCAAATTTTGCTAATCTTCAAGCCCTTTATTCGTCCATGTATGGAATACTGCTGTCATGTTTGGGGAGGTGCTTGTCAGTCATCAATAAAATGTCTAGACTCTGTACAGAGAAAAGCAATACGGTTGATTGGTAATACCAAACTAACGGACCAGCTTGGGTCACTCCTGCACAGAAGAAATGTGGCTGAATTGTCAATCTACTATAAATATAACTTTAGCGAATTCTCCTCTAAGGAAATTCAAAATATCCTTCCACCATGTGCGCAGTATAATCGACAAATAATATGGAGCGGAAATCTCACAGCTCTGAGATATCAAGATTTCGGTCTGGGTTAAGGATTTGTATATAGCTTTCGGCAAAAAACTTTTATGAGGACATGGTTTTTAGTTTTGGGCAGCGATGTACATCAAACATAACTCTTTGTTAAAGTATACAAGTATTATTTATCTCTGTTTAAAAATTTATTACAAAACTAACACGAAACATCAATACGTTGCCGGAAAATTATAATTCAAATTCCAAAAATATTGTTAAATTAAATAAAATCAAACTTTTTCAAAATTCCAAAAATATTCCAAAAATTAGAATAAAATCAAATATTTAAACTTTTTCTAAATTCCGATAATATTCCAAAAATTCTAAAAAATTTAAACTTTTCCAAAATTCTACAAATATTGCAAAAATTATTACAAAATCCAAAATACAAACTTTTTCAAAATTCCAAAAATATTTCAAAAACTATAACAAATTCAAAAATTTCCATGTCCAATTTCATTTTAAATTACATTTACGTCATAAAAACAGCTACATTTTTTTTCCCAAAAAATTGGCTAAAAAAATAAATGAAATCATTTTTTGACACACTTGTCATTATTTTTTTGACAAACTTATAATGCCATAATTCTCTATAATAATAATAAAATTTTATGTCATACAAACTATTAATTTTATTTTTTTCTAAACAAATTGGGTAAAAATTAAATAAAAACCTTTCTTTCGACACACACACAAGATTTCTCCAAATTTAATGTTCCTACTCGTAATCACTTAAAATGAACGTTTTTTAAGCCGAGAAATGCCAAAAAAGTGGGGGTAAGAATTTCACTTTGAGCTCATGAATGTAATAATTAGGTCTTTCAGACCGAAGTAACAAGAGCTGCCGAGTTATCTCATCCATTTGTTGTACAAATACCTCGTTGTAGAACTATGTCCTTCCAGAACGACTATTTTAATAGAGTGGCCAAATTGTGGAACTCAATACCCTCCTCTGTATTTCCCGATGAATTTTCCCCTCAGGAATTTAAAGCAAATGAACATCGTCATTTAAAACAATTAGTATAGTTGTCCCCATTTCCTCATTCCTTCCATTTTCCTCATCTCCTTCCTTTATAGTTGACATGGTATCTCCGGATATTCAAAAAGTCTGAATAATGAATATTTCATATTTAGTGTGCTAAACATGTCTAACTAATTAATTAAAAAAAATGAAGTGCGTAATCTTTACACGCTGTTGAAGTAAAACTTCTTTGGCCACTGCAGCAGGTATTACTAAAAATATTATATATAAAATAAAATAGATATATCATATTGAAATTTAGAGTTTCTTTCTAATATTCTTGATAGTATAATTTGCAACTATGTGTAATAAAAAGCCATATTTACATGTTTTTCAAAGTCTTACAACGTATTACAAATTAAATTTCACGATGAATGCATGTCCACTTAATTTAACAATTGGAACAACAATTGATGCATTTTTCAAAAAATTTAGCAAATTTGTCATAAACCTCTAATTTCATATTTCAATTATGTTAAAAATTGAATTGACTTTGTAACACATTATGTATAAATTATATTATCATGAAATGCAACTCTAAATTGCAATATGACATATTTATTTTATATTTCATCTTTTTATTAATACCTGCCACAGTAGCCAAAGAAATTTATTTCAACCGCGTGCGAAGATTACAGCACTCATTTTTCTATTTAACAAAACAAATTTAATCAACACAAATATTTTTTCCCGCCCGGGATGCAAAATTTAAACACCATGACCACCATGACCACCGTGACACCACCACGACCATCATGACCACCATGAAGACCATGACCAACATGACCACCGTGACCACCATTACCACCATGACCACCATGACCGCCATGAACAATATGACCATCATGACCACCGTGAACACCATGACCATCATGACCACCGTGAACACCATGACCACCATGACCACCATAACCACCATGACCACTATGACCACCATGACCACCATGACTACCATGACCACCATGACCACCGTGACCACCATAACCAACATGAACACCATAACCACCATGACCACCGTGACCACCATGACCACCATAACCACTATAACCACCATGACCACCATAACCAACATGACCACCGTGAACACCATGACCACCATGACCACCGTAACCACCATGACCATCGTGACCACCATAACCACCATGACCACTATGACCACCATGACCACAATGAACACAATGACCACCATGACCACCGTGACCACCATGACCGCCATAACCACCGTGAACTCCGTGATCACCATTACCACTATGACCACCATGACCACTATTACCACCATGACTACCATGACCACCATGACCACAATGACTACTATAACCAGCCCTAAAGAAGTTTTACTTCAAAAAATTAAAACAATTCAAAATATAAATTTAAAAAATTACGAAACTCAATAAAATATTACGAATATTATATTATTAGATATTTAAATCTAAGATCGATACGTCAAACCCATTTAACGTTTAATACGATACTGAATAAGCGTATACAAAATACAATACACATAATCGAATTGTCGCATACTTGCCGAACATAATATTCGTTTGCCTTTTTTACTTCTAGTTTCTTTTTTATTTTATTGGGTTTAAATTTCTACTTAAGTTTTTTTGGAATTGTGTGCATGTATATGTTTAAAATTCAAAATCAGACTGTAGTATGATAGAGATGAATATATATGGTTATATATCTGGTCAAATAACTACTTCCGACATTTATATGTGTGCCATAATTGAATTGTATCGTATATTTGCCGAATATTATATTCGTTTTTAATCTTCCGTTGCAAAATTCTTAAAACGCGCCTAAAGAAGTTTTACTTCAAAAATTCTTTTAAAGAATAGAACCAATTTCATAAACAACAACAAAATTTTAAGCAAGTAAAAAATAACTCAATTGTGACTTTTAGAGACATTTGTGTTTTCTTGGACTGTAATTATTAATTTTTAAAAAAATATTTGATGGTTTGAATTTTCTGCAATTATTACAAGATCCGAGTCAGTGGAATTTTTTCAATAAAAACAATATTTTTGATAATATGTTATAATTTATATGAATAACTGGAAAAAGGAGATACATTTGGATTTTATTCTTACAGTTTTCAGTTTTTAATTTCCCAATGATCTGCTTAAATTCACAACCATGTTTAGTTTGAAATTTCTCTCATAAACCATAAAATTAATAAAGTTTCAAAATATTTATCGATTAAAATAAAATTTGTTGAAAACTTAAACAAAAGAGCTAAGCTGTGATGACTTGGCGACGAACCCTAAGAATAATACCAAAAATGTAACTATCAATCAGTTTTTGTTGCTTTGTAATTTTTTTTAAAATTTTTTATCTACGAGTGTGGCCGTAGACCCCGCATATTCCAATCCGTACTATTGGCATACGTTAACGTGAGATATTACATACTACTGGTAATAGCAGTGAGATATCACTATGCCCAATGTGGCATCTTAAGGGTGTCGGATGAACACTATTTAGTGTCCAGTGTATCCAGTTTCAACGCTAGCATTCTCAGTCTCAATTATAGAATATTCCTTGATGATGCCACGCTAGTGTTTGCTCAAATAAATGACCTATCGTGGCTTTTAATTATTGACGAATTGCGCCACATGATCGAAAAATGCCATTAGCTGGATTTTTGGTAGCCCCATTTTAGATTTGTTTCACCAAATATTGAAAAAAAATCTTTATTTTATTTTTATTTCATCCATATTATAATAAAATAATTAACTCTGGTCAGATGCAACAATCTTAGACAAAAAAAAAATCATAAAATAATGGCCTGTGTTTTATTAAATGATCTGATATATTGTTTGATTTTAAAAAAAATTTGCGTCCATCAACACTTAAGAACACATGTTGTATTTGTTTATATTATAACGACTCCACATACAAACGATTGTATTTCATTGCGATTATGTGCAATCGTAACAATATAATTATTTCTTGAGATTTCTTTGTAAAGGCATTTTGGATTTACCTCGAACTATCGCAAAATTAAACGGAATTGTGTTTGAGGAATTCCTTTTGTAAAATGAAATTTAATTTTAATTTAGGCTGCAATAGTGTAAACAGTTTAAGTCGAATGCGATAATGTCTAGTGAATTAATTGTAAACGAAACGCTTTATCGTGAACATAAAACCGTGTAAATAAAAGTAAAGTGATATTTTGACTGTGAATATAGTTTTAAGTGCTTATTTAATAGAAATATTTTATATCTGTTTTAGGGGTTGTGGGCTGGAAATTTTTATAATCAACCGTTGGAGTTTTTATAAAACTGTTGAATGTTCTTGTTAAAGAATATTTTTTTCAGAATTGTTTTCTTGTTGTTGTGAAACAATAACGGTGTTGAAAACTTAATAAAACCTTTATAAATGGTGGATGGTGCTTACTAATCAGTAAACAAATTTAGAAAAAGATTTGGGAATTACGTTTATCTAATTGAAAGTAAGGTAAATTCAAAGGCAGGTAGAGAAACGTGACAATATTGTAACTGTCTAGGCCTAAACAGCATTTTCACTTTTCACAAGCCCTTTATTCGTTAGACAATTGTTCTACGAAAATGATAGAAAAAGTTATTTTACAGAAGTTGTAGTTTCAACATAACGGCAGGATAAGCCAATGAAATAGTGTGTTATTTAATGAGAAGTTTTCAGGTTGCATCATCTTTTAGAAGTCGATTGGTCATCAAAATTCTGTGTTTTGACACCCTTGAACTTTTTATTTTGGGGTAGTCTTATTTTTTTTTTAGGTAGATTTCATATAAAAATGTACTATTGCAATGGGCTTCATCTCGGAATTTCGGAAAAATTTTTGTGCCAAACGACTATATATGATAAGCGGAGACGAAAAAAAAAAAAAAAAATTAATATAAATATATATTTATATATATATATATATATATATATATATATATATATATATATATATATATATATATATATATATATATATATATATATATATATATATATATATATATTTTTTTTTTTTTTTTTTTAAGGCGTTCATGCTCCATGTAGGAGCGTTGCCAGGTTGATCAGCTTTGAATATTCACCACGGTCATTCGCAACAGCGACATAATTACCATGGCAGCCGATTTTTTTACGGTCGTTTATTACGTCAGTCTCCCATTGTAGTCGTGGTCTACCTCGCGGTCGCCCACTCCCTGGGGTACTAACGTACATTTTTCTAATCATTCCAGACTGTGAATCGGCTCGTAGAACATGCCCAAACCAAGCAATCCTATTAGAACGGATACAACCTATTATATCAGGACCCTCAAGAAGGTCTCTGATCTCAAAGTTATACCGGGTTCTATACTCTCCATCGTCTGTCTTAAGTGGACCAAAAATGTAGCGTAGGATCTTACGCTCAAATACAGATAAATGCGATTCGTCATTTTGTGTAAGGGTCCACGTTTGTGACCCATACATCACAACCGGTCTAATCAATGTCTTGTATAATTTGAGCTTGGTGTTAGTTGATACATACGGTGATCCAAGGAGAGGTTTAATTGAGTAGAAAGTTCGATTACCTGCAGCGATTCGAGCTTTTATATCTGTAAGTATGCTGTTGTTTGAGTCAAGCATTGATCCCAAATATTTAAAAGATTCAACTCCCTCAATTCGTTCATCGCCGCACATCAAATCTTTCTTCTCAGCCTCCCTTGAAACATTCATATGTTTGGTTTTATTGTAGTTAATTTGCAGACCAATTTTTCTAGCACCACTCTCAAGCGACTTGAAAGTCTCACTCATAGGAGCTTCACTTCGGCCGAGGATGACAACATCATCAGCGTAAGCAATCATCTGTACTGAGTTTATTGACAAGATATTGTTATTAGTCGGTAGTTTCTTTTGACGGCACACATATTCCAAGGCTAGATTAAAAAGTATAGGAGAGATAGCATCACCTTGTCTTAAACCGGAGTCGACTTTAAAAAACTTTGATATTTCGTTCTCTACTCGTACACAGCATTGAGAGTTCTGTACTGTCATTTTGCATAGTGATACCAGTTTACCAGGAATTCCCATTGACACCAGAACAGACCATAGAGTCTCTCGTTCGAGAGAGTCGTAGGCCTGCCTGAAATCAATGAAAAGTTGGTGCACAGGTATGTTGAACTCTCGGCACTTTTCCAAAATCATCCTTATCGAGAAAAGTGCATCGGTAGTACCTCGGCCCCGCCGGAAACCACACTGATATTCTCCAAACAGTTGTTCAGCAAAAGGATTGATTTTGGATAGCAAAATGTAAGAAAAGATTTTATATGCTGTGCAAAGGAGAGCGATTCCTCTGTAGTTTTCACATTGTAGGCGATTACCTTTTTTATGGATTGGTATCAGCATAGCTGTGTTCCAGTCCTGTGGCATGGTTTCAGTCCTCCATATCATTTGAACAAGTTCAAACAATCTTAAGGATAGAGTTTCGCCACCATGTACAATCATTTCGGATGTTATATCGTCGATACCAGGTGCTTTATTGCGTTTTAATTTAGACAGCGCCGCTTCGAATTCCTCTTTGGTTGGTTCGTCTACATGTACCTTTGACGCACGAATAAGCTTTGCTCGTCGCCCGACTTGTTGCTGGTCACTTAAGTTGAGAAGATTCTCAAAATAAGCGGCCCAAGTATCTAAAATATTTTTAAAGTCTACTTGTAGCTCCCCATCTTCGTTTTGAATAGCAGTCGATCTAGTTTGAGGGCCCTTCTTTAAGGTTTTAACCTGTTGAAAGAAGTTACGCGATTGATGTTCCTTATTGAAGCTTTCAATCTCCTCACACTGTCTCTTCCACCATTCTCTCTTCGTTCGTCTACATAGCTTTGTAACGGCTTGTCTTGCCAGCTTATAATTCTCCTTCGTGGACCTGGTGTTGCGTCCTTGTAGACACTTCAGATAGCAATCTCTTTTGTATTGAATAGCATCAAGGCATGCTTGATCCATCCATGGCTTTTGGGAGTGGTTCTCTGGTCGTCCAAGTATTCCCTCAGCAGCGCTTAAAACAGCATCTTTGAGCAAATACCATGACTTATCGACGTCTCCATTAATGGTTTCTGATTTCTCCAATGTTTCGGCAATATGGATTTGATATCTCTCTTCTGTTTCAGCATTCTTTAATGATGAGATGTTAAAACGTTTCCGTTGATTGAATTTTGGAATGCCTGGATTTGGGAAGTGGAACCTTATCGTTGCACACACAAGGAAGTGGTCACTTCCAATGTATGCACCTCTAAAGGATCGCACATCCAGAACGCTCGAAAAGAAACGTGTTGTTACTAGAACGTGATCAATTTGATTTCGAGTATTTCCATTCGGTGAGACCCAAGTCTGCTTATGAATCGATCGATGCGGAAAGAACGTACTGGCAATTCTCAAATTATTTGATAATGCAAACTCAGTCATTCTCTCACCATTATCATTCGAATTCAAATGCAAGCTGTTGGGACCCACCACATTTCCATAAGAGATATCTCTTCCAACCTGTCCATTAAAGTCACCAAGAACCGTAATGAAGTCGGGTGTTGGTGTTTGTTTCATAACCTCTTCCAGTGCTATGTAGAAATTATCCTTCTCGTCGACGGTCTTAGCTTCAGTTGGTGCATGCACGGCAATAAGAGAAATATTGTTATATGTACCGCGTAAACGTAGGTAGCAGATCCTCTCACTGACCGGGATGAATTTCATCACGGCTTCTTGTATGCGTGCACCAACAAGAAAGCCAGTTCCAAATTCTCTTCGAGAAGGATGACCACTACAGTATAGAGAGTGACTATCCAAATCTTGTTTTCCGATTATCGGCTGTCTAATTTCTTGTAGAGCAATGATATCCATCCTATACCTCTCAGCCTCTGTTTCTAGACTTATAAGAGCATCAGGAGTGCTCAGGCTGCGCACGTTCCACGTTCCGATTCGGTAGTCTGGTCCTTTTTCACGTCCAGGTAAAATTCTTTTGTTGTTTCCGGGTCTGTTTTTCTCTTTCTGGTAACCAAATTTAACATATTAGTTTTTTTCCGGGGTTAGGGTGTTAACCTTAGGTCCAACCCAAATTGTCGTGAATGGGTCCGTTCTGCATATTAAGGTCACCAGAAACAACCTTTTTTACACGTTTATATAGCGAGCCGCTTGATTCAAGACAGACGCCCGCTCCAAGCCGCCCCTGACATGAAGAACAGACGCTTGAGTCGCATTGGTTGTAAGGCGCCAATTCGCCGTGATGTAGCGTCATTGACTAAGCAGTTTTTACACTGCTTGTCTCCAATACACCAACCTAATTCTGTCAGCATTACCCAGGCAGCACGACGTGGACGTCAAATTTCGGATTTCGATACCCTATATATATATATATATATATATATATATATATATATATATATATATATATATATATATATATATATATATATATATATATATATATATATATATATATATATATATATATATATATATATATATATATATATATATATACATATATATATGAGATATAACGAGAACGACCGGCACTCTCACGGTCGCATTTGTTGAGGTAGATCAAAAAAATTTCTGGACTTGTGTGTTCTAATAATATCTTAGACAAGTTCGTGAATCAGCAAAATCCGAAACGTGGTTAAGAAGCTAGAGGCTTTTTTCTAAAAAAAATTGATTTTTTAAAACCTTTATAACGGCCGTTTGGATACTATTATTTCAAAAAAATTAACAAATTTAGAATCTTTGAAACCTTTTTTATCAATTTTATTTAAAAATAGACCTCTGCAGTTAGAGGTTCCTGAGTGAGCGGCTCCAACAAAAAAATTGCAAAAAAATTTTTTTTTTGAAACAACCGGCACTCTCACGGTCGCATTTAAAAGCCAGATCAAAAAACGTTTTCTAAAAATGTGCGTTTTATTAATATCTTAGACAAGTTCGTAAATCAAAAAAATCTGGCACATGGTTAAATAACTAGAGGCTTTATACTAGAAAAAAAGTGGTTTTTTAATCCGCTATAACGGCCGTTTGGATACTAATATTTTTAAAAACTTTATAAGTTTAGAATCTGTGGAAACATTTTAATCCGTTTCTTATAAATATAAACCTCTGCAGTTAGACGTTTTTGGCTTGTTGGCTCCAACAAAAAAGTTTGCAACAATCCCCAACTACAATTTCCAAAAACCTTATAACAGTCAATGTCAACCTTATAAGAGTCAAAAAAATAAAAGATTTGAATAGTAGAAATTAATTTTTTTTTCTTAGAAATAGACTATTTTGATATTTTGCAGTAATTGCACGACATATGATATAGAGTAGGTTTGTATCATAAATTGTCACACACATGTTCTGTGGTAGATTTGATATTTGGTTGTTGCAAAATTGGATAGATATAATTTTGCTTATAGGTCTTTTAGCTAATTTTCTTTTTAAAATTTGTTTCATATCTGTTTGAAATTAGTTTGTTTTGTTTAAACTAATCTGATACATCAGATTATACTGGCACACAAAACTGTCTGATCTCGAAATCTACCTATTTCTAGCGGATATACGTGCCGCTTGGACTTTTTTAATAAAGTATTGTGTAGTTGGAATTACAAAATGTGTCACAACAACACATAGATACCTTTTAAGACCTTATAGGTCCCACAACAACATGCGTCTTGACGTATAGGTGGACGCTTTTTTTTAAATCTTTGTGGATTGAAGGCACTCGAGACTATTGATTCGAGCAAAGCATTCCATTTGTACGATGTACGCACAAAGAAATCCCTTTGCATTTTATTACTATGACAGTGAGTATTCTCGACAGTCCAACTGCCTGCACAAACCGATTGACGAGTCAAACGGGGAAAAACATATGTCTGAGGCATTATGGACCTGATTTCATCCGAGCACTGCTGGTGACGACATTTTTAAAAACAACGAAATCAGCAACAGTGCAACGATGTTGTAGGGAAGCAAGATTTAATGTTAAATTTCGATCACCAACAATTCTTATAGCACGCTTTTGAACAGAGTTTAAAAGAGCTAGAACAGTAACAGATGCAGCGCCTCAAACTTGACAACAATACTCCATACAGGGACGAATATAGGACTTATAAATGTGGAGTAATTGATGCGAAGTAAAATATTTTTTACATCTATTGAGGAGGCCGATTTTTTTTAAAGCGCTCTTTGTCATGGTCATTATATGATCGTTCCAGAGTAAGTCATTGGATATTACGACTCCCAATAAACGAATGCTTTCACATCCATCTATTTGGTCGTCACACATATCAATTGAAATATCGTTGGGAAACTCGATATTTGATCTGTCTGTTGTTTTTTCGTAATAATCGTAATAATAATAATAAATTTACAATCGACTCGTTGAAAATTGTTGGTAAAATAAATTTACCCTTCATCTATTTTTGAATTCAAAGAACAATTTGTAGGATAAAAACTAAAAGAAATGTATGTCGAATAAACGGTGATTTCTTCATATTTTGCAAAAAATTTCAAAAATAACGAACCAGTGGCTGCTACATTTAAAAACGAAAGCACCTGTAAATAATTAGGAATGCCGTTATTTCGTGCGACTATTACAAAAACGGCCGCAATTCATATATTAAACTATGAACCAACAATTTTGGTAAACAAAAATAGTTTTTGAAGCATTGGGCAGATACATTAAATTAAGCGGGGTTTGTTTTGATCTTAATCCCGAATTTCGCCATCTTTTCACTCGAATCAAAACTTCGATTTAGTTTTTGAATTTCTCGCAACATTTTATTATTTTTGCCGTTTATTATTCACTAAATTATTTTTATTTCAACAGGCAAAATTTCTATCGCACATAGAATTTTTCTATCACTTTCACAAATAATTTTGACATTAAAATATCTTGCTGACAATAATTTTATCTTGGACACAATTTTTTTTACAGAATACGATTTAAGCGTGCCAAGATAAATTTAAGCGTAAACTTTTGATTGTGTAAAATATATCACGTTTACACATTACAATTTATCTTGTTTTTTAGAGAATCAGGCTACAAAACAGCTTATTTATCCTATTCTTTGTTAATATAATATTAAACATAATTTAGCTAACATATCAACTTAAAGAGTTTAAAATATTTTCATTTCTTATAAGGTCAGCCTTGCAAAACTTTTTTATTCTATCCATGTTTTACTTCTCAAGTAATTCTTAACTGCAAGTCTAATCACATGTCTTGTTCAAACGAGCTGCTGAAATTAATAACTGCATTGTGATTTTATAGTCCTATCCAGAATAAACCATTTAAATTCTTGCAAATTTCCGTTAATTCAGAAACGAACGCTGAACGAAACTTGAAGATTAACTTGAAGATTTTACTGACTCATACTAGCTTATCACATATATTTTACAAAATTACAACACAAATTTTTTCTTAATACTTTTACGTCATTTTAAATTAACTTGAAAAATTATTAAAAACAAAAGATTTAATCTAATGTCTAGACGACGAACTTAGCAATATTTCCCTTTTTTTAATCAAAGCCAATTGCTAAGCTAATTGAATTTGAATAACGAATGAATCAAAAACATACCAATAATGTTATTTAGAAATTTTCTGTTACGTAAGACTGAACACAGAATTAGCTTTATAGTAAATAAACCAAAATTCGATATCAATTCTTCGGGGACATTTTAAAAGGGAAATGTTAGTATTAATTAAATGACAATTAACTGATTTAACTAACCAACTAGTTCGAAGTATAACAATTTATGGATATTGTTTACACACATACAAAATCGATAAATTGTGTATTGATTTCATTCGGTTTGCTTTGATGTATAAGCCTTGCCACAAATTTTGAACAAAAGGTCACTAATTTCCGCCTTGTACATTTCAATTTATTAAGTTTTGTTGCTTTTGTTAATGTTGTTCAATTTTGTTCAACAGCAGTTACAAACCAAAATATGTTACGAAAATATAGAGAAGAAATTAATTAAACATCAGCCTTTTTTTAAATTTTTATTCGTTATTCTACCACATGTATCCTTATAATGACGCAGCTTTCCCAGACTAAATAGTTCTTTCTAATAAGGAAGATTTCTAGCATTAATGAATGTTTTCATTAATGCTAGAAACCTTCCTTATTAGAAAGAACTATTTAGTCTGGAGTATAATTATATATGACAACATCCTCTGAGAGGTGAATAGTTTAGTTCATTCTTTATGAGTAATTTTTTATAATACATCATCTTAATTTCCATTTAGCTTGTAGAATATATCCAAACCCATTTAAAATTGTGTTAGAGTTTATATTTTCAGCGTTAATTCAGATTAGTGACTGAATATAGCTCCTGCTACTTTTTTCTTTGATATATTTTTGGCTAAAAAGTTGTACAAACCAAAAGTTTTGATATACTATGCTAATTTAATTCCCTTACATAACCCTTCACATGTCGTTCATGAATTGATTATGAACCTAAAATCTAACTGAAGCTGTGCTACTAGATAATTAAACATTTGCTTAACGATATCGATACAGCCATTATACGTAATTATTCTTTACCGTCGCATTCTTTGTTTACTACCATTTTTAGCGCCAAACTTTTTCACAGAACCATAATTTTCTCCATGCAAATTTTTTAATTTACATAAAAAAACATTGACAAATTATTAACTTTTCATTTTATTTTTTTTAGCTAAATTATTACATATTGTGTTGTTACTACATACGTGATTAACTGTTCAATTGTATTTAAATATAATATAAACCAAATAAATTTGCATATCTTCATACGATGATTATGTGATCGGATGAAATTTATTCTTATTATCAAATTGAGGCAAAATGAATTAAACGTAATTCACTTTTCCATATATGCATTTGTTTATTATAAGGATGAATTGAAATATTGTTAGTCTTATTTATAGATAAACTATCAACGGTTTTCTATTAAAAAATGTCGGCATTATACAGTGGCGTCATTTCACCAAAATCTTGGGGGGGGCGAGAATTTAAATGACATAAAAAGATTTTTTTCGTAAAACATAACATACACGTTTTTATACACAGATATATTTAAAAGCATTTAAATGCATCGACTTAGAAATAAAAATAAAATGCTTTTGAGCTACCTTGGCTACTCTGCTAGTCTTCTGGTGTTGTTTCATCGAAAATCCCTTCATTTGTTAATAATAATTTTAAATTTAGTATCATCTCTGCATTGTTTAAGCATCAAGAAAAAAGTTTTAATTAAAGCGCTTGTGCTAGAAATTATTATATCTTTGCTTTGTAACTGTTTAAATAGTGAATTTGTAAACGACAGCAGATCGTGCAGCATAAAAAAAAGATGGTTTTTCTATACGATGTTTTAGATCCCGGGCATCACGGAATTTAAAATTTATGAGTCACGTAGTCCCAGGATCCATAAAACACCACGGGATTGCAATCCCTACGTGACTCCTCTTATGTCGAATCGTTTTTTTGTTTGTTTTCCTTTATTTGTCTCAGAGAGAAAGAGCTATCTCTACCCTAAACTGACCAGAGACAAATCGTTAAAATGCGGGACAAAATGCAAACGTTCTTCCAAATACTAGCTAAATAGAATTTCTATTGCGAGAAAGTGGGACGGTGAAAACGTGCTAACTAGATTGTGCATAAATTTACTATTTAATGCTTTCCGTTACTATTTTATTCTTCAAAAAATTCTTTTATTTTAATTGGACATTTTTCAACCGTTAGGAAATGTGCTTGCAGTTGTTCGTACATTTTCAAATTTCTTTCTAGTGCTGGCATTACCGCCAGCCAGCGAGTTTCACTGTATCCAATAAGTTGGTTATGTTCGACATTACTTTTGCCATAGAACTCCTTCAACGTCTCCAGTAAAGACAGTAAAATATCCAAATTTTTTTAACCCTGCCATTTAAATCAGCAGCATTTCTTATTGCATTTTTTAGAATATGGGCTGCGAATCCAATACCCAATACACTCTGGTTCAAATTCGAGTTTAGCTTGTTTTTAAATTTTCACCCCTTGACGTGACACCACTAAAATTGGTGTTCGTGTTATCAGCGCAATTAGCAACTAACTTTTTGTCAATGTTAGATAAGAACAAGAAAACAAAATAACAACAAAACTTGTTCAAGCTACTGGAGCTGGCGGCTTATAGCAACGCTTTTTTATGTTTATCTGTATCTATATGTGTTTTAATATCATAATGTCCACTGTTAATTTGCAAATTCACTCCGACTGGTAATACACTAAACTTTTGCGTCGTTATATTTTGATTTTTTTATAAAAGGATAGTCCAATTCAATATCGTATAAGAATCTACGTAAAAGTTTTCTATCCATCTTGATTTGCAGGAGAACTTTTTAAATATAATTTTAAAAATTAGTATAAATTTAAAACTTAAAACTTTTGTTACACAAGTAAAGACTGCAAAACAATTGAAACAATTTATTTTAATTTTACTAAATAATTAATATCTTTTGTGTATTCTGTAAGTATAAGAGGTATACAGTATACCTCTCGTTCTATCTTTTGCAAATCTATACCATTTATCAAGTTTTTATGATGTTTGCTTTGTTTGTTCTTTATTGAGAAAAAAAATTATTTATTAGAAAATAATAATTTTACTTTTGAGCTACCTAGTTAAAGTGTGTTTTAAACAGAGTTTGAAACGCTTCTTATATCACTCTTTTACTTTGTCCTTTCAGTGCGTAGCTTAAAAAAAACTTAACACTCCCACATACAGGAGTGAAAATAATAAAATATCATTCTTGCTACTAAATTGAAAAAAAATATTTTCTTTCAAATACTCAAAACTTTTATTTTTGCGTCAAATTTGATGCTTTCCAACGTAAAATGCTTCAAATGACTCGTTCAATTATTCATGTATTGTTAGAAAAATGAATATAAAGGATGACGTAGAGTGACTAATTTTCTTCTTTTGCAAATCGAATGAAAGAACAGGAAAATGTAATCTGCTCCAAAGGAGTAAAATCGAAAAAACAAAAATTTTACTCTTACGAGTAAGAACGATATTCAAATTATGAACATTTTAATTTTTGAATATTATTTCAAAGGATTGAAATGAGTGCTCGAATAAAGGAAAATTGTAAACTCTGGTTTAAAAATTTAAATTTTTATGAATTTATACGCAAAACTGCGTCTTTTTAAGTAAAATATTTTGTATTTTATTTTTCATAATATACTTTCGATCTCTCGTATATACACCGGGGGGATGTTTCTTTAAACAAAGAAACCTTTTCGCTGAGGTAGATCTGTTAGACATTAAAAGATATGTAAATTATTGAAGTGAAATAACTGAGTTTAGTATTTCTAAGAAAATTATAGTTAAAACACTATTTTAGTAAAAAAAATATTGCACTGGTTTGTTCTCTGAATATGGTTAAACCGAATTCCAGTAAAACTGAAGTCAGTGCTTTTCACTTAAACAATCAAATGGCAAAATCTGAGTTATATGTTAAAGTTGAAAATGTTGTTCTTTTACATAACCATAATCCAAAAATTCTAGGTGTAATTTTTGATCGTTCTTGGACTTTTAAAAATCACTTAGAAGCAATAGCCAAAAAAGTTAGTGCAAGAAATAATTTGTTACAACAAATTGCTGGTACAACTTGGGGATCAAACGCAAATGTTTTAAGGACTGCTGCTTTAGGATTAGTATATTCTACAGCTGAATATTGTTCTTCAATCTGGATGAACAGTGCTCATACACCAAAAATCAATATTCAACTGAATCGTGCAATGAGATTAATTTCTGGTGCTATAAAATCAACACCTTTGAATTGGTTACCTGTTTTGTCAAATATACCACCACCAGACATTCGTCGTAAAGAAATGTTATTCAATACCATTCAAAGAAGTTCAGAAGTTAACAATTCTTTATTGTTTGATTTATTTTTGGAAGCTCCTGATCAAAGTTTATGTAGAACACCACCGTATATCACTGCTAAACAACTTATTTCCCAAAATTTTAACTCTGAAGATTTCTGGCTGATGTCTTGGAACAACAACCTTCCATTAAATGGTACATTTGTTCAAAACCCTAATGTGAAACTAAATGGTTTTGAACTAAAAAGAAATGATTGGGTGAAATTAAATCGTATAAGAACCGGCTATGGTAGATCAAACTATACATTACATAAATGGGTCTGGTTGATTGTCCATCATGTGAATGTGGTAAAGAATTTCAGACAGTCAATCACATATCTCAAGAATGTAACTTAACTAAATTCAATGGATGTTTTGAAGAGGCTTTTTCTTTATCTGATCAATTTATTGATTGGTTACATGGACTGAAAAATAAATTTTAATGTATTTTGATGTTGAATAAACCGTACGATTAAAAAAAAATGGTTAAATCAACATATACATAACATTATACAAACTGCAAGAAAAAACTGTGAAGCCATTGCTTTGACTAAGATATTGCGCAAACGGTACGTAGATAGATATAAGGTTTTTTGGTTATTTCGATAATGCGGGCAAATGTGGTGAAAATATTTGTTTCGTGGGACGCTTCGTGGGACAGATTTCTCCGTGGGACAACGCAATCAAATGTGGGACATTTCCACGCCCACGCTGCGTCTGGTCAGTTTACTACCCATAAACGTGCGTAAATTTTTCATTTGATTCAAAATTGTACAATTATTGCGAGCTTCTTTTAAATTTATAAGAAAAACCTACCACAAAAAAATAATAGTTTCTCCGTCCCTGTGACTGTATAAAAAAAATGAACAAAGATTGACGTTTAGGATACATTTTGGATTTTATTATAACCAGCCAAACATAAATTTTTTGATATAATATGAATTAAAAATTATAGTCCACATAGCGAAAAGAATTTGTCAGCAAGTTTTCATAACACACTTTAAAAATATTTACATAACTTAAGTATTTGTTCGTGTCGTTAGAAAATAATGCTTGTCCGTTATAAAACATTCACTATTATAAAATCACTGGAAATAACCCAATAAATTTCAATTACTCCCGTAATTATTTTCATTCATTTTATAAAAATTAGCACAACTATCAAGAAAACTTTTGATATGTTATAGGATTTTACATTTTAGAATTGTTTTTAATTTATTGTTTTTAAAACAGTCTTGTAAAGTTTGTACAATATGATATAGATAAAAAACAAGGCCAAACAGTCAGGGTTCTCCAAATAAGTGGGGTATAATTAGGTTGTGTTCTCCTGCATGTACTTACTTTTAAGTTTATATAAATTACCAATGGTCAATAACAATTGAAATTTGAATGTTAAATACTGCACTATGAACTCTCGAGGAACCCTATACTAATGAAATATTTTGTTTCTTCTGGCTCAGACACGAATATTTTATAAACAAAACACAATCGTTCTTCTAAAAGCGGTGATGCCGCGCACCTTATAGTACGATAGAATTTTGTCAAAATACGCACCCACGGCGTTTTTGGAAGAACGATCGTGTTTGGATTATAAAACTGATTTCATCAGAAGATTAGAAGCAATACGACCGCCTTTCGTATTGGTGGTGCTCTAGTCCTTGATACAAAGAACGATAGCGGTTTGAATATTGCGGTGAACTGTACTTTAGTCGGGCCAAAATAATATGTAACGTAATAATTATATTATCAGATATATTTTAATTAATAGTATGCGATAAAATTGGTATATTATACCGCATTTACAGCGGCATAGCAAATTAGTAGATGTAATTTAAATCTGTGCTGTAAACACTTTTTATTTTGAAAGCTTGCAACTAATTTGATATCTAGCCTTACTAAAAATCAATTTTTTTTAAATTTAATACTTCACGCTATGAACACCATTGTAAATAAAAATCTTTGATTTCTAAACCGTCTCCTTTTCCCAAAAATTAATATACTATCTACTAATTTGCTATGTCGCTGTAAATGCGGTATTAGTTAAGTAAATCTTCTAAAAATGTATAATTCTATCACTATTGGATGGTTTTATTGAATCGATGTATTGATAGTATCAAATCCTTGGGGGGGGGGGGCCAATGCCCCCCCCAGCCCTACCCAATTGACGCCCCTGGCATTATAATATAATAAATAATTTAACAAATGTATGATTAAACACAAGTTTGTTTTTAAAACAGCCGAAACGAATTTCAAACAATTTATAAATCCACCCTCGTTAAATAAAAATTAATTATAAAACTAATAATATAATAGGAAATAAAATCGAAACATGAGTTATAAATAAATTAAATTAAAAAGAAAATTGCACAATCAATAAGCAAAAGAAAATCACTTACCATATCTCGATCCATTTGTAATATATACTGAAATCTTCCTATTGAGTTTATCGCTATATCATTATTACATTCACAGTTTGTATCATCATTGCCATGATTATGAGGATGATTGCAATGATCACTTTTATAATCACTTTGATAACCGTTATAACGATTTGTATCACGATCGTAATTATTTTCTTCAGATATTGTATCTAAGTTCGATGAAGACACAGAATTACGGGAGACCGACATTGTAGAAGTTGATAGATTTTTTTTAAGTTTTGGTGATAATTTATTTTGATTGTTATTATTGTGAAACAATGATTTTTGTGCTATTTTTTGAATACTATATTGCTTGTTAACCATTTTATTTTAAACAAATTGAAATTCACTTTGCGGCACCTCAATTAAATCCATACACCAGTTTAATTTTTTTTAATTTATTCACAAAACATTATTAAATTAGTTATTCAATTTTTTTTTTAAATAAAAATCAAAACTATTAACACCGAAAACTATCATCAACAACTGAATTCATGAAACTATGAAATTCAACTAAAAAGACGAAAAATTCTCATGAAACTTAATTCTGCTACACCTTTTTTTGCTTACTATAAATAATCCTCTCCAATTTTTTTTAAAATAATTTTCTTATTATAAAAGTTTTATAGTAAGATGAATAATTAAGAGATTACTTATTTTGAATTAGCTAGCTTAAGGCATAGTCGATTATGCACTGGATACATTTACAACGAGATTGAAACTATTTTTGTTTTGCTATTAAAAAGAGAAATAAAAAGTATTGTTGTACAAATAAGAAGAATCAAAATAAAAAAAATAGCGAAAGAAAAATATTCTTTAAATTTTTTTACCATCACCTTTATCAGCTGTTTTGTTTTTAAAATAAAATTGAAAGTAATGGAAATAGTCGCGGTTATAAGAAACGAGTCACGTTTGATATCAATATGTTTTGAAATTTATTTTTAAATCAAGTTTAGGTGTATTGTATAGTATGATCCTATTCATACTTTTTAAGGTTGAAATATTATAGAGATCTTAGTTTTGTTTTTTCCATAATAAATTATAGGTCAATCTATCATGTTTGTTCATCAATTGACTTGAAATCGCTAAGCCTAAAGCGTACACAAAATTATAAAATTCACATGTTTTTGAGCATTTATTGGTTATAATTACAAGATTTAAAAACTAACTTTTCTTCATGTCTGTTTTCTTTGGTTTAGTTTTTGGACATATTACAAACATTTTTTTAACATTTTCCAATCGAAACGATATTGTCTCTATGGCGAATCGAACACCGAAATTGGTTCAACGTTTCAACAGCTGTGCAAGTACAGAACGTTGTAGTTAAAGGAACCACACATTATGTTTATATGAAACAACAATAAATAACTAAATAATAATTTGCTAACTTCGAGATGTGGTTGACATTACTTAAATTTTTTTCATTGTAGATAAAATTGAAAAAAATCAGTAAATATTAACTGAAAAAAAACATCATTGATCTCCTACAAAAATCGCAAAAAATATTGGCGAAGCTGATGTATAGATAACTTCACCACCTTTAAGCATATCTTCCAAGTTCAATCAAAATTAATTATCAGGAGCTGATGTTGTTAAAATTCCACCACGTATCGCACTATCGTCTAAAAACCAATCAGATCTATGTTATTCAAATCTCCATATTTTGTAAAAGTGTCATCAAAATTCTGTATGCTTCCAACAAACTTTACAAGCAAAGTGAGGAAAGTCAGCAGTTTTATGGTGGATCCCGCCCTGACGATGTGCCCCAAAAACTGATTATTATTTTCTCACACTAATTAAAACCTTTTTCATTAGTTTCATCATAATCACTTTATCATTCTAGGCCGTATAGAGATGGAAAAAAAGCAAGAAAATTTTCCTCATGCTTTTGTCCTATCTACAACCCCAAAAGCTAATAAAACCTTTCTCATAATGATAGAAACCTTTCATTAACGTTTCATGAAATTCGATTTGTATAACTTAAGGCTATATAGTAGGGATAAACACCTTTAAAAAAAATGAAAAAAAAATTTTTAGCTGGAAGTGACAAACCGCAAGTTGGCGGTTTGTCACTTCCAGCCATGTTTGAAACACTACTAAAACCTTATATATCAAGTCTTAATAAGAATGAAAGCCATGGATCAGAAGTTGAATTCAAGATTCAAATAAACAGATGCTCAGTAGACGCCTATAATTTTGTCCAATTTTGAAACGAATCTTGATGACACTTTAGTATAGTTCACTTGAAAATAGAAAATCTGGATTCGTTTCAAAATTGGACAAAATGATAGGCGTCTTCCAAGTACCTGTTTATTTGAATCTTGAAAAACTTCTAATCCTGGCTTTCATTCTTATTAAAACTTGATATATAAGGTTTTAGTACTGTTGAACTAGATCAAAATATTTTTCTGAAAAGATAACGTAACGGTTGTTTGAATTTGTTTTTAGTTTTGGAAACATTTCAGTCGGTTTTAAAAAATGGAGATCTCGGTGCTGAAGGGATTCTGAGAATGCCGATTTTAAAAAACTTCTAAAACTTTACCGTTACTTTTACAGATGGAAATGACGAAATTCACGTTTGAAAATTCTCATATATATCTTTCTAAAATTTAAAAAAAATATTGCGACGCTGACTTCACCACAGCTCTGGAAACATAGTGTTCTGGATATATAATGAGCTAATATCCATCAAATACTTTAATTAAAAGCTAACCAATGTTATAGATTTCGCGTAGTTCTAATTATAAAAATATTAAAGAAAGCAGCAGTATCCCAACAAACATAAATTCTGTTGTACGAGAAATGGTAAAAAAAAATTTAACCGGAAGTGACAAACCGGAAGTTGGGATGCAAAACTGTTGTGAATCGTACTAAATGGTTATGTATCAAGTTTCATCTAATTCGATTATCAGGTACAGATGTTATTGAGCTTTCAAAAAAATAGGTGCTCGGGACACCCCCCACCACTTTGTTCACTATCGCTCAAAAACTTTTCAGTTCCTTGTCATACATAGTTGTATCCTTTTCCAAAGTGTCATCAAAATTTATTCACGAACGAATGCTGTGTGCTCCCAACAAACATTGAAAAAATTGTGACACAGTAAACAGTTGTTCGGGAGGCCCCCCACCACTTACTTCAATATTGTCCAAAAACTAATCAGTTCTTTGTTATTTAAGTTTCCATCTTTTTTCTAATTGTCATTAAAATATATTAATGAACGAAGTCTGTATGCTCCCAACAAACTTTAAAAACAAATTGTGAAAAATCAGCGTTTTTATGGTAGAACCCCGCCACTTTGATCAATGTGTCCCAAAAGATGATAATTATCTTCTCACACCAGTTGAAACCTTTTCCATAAGTTTCATCATAATCACTTCATTATTGTAGGCTGTAGTGTGCATAAAGACACTGAAAAAAATGGAAAAATTTAAAAAAAAAATTTTTCACCGGAAGTGAAAAACCGGAAATTGCTATGCAGAACTTTTTTGAGCCATACTAAATGCTGATGTACCAAGTTTCATTCAATTCGATTATCAGGTACAGATGTTATTGAGCTTTCAAAAAAATAGGTGCTCGGGACACCCCCCACCACTTTGTTCACTATCGCTCCAAAACTTATCAGTTCCTTGCAAAACATAGTTGCATCTTTTTCCAAAGTGTCATGAAAATTTATTCACGAACGAATGATATGTGCTCCCAACAAACATTGAAAAAATGGTGACATAATAAACAGGTGTTTGGGAGGCCTACCACCGTTTAGTCCAATATTATCCAAAAACTAATAGGTTTTTTGTTATTTAAATCTGCATCTTTTTTCTAAGTGTCATTAAAATAAATTAATGAACGAAGTCTGTATGCTCCCAACAAACTTTAAAAACAAAGTGTGAAAAGTCAGCATTTGGATGGTAGACCCCCGCCACTTTGATCAATGTGTCCTAAAAGATGATAATTATCTTCTCACACCAATTGAAACCTTTTCCATAAGTTTCATCATAATCACTCCATTATTGTAGGCTGTAGTGTGCATAAAGACACTGAAAAAACTTCAAAAAATTACAAAAAAAATTGTTTACTGGAAGTGAAAAACCGCAAGTTGCTATGCAGAACTGTTGTGAACCATACTAAATGCTGATGTAAAAAGTTTCATTCAATTCGATTATCAGGTACAGATGTTATTGAGCTTTCGAAAAAACAGGTGCTCCGGGGACCCCACACCACTTTGTTCGCTTTCGCTCAAAAACTAATCAGTTCTTTGTCATATATATTTGCATCTTTTTCCAAAGTGTCATCAAATTTAATTCACGAGCGAATGTTTTATGCTCCCAACAAACATAAAAAACATTGGGTAAAAACCACCAGTTGTATGGTGGACCCCAACCCTTTATCCAATATACTCCAAAAGCTGATAAAATCATTCTTATAATACTTGAAAGCTTTTACCAACGTTTCATGAAAATCGATCGGTAATTGTAGGCTACAGTAGGGATAAACACTTGAAAAAAAAACTTTTTAACCGGAAGTGACAAACCAAAAGTTGGTATGCAGAAATATTGGAAACTGTACTAAAACCTTATATACTAAGTTTCAATAAGATCATAAGCCGGGATTAGAAGTTATTCAAGATTTAAACTTAGAGGTGTTCGGGAGACCCCCCACCATTTTGTCCAAACTTGAAATGAATCCAGATCTTCCATTTTCAAGTGAACCTGTATCATTTGCCAAATTTTCATCAAGATCCTATGCAGAAAGGTCACACACACACACACCCACCCACCCACGCACATACAGACACCAAAATGTTTATTGTGTATTTAGATAGAGGATGGTCCAAAACAAAAGAAAAAACAAGATTTGGGGTATGTAAGATTTTTTTTTTCACGATAGATTTCATTACTTCACACAATTTAAAATTGTGGTGAAGTAAAAATTATTTCTAGTCGAGAGGCAAACGAAAAAAAAATTCAAAACAGAATGCTATCATTTTTGTGTTTATTTGTTTAAAGTTATTCAATCTTAAGTCAACTTTGCGTCTTCGCTTTTTGATTTTCCGTCTCCGCTCCCATCACATGTTGATGTTTCCGAAATGTCGAGATTTTCATATAAAATCTACCATAAAATAACAAAATAAAGGTGTGTGTATGTGTTGGAATTAAATAGAATATTTTCATTGAAAATTTGGAAATGATTTAGATGTAATAAGTATTTATATATTAATTATTTTACATCTTACACCTTATTACACTTTATATTCACAAAAATTTTCCTAATTTGGATGAATTGCATTAATTGTCCTAAATGGGTTTGTATTGTTTGTGGTATAAAAATTATTTGATAATTTTGATTATAAATTATATGAGGTAGTATTGTAACTGTATTTGGATCTACACAAGACGTTTATTTGCTCCCTGGTGGATTTAGGTAATACGAGAACTGTAACAAAATGTAACAAAAACTGCTCCAAAATTGCATAGATAAAGCATTTTCAGTTAACGCATTTCATTTGATTTATAAAAAAAATCATAAGATTTGTTGAAAATTTTTTTTCTTTATTTTTATTTCAATTTAACACTACGAAATTCTCTAAAATATAATGACATCATTCATTTTGACCAATAACATTTTAATTATACTAATAATAGTGAGATTGTTAAATAATTTACCTAGCTATATCACGGTAAATTATCACGAATATTTTTTTTTACTTAAATATGAATTAATAAAATTATAAATTAATAAAAGTTATAAAATAATATTTCTTGACTAATCCAATTGTTTTTCATACAAAATAATTTTCATAGTGAAAGTTGTATCTGCCATTTATGATATTTATCTGGTTATTTGTTTATTTCCAAGTTTCCAAAATATTAATTTTGTTTGACGCCCCTATGGTTTCATAGTAGGCCAGAATAAATAACATTAATTCACGTATAATATATAAAGTATAAAAAAATATAAAGAAATCAAAAATGGCAAAACATTTTCTAAACGAATTCTCCTCGACCGGTGATTAATTCTCATAATTTTTAGGAAAGTTCCTCAAGCAAGTGGGATTAATAATAGCCCTGCGGCCTCGTGCTATTATCAATCAACTTGAAATTACTACTGATAATTCACTCTTTATTGAAATTTTTGTTTAAAATTTTTCAATTTTACTCTTTAAATTATTTTTAAGCAACACTGCTCAATCAAAACGATACTTAAACCACTCGTCCTTCGGACTCGTGGTTTATTGTGCAGTTTGATTCGCAGTGTTGCTAAATAATTTAATTCGTAAAATCAAAAAAATTTCGAAAAATTTTTTCAATTTCTCGTGGTATTACAACCGATAATTCTCTTTCTGCTTAGAATTTTTATTCAAACTAATCTGATAAATATTCTAATTGTGGCTGCACTTGTACTCTTTTTTATTTAGTTCAGTTTTTCGTTCAGCAGACCAATCCGTTAAGCGTTTGTTTGCAACGTCGTAAAAGTTATGGAAAATAAACTTTATTCACAACAACTAAGTAATCTGTCGTTTTCCAACTTTTTAAAAGTTGGGAAGTACTTGATTGCTAACTTTTACTTCCCAACCGGTTGGGAAGTAACACTTCCCGACCTGAATTGGAATTTCGATTGCACATTTTACGAGAGTCTCACTTTTTCATCTCTCCTAATCTCTCCCGCAAGGGAATAAAACAAAAAGAAACAAACAATAGTAAAACTTTATATTCAAAATTATCGTCAGTTGAGTTAGAATTGTATAATTTACATTTACTAATAATCCGCGATCTTAATGTTGAAGAATTTGATAGTTGGATTGTTTTTATAAATATTACTTGTGAAAATACATTATTGTGGATTGAAAGAGATAAAAGTTTAATACATAAAAAGAAATTAGACCAGTTATTATCACCAGACAAAACAACACAATTCCCAATCAAACCTCAATATTTAGAAAATTTTGTGCATAATTTATCATCTCAACAATTTGATGAACATAAAATGAATTTATTAAACAAAGGTTTAAATTTTACACCTAAACCTTTTAGAGTTCCTGTATTAGATTTGGTTATTGATATTGAAACAACAATTAAATTTAAGGATTTGGTTTTAAAAGAAGATTTTCAAAATGCACTCGAAGATACTAAACATCAATTACTAGATGGCAAATTTATTTTAAAACAAACAAATGAAACAATTAGAAAATTAAAGGAAAAGGACTGTTTTATGTTATAGCTGATAAAGGTAATGCTTTAGTTATTTTAGATCGATAGATAGATAAGATAGATAAGAGTGATTATAATAAAAGGATGGAAAATCTATTAGAAGAAGGTCCTTATAAATTAATTCAAAAAAGTCCTTTCAAATCCTTGTGTAGCAAAATTGTACGGTTTACCAAAAATTCACAAAAGTGGTAATAAAATGAGACCTATAACATCTAATATTAATTCACCATCATATAATATAGCTAAATAGCTTGTAAAAGAATTAAATTTTTTAACACCATATAAAAGTTTAAAAGCTAAAAACTCATTTGAATTAACTGAAAGAATTCAGAATTTAATTTTGGAGGAAGATGAAGTTATGACTTTATTTGATGTTACAGCCCCTTTTCCTAGTATTCCTATTTCAGTAGCAATTGAGGCTTTAGAAGTTTGGCTAAATTCTATTAATATACAAAAAGAAAAAATTGATGTTTTTGTTAAAATTGCAAAATTATGTATGGAACATAGTTACTTCCAATTTAGAAATAAATACTATCAGCAAACTTATGGTACAAGCATGGGGAATCCACTTTCACCAATTATTTCTGATTTATTTATGTCGAAATTTTAATTAACATTACAAAATTCTAATATATTACCCCGATTTTGGGTTAGATATGTTGATGATATTTTTGTTATAATAAAAAATGATAAAATTGCTGGCACACTTAATATTTTAAATGAGCAATATAGTACCATTAATTTTACTTATGAAATTGAAGAAAATCAAAAAATTCCATTTTTAGATTTGGAATTAAATAGAGTTAATGAAAAAATTGCTATTGCTGTTTACCATAAACCAATAAACACTGATAAATTAACTACTAGTGACTCATATTGTTCTTCACAAAATAAAATGGCTGCTTTTCATTCTATGGTTCACCGTTTATGTAAACTTTCTCTTTCAATACAAAATTATATAAATGAATACAATTACATAAAGAATTTAGCTATAACTAACGGATATCGACTTGCCGCAATCGACAAAATTGTAGAACATCATTCTAATAAAAATGAAAATTATAGTTTATCAACATTATTTCGTCAAAATAAACAAAAGCCTGATTATTCAAAGAGATTTAAAATAACTTTTGCACCCAAAGTTATAAATAAATCAAAATCTGTTTGTAAAAAACACAATTTCTTCCCAGTATTCGGCAACTAAAAGAAATTAAAAAATATTTTAGGGAGCACAAAGGACAAAATTGAAGAATTAGAAAAATCAGGAATCTATGAATACAAATGTAGTGATTGCTCTAAAATTTATATTGGCCAAACAAAAAGAAGTGTAAAAACAAGATTTAAAGAACATAAAAGCCATATTAGATTTAACCGGCCAGAAAAATCATGCATTGCACATCATGCTTTGACAGAATGTCATTTGGGACTTTCTTTGGAAAATGTTAAATTAATTAAAGAAGTTAATAAAGCTTCCAATTTGGATGCATTTGAAAGCGATTTTATTTCTAAAAATTTTGATAAATGTTTAAATTTTGATCGAGGAAATTTTACTTCCAATTTATTTTTAATTGTATAATTTCTAAGTTTAGTTTTCTTTTAAATTTTGTATTACTATTTTCGTTTAGTTTTCCTTGAAAATTTTGTCATTTTCCGATTTTCTTTTAACTTTGCTTTGTTTTGCATTGCTGAAGATGGGAGATAGTTTCTCTTGAAATGCATACAAAATAATTTTGTATTTTTTAAATATTGTAAAACTAGTGATATTTTTGTAATATTTAAATACAATTTTCGTTGGTGAAAATAAAAAAGGAGAAAATATTTTTTAATTAATTATTATAGTAAAACTTTCATAAAATATGCGACTATAATCCCTAATCCGTGAATTTAATGTAGAATTTTCTTTAAAATGTTTTCATTTTGGATATTTAATTTATTTATAAATATTTTAAAGTATAAATAATAAAACAAGGTGTTAATTATTATTGAAATTGATAGTTATGTTGGAATTTTCATGGCCGTTTATTGTCAATGACAATAATTTTTTTAATAATTTTTTTCTTGTCCATCCCTAGAATTCTCTACATATCCTTCGGCTACAGAGCTAGATTTCGATCCTCCCAATCGTTTTAATTGCAAAACATTACAACCATTATTTGCAAACAATGTAGCTGCGGTGCATCTAAAACAATGCCCAGTGAACGTGCCCACATTGTCCAGTTTCAAAAACTCCAAAAACTCCCGCTATGGTTTTAGGAAACTGTGCAATAGAATTATGACCAAATGGTTGTTTGGTGATTTTTCCGCTTCTGAATTGATAGAAAAATCTGTCTATATCATTACCCCTTGTTCATTTCAATGAAATATTTTAAGATATTAATCCACTGAATATTGGTTACTGAAAATTATCTGGATATGTATGTTTTCGAGGAGGGAATCGTGACACTTATTTTATTTTCTGAAACATCGATTTCAGTTTTCTTCAGTTTATAAAGTTCGTCGCTTCTACAAGCTCCGGAAATTCCGATAACTAATGCAGCATACACAAAAACAATAAAATAAAGTATATAATTTAAAATATAAACTTCAAAAATATTCAGTTTCTGAGGAGGAAACTCAAGGGGAGTTTCATCTAAAAATTTATTAATATCATTTCTTGCAGACACTCGATTTTTTTGGTTTATATCCTGTGTTTTGTTTCTTCAGGAGAGCAAACAATTTGGAAAATTTTGATATTTCCATTTATTTGTTAATGTTTAGAGTTGTTTTGAGCATGGAATATGATGCCCACAGTGTTAACGGCTTTTTAGATTCTACAATGTCGCTAAAGAAAGCTAGCATTACATTTTCTGAAATGTTCCTAATTTTTTTGCAATTACACCATTCCTTGAAAATATGATACGATTTCATGTATCGCGACTTACTTTTATCGGGCAACAGTTCAGTCGAAGCTGTATGCGCAGCATTTCGTATTTCTGGAGGAGTACAATCCATTTCACTATCAAACATTTTCACAAATTATATTCGGCTGATTTTGAAACAATCAATACAAGAAACAAACGTTGATTGAATTTATTGTATAAAAATTTTGTTTGAGTTTATTTTGCCTACTATGATTTT
Source organism: Diogma glabrata (assembly GCA_963693315.1). Taxonomy (NCBI): domain Eukaryota; kingdom Metazoa; phylum Arthropoda; class Insecta; order Diptera; family Cylindrotomidae; genus Diogma; species Diogma glabrata. The sequence goes on along the minus strand of OY856187.1, from coordinate 34,150,661 downwards.
ATCAATAATATTCCAATAAACATTAAACATAGCTTTGGAACTTTTTGTATTAAACATAGTATATTTTCATTATAAAATTCATTTTTATAATATATTGTTACGTTTTTCCAACCTTACTTCGAATTGGCCTTATTCTCAATTCGATAAACGTAATCCCCAATCTCTTCCTGAGTTCGATCACTGATTAGTAAGCACAAACACCAGGTTTTAATAAGTATTCAACACCTTAATTGTTTCACAACAACAGGAAAACAATACAGCAAACAATATTCCTAACTAGAATATTCTTTCAACAGCTTCAGAAACTCTAACGGTTTATTGTAGAAAATTCCAGTAATAACAGCGTTAAAATAATACACAAAATATTTCTATTCAATAACACTTATAACTTTATTACACTTATAACTTTACACAAAATCTAATTTAAAGATCACTTTTATAATTTTAACTTCACAATCGCATGTTTAAAATAAAACTAATTCAAAATTACAAGAGGTAATTTTCTTATATACCTTCTGCAATACTTCTAGATAATTCGACACCACTTTCCAGAAACCTTGAGAAAATATTAGAATATTCCATTATTTTACGTTATGTTGATTTGATTCATAAAATCGTTTATGTTGACCCTATTTCTAAGAAGAAGACAACAACAACAATATTCATTTCATTCACTTTCTGTTGTGTTTGTTGATTTTATTTTCCTGGAAGTGACCGTAATCGTCTAGATCTTTCTGTAATCGTTTAGATTTTTCTGTATTCGTAACAATATATTTACTTAATTGTTGTGAATAAAATAGTATATAAACCTCGGTGGAAATGTCATTTCTGTCTCGAGATTAAGTTAAACTTGGCGCTACGCGCCTCGGTTAACTGTATATTTTCTCTCGACAGAAATGACATATTTTCCACCTCGGTACGTAATATACTATTTCGTTTTTGTTACCATTTGAAATGATGATGAAATACAAAAATAAAATAAAATCTGTGCATTTCTCAAACAAAATAATATGTCAATGTCGTCGTTCTGACCATTCGTTAGCTCATTATTCTAACTAAACGTATCTGTTAGTAGCGTATTTGACCCTATACAAATTGGTTGTCTACATAAAGCATTAATCGATTTCCATCAATATATTTTTATATCTATTTATATTTATATATTATATTTTTATATCTGTAAAATTTATTACTTTATTTATAAACTTTATGAACAAAATTATAAACAAATTCTTTTTTGCACTAATTTATTGTAAAATAAATATTTATAATCAATCTGTGGTATTATTTTATTTTAATTTCGAAGTAAATTATTGTTACAATTCTACATAATCGCAACGAAATATAAAACAAAATTATATTCAACCTCAATTTCTTCTATAGAATATTTGAAAACTAAAATAAACGTCACATTGTTTACAAGAAAAAAAGTCAACGTAAAAATTAAATAAAATAAAAGCAAAATAATAACGTCGATTATTCTCAGTTAATTTTAGTTTTCTTTGTAAGGAAATTGACCTTGAATAATTGAGAAATTAAGTAGAATTGTATTTAAGGAATTCATTTTGCAAAACGCGATATAGTTCAAATAGGACTGCAAAAGTGTAAACATTTTAAGTTGCAATGCGATTATTTGTCAATTGATTGTAAACCAAACGCTGTATCGTGAACACAAAACCGTGTAAATAGAAGTAAAGTTACTTTTTGATTGTGAATAAAGTTTTAACTGTTATTTAATAGAAATATTATTTTAAATATTATTTTTGACATTGTGTTATACTCAAAATTCCTACAATCAACCTTTGGAGTTTCCGAAGCTATTGGAAGAATATTCTAGATATAGGAATATTGTTTTTCTGTTGTTGTGAGACAGTAAAGACGACTTAATAAAACCTTTTGTTTTTTCTTCTACTGATCACAAATCAGTGATCGAATCACGAAGGATATTTGGGACATTTATCGAATTTAGAGTACGGCAAATCCGAAGCAGATAGAAAAAAGTTACATTATTATAAAATAAAATGCATTTCGATAATGATGTCAGTTAACATTTTCACAAAATAAAAATAACTAAAAACTGGAAAATATTTCCAAAAATAATTTTATTATAAGCTTAAATTTTCCAAAACTGATATTTAAATTATTGCCATAATTATTAATAATATTTTAAGTGGTATTTTAATTTGTATTTACAAACAGAAAATATGACATTTTGTAATAATTTGGTATATAAAAAATGCCGTTTAAAACATTTCCAGTGTGGATATATTATGAGTTTTTTATGACAACGAACACGAAGTCGCACTTAAAATATGCCTCTTAAAAAATTGTGCTAAGACCTCTTAACTTAGAATCAGCCTGTCATACATTGTAAGGTTATTATGCCTACTGTAAAAATTGAGGTTATTATGCCTACCGTAAAAATTTGAGATCTGTGTAAAGTATTTTATATTTAATTTTTAATATATATTTAATTTTTATATAAATAAAACGGCACAACCGATACGAATGCATTTTGTATTGAACTTAATATTCACATAAAACTGAGTCTCATACAAAATTGCATAGGATTCTTTCTAATGAGGTTGGTATAGGCAACTTTGAAAAGCAAAGTTTAAAAGGAAAAGGATTCAGAAAATACTCAAAATATCTTTGTTGTGGTCTATATATCTAACTTCATGGTTAAAAACATACACAAAAACAAAACAGAAATACTCAGTCATATTAGTGTGTTAGAACAAACTATTCTAGAATAGTTTTTTTTTAAACTGCAACTAAGGAGTAAGTAACTGGTTAAAAAATTCTATTCTAGAAGTACCTCACCTTGGCCAATGAACTAGCATCTGGGTTCGGAATTCAAAAGTGTTAGAGACTTTTCTCAGGGTCATTTTTGTGAATTATATGTGATTCAAACCAACAATTAAAACAAAAGCTATATTCAAGAACAAGAAAGTTTCTACTTCAACTGAATCTATTTATTTAATGAAAAAATTCCATCATTTTTTGTTCAGAAATTTGTATTTTCCAAGTGGGGTTTAAATTTTTACAAACCAATTTTTTTTAGTAAATCTTCTGTTTAAAAATTTAGGCGATGTATCTTCACTTCTCGTTGCATATTATCAGTTTATTGTTAAAAAAAAAACCATTCAAATTAACTTAATTCAAAACATATTAGTTTCATAATGAAAGATCTTCATTCCTTTGTTAGACATCTTCTATTGACTTCCATTAATCTTCTTCCTCCCCATCAGTTTCATCTAATCTTATTTACCTACAAACCTATAGTATGCAATTTTTACAACATATCTGTGAGATTAGAAGGCTCCGTATCATAGTTTGATGAAATTATCTATTTAATGATCTATAATCTCTGTAATTATATCAGTAGACAAGAACTTTAGAACACAAAATCAGTTTTTGAAAATATTTTTGAAATTAAATTACTTTCAATATTATAAAATGTCTTGCTATGGCTTATTAACGAGGCTCATAAAATAAATTACAACCAGTTATTCAAATCAGCCAAATTATTATAAATTTTGGTTGACAGAAATTGCTAAACTAAGATTTTAATAGAAATACAAACGAATTAAATTATAAACAATTCTTTGTGGTTGTTTCAAGCACGTCACATACACGATTCCGCACAAATCTATTTTTAAACTGAAAAGAGTCTGTTTGCTCTGCTATTTGCATGCAAATATTATCAATCATTAAAATTTCTTGTTATAATAAATTAACCGCGGAATTTTACCACAACAAAAAGATGTACATATTGTGGTTTCTGATGAACTCTCAACGATCATGTAACAATTAAAAACTCCAACTAATTTATTTATCTCCATGTAATTTCTTCCTATTACATATTACAAAATCATATTTATTGAACTCAATAGTTAAACATAATAACTAAAAATGTTTTATATATTTACAATATATGTACAAAATTAAAATTCCGAATAAGCAATATCAATTTCAAAAATAGCTAAAACATCTTAATCTCTACATAAGCATCTTAACATTTTTTACCAGATAAAAAGAAAATAGTTGTAAAAACAGTTATTTACTGTTTTGAACTTTTGAATTTTTCTTGATTAAATACGAAAATGAATTAAAAAGTTATTAAGATTTACATACAAAAGGCAATAAAATTAACAACAAATTTTTGTTATTGGTTGTTCAATTTTGAAATGTCAAAATTGAATTCATTATTGTTGTTGAGACTTTTCCTATATGTTTGACGCTTTTCATTTAAAAAAAGCTTAAGAAGAAAAGTTTCTCCTGCCGTTAAAACCTCAGCTATCAACTTGTCACCCAACCGTTGTTACTTAATTTTCTTTAACTTATAATGCTGTAATGTGTTACATAGTTTAAAAATAATATTTAATATAAAAACATGGATAAAAATAAAACTTAAATAAAAAACAATTTTAGTAATTTCTGCATATTTTAATATTTAATTAAATACTCCCACCATGGCGTAAAAAATATTTGTTATAAGAACACGAAGAAGAAAATAAAAATTACTTCAACTTCTTCATACATTTATTTTTCATGAATAATTGTGTTTGTACGAATTTTTTGTTGTTGTTGGTTTATATTTGTAATGAGTAAAACAGTGTAAACAAAAAAAAGTTGATTAAAAAATTGGTTGAAAATGGAAAAGCTACGATTTCAAGAATAATGTCATATGAGGTTAGTGGATTTAAGCCACCTCATTTTAAATTGGTTCTTTTATTTCTTGGTGCGCTTTAAATCCATCGAGAAACAGTTCAGTTATTAGATGATTTTAATTTATTTATGCAGTATTTTTTCATTTAATTCAAAGTTAGGCATGTTTTATGCCAGCACCATAAAACTGTCGCCAATACAGTCGGTCTTGGATTTCATTAACCAGATAGAAAGGTTTGTGGAAAAGTTGTTATGAGGCAAAAATCTGACATGGCGCTATGGACCGAAGAATCTACGTGCCATGACAAGGTCCGCCTCGCGCAACCTGTCCATCCCCTTCTATCTATCTATCTAGGCATGTTTAGAGTTAATTATAATAAATTATAAATTAATGCCTCTGAATATCCGAAGATACCATGCTCCACTAGAGATTAGGATTAGGTTTGAAAATTTATTCAGTTTCTTTAAGAACCTTATGGACGCCAACTTTGAAATTTTGAAGATTAATGCTATCAGAGAAAACCATGAAGGTAGGGCACTCCAAGGATGAGAGACTCTGTTGAAAAAGTTTGTTCATCCATAACATGTTTATAGAAAACTGTCAGACCAGCGACATTTCTTCTATGCTGCAAGGAATCAAGCTCATTAGCAAGAGTAGAGTTGCCAATCAGTTTGACAGCTCTACGCTGAACAGAGTCGAGACACTTTAAACTACTAAAATATGATCCACCCCAGATATGAGAACAGTATTCCATACAGGGACGTAAAAACGATTTATATATTAAAAGAAGCTGTTCACTTTTGAAAAACTTACGACATCGTTCCAAAAAGCCCAATTTTTGAACGGTGTTCTTTGCTAGGTGAAAAAAATGAGAATTCCTCTTCACATTTTTCTCAACTTCTACTCCTAGAAGTCTTACAGATTCTTTCTCCACAAGATCTTTGGAGTCAAATTTTAATGGAAACGGATTAGGTGTGGACAATCTAGAAAAACAGCAAACTTGTGTTTTACTTTTATTAAATTCAACACTGTAAGCCAAACCCTGCAATCTGTGATAGTCGTTAGATCATCGTTTAAGTAATTTATCAAATTTTACATTTTTTTTCAGTTATTAAGCAGTGATGGTGAATGTATATTAGACATTTCATGTGATGCATGAAGTGTGCTATCATCAGTAAAACTATGCATCAGTTTTACTGCCCTTTTTTGAAACTGGTTGTACAGATGCCATTTTCCATATTTCAGGAAAAATGCCTTTCTTATACGACAAATAGAATATTTTTGTGAGTATCGGTGCTAGCTCTTTTGCAAATGTTTTAAAAATAATCGGAGGAATACGATCTGGTCCAGAAGCTTTGTTAGCGTTAATTTGTAAAAGCATTTTCCGAAAGATGTTTTTACTAAAAATTATACGCATCATTTTATGAGAAGCTCTAGGAAAGAAATTGGGTTTTTTTTAGTGTAGAATTTTTAGATAAATAATGTCCAAGAAGATTGGCTTTTTGTTTTGGGTCCATGACAGCCATATATCACTATCAATAAGAAGAGGTAGAGAAGACTTACAAAAATTACTTTGGACAGCCTTAACAGCTTTAAAGAAATTGCGTGAAGGAGTTGGGTGTTCAGCAAATTTATATGCTTTTTTCCTATTAAGGAGATTCTTTTCTGTATCTATTAGACGCCTACAAATATTTCTCTTAATTCGGTACTGTCTAAGGTTTTCATCAATTTTGTTTAGATTAAACTTACGAAAAGCCTTTTTCTTTACTTTAATTGCTTTTTTGCATTTATTTGAAAACCAAAGATCCTTTCTTAGCTTTAAAAAACTGTATTTGTTTTCTTTTTTAAAGAATGGATAACTGGATAGATATATCCCATCATAAATAGGAAATAGCAAAACATTTTATGATATGATGAAGGAAATAAAAATGAAATAAAAGATAAAAGCAAATTTTTAAAAAAAATTCGGAACATAACTAAAATAATGTTGCCTATAATCCAGCTAGCATTGTCATCCTTAATGATTGAAGCCCAGACAATTATATGAAGGCTCGTATAGAATTATATGAAGGAAACCTAAATTTTCCCAACAATAGGATAGAATTACTAATAGAGAACTGAATAAGAGAGATAATTTATAAAACTCCATTCTTATACGATGTTCAAAAACTACTACAATCGTGTACTCGATTTTTTCACAAAATCAATGCTGACAACAAAAAGTACAAAAATATACTACTGGCAAACAATCGATATAACTACTTAATGTAATTGAATCGAAGAATATTTTCGTATTAATACATGAATTTGACATTGTTAGTAGAAAAAATAAGTAACAAAACAAAATATGACAACAAATGCCGTTGTATTCTCATTTTATAAATCTTAATTTGTTTAAATTTTTTACTAACTGAAAATTACTTTTACATAAAGAATTACAGTCAACAATACATAGTTTAGAATAGAACATTGTATAACAAGGTTGAGAAGTAAGCTATTATTGATCGAGAACTTTTAGATCCTGAGGCACGTAGCGCCAAGGTATATAATGTTCGTGGTCTATATTAGTCTTCTCAACCGAGGTATATATAGAATTTTTTAACTACTAACACTAATTATCATATTTAACTTGATTAGATTTTGATATTACTCATTTCCCATTTCATTTTTTAAATATCTTAAAATATCAAGTAGCCTGAAAGTTTAGTTTCATACAAATAAGACGAAACAAAGGAATGTAATTATTATTTGTTTGTGTTTGTTTTGTTCATTTCAATTAAAAATAAAAGAAAAATATGGAGGGGCTGAAATCTCACAGCTCTGAGATATCAAGACTTCGGTCTGGGTTAAGGATTTTGATATAGTTTTCGCAAAAAACTTTTATGAGGACATGGTTTTTAGTTTTGAGCAGCGATGTATATCAAACATAATTTTTTGTTAAAGTACATGTATTTTTTATTTCTATTTAGATATGTATTACAAAACTAATAATTTAGTGAAAATAAATAATAATTTAGTGAAAAGATTATACAATCAGCAAACTACTCAAAAACCTCTCCATTTTATAGCGTTTCGAGAAAATATTTCAAAATCAAAAATTCATATTTCTTTTTAAAATTCCAAAACTATTGTAAAAATTAAATAAAATAAAAAATTCAAAGTTTTTTCAAACAAAATTCTAAAAGTATTTCAAAAATTATTAAAAAATCAAAGATTAAAACTTTTTTCAAAAATTCTAAAAATATTGCATAAAATATAACAAAATCAAAAATTGTAACTTTTTCCGAAATTATAAAACTTATAATAAAATCAAAAATTTTAAATTTTTCAAAATTCTAAAAATATTCCAAAAATTCTTACAAAATCAAAAATTGAAACTTTTTTCAAAATTCTAAAGATATATATATGTGTAGCCTAAAAGCAAACCAGTGTCTTTTCCACTTTGATCAAATCTGCGCAAATTGAAAAAAACTTCTCATTTGTAAATTTTTGCAAATTAATCTATTATCTTAATTCACAAACAATAAACGAACTTAATTATTATATATTTAAATGGAAATCCACGATAATCTTGCACAATTTAAAGTTATTTCGAATTTTTTTTTTTTTTTAATAAAATGTGTTGTGTAGTAGGAATTACAATATGTGTCACAATAACACATAAAAACCTTTTAAGACCAAGGTCCCACAACAACATACGTTCAAAGGTGTTGATGGACGTAAATCTTTCTTTTTTGATTTTTTATATTTTTTGTTAAAGAATGGATAACTAAACAAAAAATTCTATCACTGACAAAATATGACTTTGGCCAATATTTTATGATAGAATAGAGAAAATAAAAGTAAATAGCAAATTTTTACAAAAATTTGCTGAAACAAAACAAAAATGTAGTTGCCAATAATCCAGCCGGTTGCATATTCCTAGATCTTGTGACGCACCGTCTTTCTTGAAGATCCAAGATCCGGATCTTGAAGATCCACACATAGTTATATGGAGGCTCGTTTCTTCAAGGAGACAATAGCGTCCCGTCATCAAGGATTATTTCGCAGCTAAGATTGAGGGTGCTACCGTCGACTGAATACAGGTCATCCGCCACCACCCCTAAGATGTCACCTTGGCTAGTGATATTTCACCGCTATTGCCAGTGGTATGTGATATCTCACGTTAACTCGTATGCCAATAGCAGGGACTGGAGTACGCAGGGTTGTCACACCCGTACATCAAAATTAAAAAAAAATTTTCAAAACAATAAAAACTGATCCCTCCATGCGGAATTAAGTTTTGGAATAAGCTCGTTTTGTTGCCAATGTCTGGAATAAGCGTGATTTGTAGCTAATATGGCGGGAGTAAGCCCGTTTTGGAATAAAACAATAAATTAAAATAAATATTAAAAAATCCATTTTTTTATTTAAATTCTTAAAATAAATTCAAAATTAAAGCATAAAAATAAAATAAATAATAAAAAATATCACAATAATTCAGACTGGAATTTTCAATTTTTGTTTTCGGAGTGCGGTAAAATCACTATATAACATTTTATTTATTTATTTTATGTTTTACAGGCAAAATTCCTTTGTTGATCTTACAATTTAAAAAAACGCTGTTTCATATATTCAAAATAACTTTTAAAATTTATTAAACAATTGTTTTTTCTTATTAATTTTCTCTTACATGTTTCGATTATATATCATCTTCAGAGAGATATTTTGCAACTAAACTTACAATTGTAATTTACTTAAAAAGAAAACAAAATTAAATTAAACTACTTAGAGTTATTATGGGAAACCCATGATTATTAAAAAAGGATAACTATTAAATTATCAATTGATTTATTTAACTAAAATGATCTTAAACAAAAAGAGAAAAACAATTGGGAGAGGAACAAACAAAATTTTTTCATTCAATTAAAAACTAAGTACATGTAGAAATGAGTGCAACATCCCAGCTAGCACAGATTTCGATTTGTAACATAAATAAGTTACAATTCGGTTGCAATTCAGTTTTTTGAAATAAATGTAGTCACATATGGGTTATATTACAGTTTCGACTTAGCGATTGGCAACAAATCATTCGGCTCAGTTACAATACTGTTTTCATTTTGTTACAGAAAAATACACTTGTTGCTAAAATGTTTCATAAAAGTTGCAAAGGCAGAAGTTTTGTTTAAGTTAAATTAACGTTATTAAAACTTTTATTTTTGTAGCGCATCTTAAAAATGTTATTTTATTGTAGTTGTCACAAATCCAGTGACGAGCTAGCAACCTTGATGTGACTAACATATTTTCCTCAAATTACTGTTACAACGATGTTGCAGCGAGGTTTTTATTTAGTTTCAATGACAGAAAAAACAAGGACGCTACAATGAGGTTGTTATACAGTTGCAATGACAGAAAACGAAAACGGATCGAGTACTATAATTTTAGATAGCCAATTAGTAACAAGGATACTGTAATGAGGTTTTTATTTAGTTTCAAGAACTTTGGAAGCTATCTGTCTTGAAGCTGTATGTTCGCCATATTTTTCGTCGTTCTATGTATTTCCTACACCATGCGGTTTTATTTGAGAAAAGTCTAATGCGATTTTCTATAGTATTATTTATTTCCTCAAAGAATTTACGGTTCAATATGACACTAGGAGCGTTACAAAATATGTTTAGATATATATTTGTGGATTTTATGATTGTAATAAAAATTCGAAAATTTTCCAATTTTCCAATTATTTTCCGAATTTTCCATTTTTAGGTGGCGCGTAAATTTTCCAGAGTTAAAACAACCACATTCATCGACCAAATGGCATCCGTTATAAAATGTTGGTCTAATAATCATGAAATTTTTCTTTTTCAAAGTACTTATTGAGTAATGTCTGACTTTTATAACTTATAAATCTTATAAATTATTTCAATAAAAATTATGTAAAGGAATACTTATTAAAAACATTTTTAAAACATTACAATATACAACTGAAATGAACCAAAATATTCGTTGTTTCATCTTGTTGCGTGCAACTTTTGTTTGTTACAACAGCACATTTTAAACATAGCTATAACACATTTGTCGCCCAATTGCGACCAAAGTTGTATCAAAATATACCGTAAATTCTGCTTTTTTTGTCGCAGTGGAGCTTCAGTTGCGTTACATATCTAATCTTGCGACTCTTTTATTTGTAACATTTGCTCTATTGCTACAAATTTGTGCTAGCTGGGATAGAAATTGTAATTTACTTAAAAAGAAAACAAACTTAAATTGAACTAATTAGAGTTATTATGGAAAACCCATGATTGTTAAAAAGGATAGATAACTATTAAATATTCTAATTGATTTATTAAACTTAAACGATCTTAAACAAAAAGACAAATTGGGGAGGAACAAAATAAAGCTATTTCTTTCTTTGATCTACATTTCGGGGTCTACTGTTTGATATTGTCTCCACATCTTGGCAATTGACAACTGAGATGGTAAATACTGTCTTTTGGTATTAGCTCCACCTTCACCACCTCTTTTTTCAATGGGAATGATACCGCTTATAAAATGATGTTTGCAAATTCTATGCACACGAGATCTTCCGATGTTTAAAATGCTCAAAAATAGTTTTTAGCAAACAGAAACCAAATGATTTGTTCGTGATCGGATAAAGTGTTTGCCTATTTTTGGCAAGCTTTGTTCGTTTTGGAGGTTCAACCACGCAATACTTTAAAATAAAGGCATCTTGTGCAACTTTACTTCTATTTGCGTAAAATGAATTAGCAAAATTGAGTGCATCCACACCTTTTATGTTATTACAATCAAACGTTTTGCCCTTATGCTTGCATTTAATCATTTTAGGTAGTTTTGTGGCTGAATATCTAAAGATTTTAAATGATATTTATTTTCTTTAATTATTGACATTATAATGTTTAAATAAAGCATGTTGCTGCTTTACCTTCTGACTTTTTCAATTTCCCGCTTTCAAAACGATTTAAGAACCTTCTTTTTTCTGCTGTGTTGGAGCGTTAAAATTGGTGTTTCTTGTCAATTCATTTTAGACAAAGCACTAAATTCAATTTATATTCAATTTATAAGACTTTAAATTACAATAGTATGCGAAATTCTTACCTAGCAACTTATTTTATATTAAAATATTTACTTTGAAAAACCACACACAAAATAGTCACAACACGACTATCCACCAAGTTACCTATATCAGAACTATTTAAACGTTAACAACCTTTATGACAAAAAATCGCGCTAAACGTACAATCTACAATATTGTTTTATAATAAATTTGTTTATACTCGCATAAGAATTTTAGAATGGAAAAGAATGGTTTTGATTTTCACATAAAGACGCTTTGCAACCAATTTAACTTTTGTATTATCATTTTAAAGAGAAAAAACGCTGATTTGGAAAAACTTAATTGGATAAGGAGGTAATATTAAACAAAAGCAACATCACTTCATCATTAACAGCTTTTTTTATAAAAATGGTAAAGACACTGGTTTGCTCCAGGCTACACATATAAAAGTCAAAAATTGTATTTATTTTTCAAAATTCCAAAAATATTCCAAAATCAAAAATTTGAACCTTTTCTAAATTCTAATAATATTCCCAAAATTCTTAAAAATTCAAAAATTTAAACATTTTCCAAATTTCTAAAAATATTGCAAAAATTATAACAATATCAAAAATTGAAACTTTTTCCAAAATTATAAAAATTATAATAAAATCAAAAATTTAAAATTTTTCAAAATTCTAAAAATATTCCAAAAATTCTTACAAAATCAAAAATTGAAACTTTTTCAAAATTCCAAAAATATTTCAAAAACTATAACAAATTCAAAAATTTCCATGTTCAATTATATTTACGTAAACAAACGCTAAATTTTTTTTTTCAAAAAAATTATATAAAAAAATAAATGAAATCATTTTTTTGACACACTTGACAACATTTTTTTGACAAACTTATAACGCCATAAATCTCAATAATAATAATAAAATTTCATGTCAAACAAATAATTAATTTTATTTTTTTCCAAAACATTGGGTTAAACAATAAACAAAAATCTTTCTTTTGACACACTTGACAACATTTTTGTCAAACTTATAATGCCATAAATCTCAATAATAACAATAAAATTTCATATCAAACAAATAATTAGTTTTATTTTTTCCCAAAAAATTCGGTAAAAAAATAAATAAAAATCTTTCTTTTGAAACACTTGACAACATTTTTTTGACAAACTTATGATGCAGTAATCTAGATTTTGATCTCACATACCAATCCCGACTATCAAAATTTCTCCAAATTCAATGATCCTACTCGTAATCACTTAAAATGAACGTTTTTTAAGCAAAAAATATGCAAATTTCCTTGTTATGACACACCTGACGATTTTTTTGACACACTTCCCGTACAGTTATCGAAAATATCGTCCTTTCGGCTCTTTCCATTGAATAAACCTATTTTTAAAAAAAAATTCGAAATCCGTCCAGCGGTTTTCTAGATTTCGTAGGTTGTGACGGCCGGGCGGCCGACAGACAGACAGACATACATTTTTTTTGCTTTTTTAGAATCAGTAGGTCCTAAAACGTCGAGAAATGCGAAAAAGTGGGAGCAAGAATTTCACTTTTAGCTCACGAATGTAATACTTAGGTCTTTCAGACCGAAGTAATTTGTCATTATTAAACTAGGTAATTTTTTGTTATTAATATTGACCCAGGTTGGAAAAAATTACTTCTCATTGGGGCATTCAAGTAAATAATGACCATTTCTCAAGTTAGTAGTTAAAAAAATATATATATTATTTGTAACTACGCTGAATTTATACAGGGTGAGTTTTTTAAAAAATGCCAGGCTTTTATCTCGAGAGCCATGCTAGATGGGATAAAATAACCCAAGGTGATATTAGTTAAGGGTCGAGGGGGACGTCTAGTGGTAATATTGAATGACCTTGAAACTCATTGGAAGTATTGGAATTATATGCCAAAGTAGGGTTTTTTTAAATTAGAACCTATACAGTTAAAGTTTTTTTTTAATTAAATAAATCAAACTACACACTTTTTGCTTACAAATTTTTTTTGTAAAGTGTACGATTTTGTAGATAGGATGAAAATTGATTTACACTAAAGCAAACGTGTCTTCGCTAAGTTCTTCAGTAAAAAAATAAAATTTCAAAAAATTAAAAAAAAACAACGAAAATCAATTTCACGCAATAGACCACGATGCAATAATATTTAAATTAATGAATGATTTTCCTTGTTTTTTTTTAATTTATCGAAATTTTATTTTCTTTCTGAAGACCTTAGCGAAGACACGTTTGCTTTAGTGCAAATCAATGTTAATCATATCTACTAAATCGTACACTTTACAAAAAAATGTTGTAAGCAAAAAGTGTGTAGTTTGATTTACTTAATTAAAAAAAAACCTTAAATGTATATAGGTTCTAATTTAAAAAAACCCTACTTTGGCATATAATTCCAATACTCCAATTCCAATACAATTCCAAGGTCATTCAATATTACCACTAGACGTCATCCTCGACCCTTAACAAATATCACCTTGGATATTTTGTCCCATCTAGCATCGTTCGAGATAAAAGCCTGGCATTTTTTAAAAAACTCACCCTGTATATAAAACCTATTATTTCTTACATGATTGTGGTTCTCCTAGGTTGCAATAGAAACTTTCGCGAATATTGAAAAACAGTTCAGGAGTATATTTACAAATAAGGAGATTGCAGCTGATAGATTGAACCAGAGGATAATTTATTTACGTTAATAACCATTTCTGAGCCCCATCCTAAATAATGTTATGTTGAATTAAAATATTGCAAGTAAAGTTTTAAAATTAAATTTTTTTTTTAAAAGTGTTGTGCATTTAGAATTACAATATCTTTCACAACATCCCACAGATACCTCTATGTACCAAAGTTCCACAACATGATGCTTTCTGAGATGTTGAGCAACAAGTTTTTTACCCTTTGTGAATTGTAGCCACCAGAGACTATTGATTCTGGTAAATTATTAAATACATACACAGTTCGGATAAAGAACTATGCCTTTGTTATTTATAGTAGCCAATTAACGAGTAAAACTTTAAAACGAATATATTTGGGGCATGATGAATAATCATCTGAGTATTGTTTGTTCTGAACAATTTATATTTGGCATTAGACGTACCTTATCTATTTTATTATAAAAATAATTTCTTTCATGTGCACGATCAACTCAATAACTCAAAAGCTAAAATTAGAATTATTATATGTAGGTAACATGATGTATGAAAAAAACTTTCGTCTAAAAGGAGGTACGTATAATTTTTAGCTTTAATGTATTCAAAACAGTAAGATTAATATGAAGATTTTCATTAAAAAAGTCATAAATAAAAATTTATTTGTTCATGGACTATATAAAAAAGATTTATATTAATTCAGATCGAAGATAAATTCTATAAATTTATATATTTATTTGTGTTAAATGTTGATTAATTAATTGGTATAATTAACGTAATCGAAAATTTACAAAATAAATATTTAATGCAGATGATTTGACATCAATCAATACTTTAACAGAATACATATTAGTTTAAGTGACATAAAACCTTGAAATTTTGAAGCCATTACTCAGCAGGCATGAAAAAGTGAAGGTGAAATTAATTTTATTACAATAGATTGTGTGTTAGATTTTTAAAATAATTCTTCAATGGATTTTTGATCCGAAATTCTTTGATGTAGGTATACGGTGGGAAATAGTTTTATTCACGAAAGAGTTTCCTAATTGATGCTACATTAAAAGTGATATTTAGATTGTTTCTTTCAGTTACGTGATAAATGAATTATTATGAATAAATTTATTTGTGTTTCGTAAATTCAACAAAAGCCAGTACATACGAAGGTTTGTTCGTATTTCT
The DNA here is from genome assembly GCA_963693315.1 of Diogma glabrata. Classification (NCBI taxonomy): domain Eukaryota; kingdom Metazoa; phylum Arthropoda; class Insecta; order Diptera; family Cylindrotomidae; genus Diogma; species Diogma glabrata. Next base: position 34,135,104 of record OY856187.1, on the reverse strand, counting down.
GTGTATGACTTTCAAAAGAATCATGATATTTTGTACAAAATCTACATACATACCACAAACCAAAATGTATTACAATTTGTATTGTAATTTTTGTTCATCGTTTGTGGGTGCGGTGGTAAATATTTTGTGAAATCATTGCCAATAAAAATAACAAAAACGACACATTCACAATAAAAACTAAGAAAAGAATAAACAACAAAAGATTGTCTTATTTTTGTTTTGTTTGAAGAAATTTATTTATATCGAAAGATAAATTTTTCATGCTTGACATAAAATAAAACTAAGAAAATTTATTTAAATTAACGCATAAAGGTGTAAAGTTGATTGAAAATGTTAAAGTTAAGCAACTTTGTCAGAAAGAAAGAGGTAAGTGTAAATATTTTACCAAATATCACACTGATGATAAACAGAAAACAGGGTTTACAGAACCAAATATCAACTAAGACAAATGGCATTTATAACTTTATATGGAGAAGGTTACTTCAGTCAGTATACAACAAGATATATTGAACATTATTAAGAAGTTCAAGATTTATTCTTACCCCACCTATCTTAAACTTTACACAATAAACCTTTACCTCTAGAATTGATAAACAAACTTCTGTCTTGACTTGATAAACAAACTTCTGTCTGAAAAAACTTTATATGCCATGAGCAAACAACAGTCGATTTTGTGCAAATTATTCATTACCTCCGTATCCCATTGTGAACTTGGTCTACTTCACGATCTTCAACTCACATGGAGTACAAACATATCAAGATTTTATATTTGTTAATGTGCTTTTGCTTGAAAGAAGCAATAATAATAATTATTTAAAGGATTTACCACCCTCATTCCTTAATTCGTCCACCATCGCACTTCAAATTTGTGTACTTGACTAATTTACTTCGGTCTGAAAGACCTAAGTATTACATTTATGAGCTCAAAGGGAAATTCTTACCCCCACTTTTTTTGGCATTTCTCGACGTTTTAGGACCTTCTGATTCTAAGAAAGCAAAAAAAAAAGGAATGTCTCTCTGTAGGCCGTCCGGCCGTCCGTCATTACCTACGCTGCAGAGAAAATCGCTGGAGGGATTTCAAAACTGTTTTTTTTCTAAAAATAGGTATGCTCAAGGGACAGGTCCGAAAGGACGCTGTGTTCGATAACTGTACCGGAAGTGTGTCAAAAAAATCATTATGTGTGTCAAAAATAGCAAATTTTCATATTTTTGGCTAAAAAACTTTCATTTTAAGTGATTACGAGTAGGAACATTAAATTTGGAGAAATCTTGATGCTCGGGATTGGTATGTAGATCAAAAACTAGATTATTGCATTATAAGTTTGTCAAAAAAAGGTTGTCAAGTGTGTCAAAAGAAAAATTTTTATTTATTTTTTTACCTAATTTTTTGGAAAAAAAATTAAATTAATTTTTTGTTTGAAATGAAATTTTATTATTATTATTGAGAATTATGGCATTATAAGTTTGTCAAAAAAATGTTGTCAAGTGTGTCAAAAGAAACATTTTTATTTATTTTTTTACCCAATTTTTTGGAAAAAAATAAAATTGTTTGTTTGAAATGAAATTTTATTATTATTATTGAGAATTATGGCATTATAAGTTTGTCAAAAAAATGTTGTCAACTGTGTCAAAAGAGAGATTTTTATTTATTTGTTTACCCAACTTTTTGGAAAAAAATAAAATTGTTTGTTTAAAATGATATTTTATTATTATTATTGAGAATTATGGCATTATAGGTTTGTCAAAAAAATGTTGTCAAGTGTGTCAAAAGATTTTTATTTAGTTTTTACCCAATATTTTGGAAAAAAATAAAATTGTTTGTTTGAAATGAAATTTTATTATTATTATTGAGAATTATAGTTTGTCAAAAAATGTTGTCAAGTGTGTCAAAAGAAAGGTTTTTATTTATTTTTTACCCAATTTTTTTAGAAAAAAATAAAATTAATAGTTTGTAGACATGATATTTTATTATTATTAAAGAGAATTATGGCATTATAAGTTTGTCAAAAAATAATGTCAAGTGTGTCAAAAAATGATTTCATTTATTTTTTTAGCCAATTTTTTGAGAAAAAAATTTAGCTGTTTTTATGACGTAAATGTAATTGAAAATGAAATTGGACAGGGAAATTTTTGAATTTGTTATAGTTTTTGAAATATTTTTGGAATTTTGAAAAAGTTTGTACTGTGGATTTTGTAATAATTTTTGCAATATTTTTAGAATTTCAGGAAAAGTTTTAATCTGTGATTTTGTAAGAATTTTTGGAATATCTTTAGAATTTTGAAAAATTTTAAATTTTTGATTTTATTATAATTTTTGGAATTTTGAAAAAATTTTCAATTTTTGATTTTGTAATAATTTTTGCAATATTCTTAGAATTTTGGAAAAAGTTTGAATTTTTAAGAATTTTTGGAATATTATTCGGATTTAGAAAAAGTTTAAATATTTGATTTGTTGTGCCGTATTTCTCATTACAAATTTTCAATCACTATTTCCTAGAAATACAAACTCTAAATCTTTCTAAAATCGCAATATTAGTTTCACATACCAACAAATGTTCTCTAAACACATTTTTAAAACTGAAATTTTCTTTTAATCTCTAGCCGATACTTTTATAAAGAATAAAACTATAAAATATTATCATTTATCACAATTTTAGTCGTTACCATAGAGAAACATATATAGAGAGAAATAACCTCTATTCACACAAATTGTATATGGAATGCTGATAATACAAATAAAAGTACAACCAGAGATGAAGGGTTAAGCAATATACACATTTTACAAATTATACATTGCATTCTTTCTGTCTTGTATGAAATAATAAACAAAGCAAATCAAAATAAAAAAATGAGAATTTATATTTGAAAGAGAAATATTTCTTTTGCTTTATTTTCTATTTTACTTTTACTTAAATACGAAAAAATACGATAATTATAAAATAGAAAATAAAAAAAAAGTACTCGTGTGTATGAGTGTTTATCATTCATTGATAATTTTTTGTTTTTGTATATTTTCTATTTTACTTTTACTTAAATACGAAAAAATACGATAATTATAAAATAGAAAAAGTGCTCGTATGTATGAGTGTTTAAATATATAATTTAAGGATTGTGTTGGTATGATAATTTTTTGTTTTTGTATATTGAAGAAGCAAATGATTGAATTTGTTATTTGGGTTACGAATTGTTTGTTTTGTTGTCAAGATTTTTTATTTATTTTTTCATCTTTTTTTAAATGGATTTGAACTATATTAAGTTTTTATTGTCCTAGGTCGATGACTTTAGATTTTAGAATATATCAATTTAGTTTGGTCAGAGTTTGATTTAAATTGATTCATTTGGTCGTGTTTGATATAATTACTTCGGTCTGAAAGACCTGAGATTACATTCATGAGCTCAAAGTGAAATTCTTACCCATGCTTTTTTGGCATTTCTCGACGTTTTAGGACCTACTGATTCTAAAAAAGCAACAAACAAAAATGTATGTCTGTCTGTCGGCCGGCCGTCCGCCGTCCGTCCGTCACAACCTACGAAATCTAGAAAACCGCTGAACGGATTTGAAATTTTTTTTTTCTAAAAATTATTGCCGAATTATTTACTATATGCCGAAAGGATTATGTGTTCGATAGCTGTACCGGAAGCGTGTCAAAAAAATCGTCAAGTGTGTCAAAACAAGGAAATTTGCATATTTTTTGCTTAAAAAACGTTCATTTTAAGTGATTACGAGTAGGAACATTGAATTTGGAGAAATCATGATGGTCGGGATTGGTATGGGAGACCAAAATCTAGATTTTTGCATTATAAGTTTGTCAAAAAAATGTTGTCAAGTGTGTCAAAAGAAAGATTTTTATTTATTTTTTTACTCAATTTTTTGGAAAAAAATAAAATTAATAATATGTATGCATGAAAATATATTATTATTATAGAGAATTATGGCATTATTAGATTGTCAAAAAAATAATGTCAAGCGTGTCAAAAATGATTTCATTGATTTTTTTAGCCAATTTTTTGGAAAAAAAAATTTATCTGTTTTTATGAATTGGTTTTATTGAATTGGTTATAGTTTTTGAAATAGTTTTGGAATTTTGATAAAAGTTTGTATTTTTGATTTTGTAATAATTTTTGCTATATTTTTAGAATTTTGGAAAAACTTTGAACTCTTAAGAATTTTTGGAATTTTATTAGAATTTAGAAAAAGTTTAAATATTTGATTTTATTCTAATTTTTGGAATGTTTTTGGTATTTTTCAATTTTTGATTTTGTTATAATTTTTGCAATATTTTTAGAATTTTGGAAAAAGTTTGGATTCTTAAGAATTTTTGGAATATTAATGGAATTTAAAAAAGTTTAAGTATTTGATTTTATTCTAATTTTTTGAATATTTTTGGAATTTTGAAAAAGTTTGATTTTATTTAAGTTTTACAATATTTTTGGAATTTGAAAGAAATATGAATTTGTGATTTTGTAATATTTTCTCGAAACGCTAAATGGAGATGATTTTGAGTAGTTTGCAGAGTGTATCATCTTTTCACTAAATTATGTTAATTTTTGATCTGTTATAATTTTCCGGCAACGTATTGATGTTTCGTGTTAGTTTTGAAATTATCCGTTCTGGATAAAAAGTAATATTTGGTAAATTTTCATCACGACTACGATAGCAGACGTCGATCTTTTTAACAATATTCTGAACACACTTCTGCATAAGTGTTCAGATATAGACAGATGACGTCTTCAATGGTATTGTGCTCTTGCATTATTTGTAATTGCCAGTTTCATTTTCAAAAACCATTAAGTTCAAGAAAACAATACATAAACCTACGACAAACATGAGCGTTTTGATACATGAAATGTAAATCTAGTTGACTGTATATACGTATATACATATAGATATATTAATTCCGAACTACGGTCTAAAACACATAAATACCAATCATTTTGAACAACACAATTTAAACATAAATTTAACTATATTTAAATATTTTCGAAGTTAAATTTGAAAAAAAATTTTTGATGTTATTTTGAAATCTTAAATAAACAAATCACATTGGTGTAATTGTGTTTTTTGACATAATGGCGTTAGCAACAAAAAAATTCATTTTATTTTATCACTAACCAAAAGTCAGTGTTAACTTTTCAGTTTTAACATTTCACTAATTTAGATTTTTTTACGGTGAAGTGATTAAAAATTTATCACTACACCGCTTCACAGTTACAGAATTTGGCTGCTGATGTTCTAAATAATATGATATAAGTTTATCCTTTGAGCTGCTTGTTTTAGGTAGATTTCATATAAAATCTACCTATGCAATGGGAATTCTTGGAGTTCCGGATAAAATTTTAACAAAATGAATTTATTAGGCGTCGAGGAGAAACATATTTTTAATGCCGGGTGAAAAACACGTGAAATCAGCAAGGTCTGGAAATGAGGTTTTAATTTTGTATAATTAGAATTCGTTGACATCAATAAAAAAAAGTTTTCTGCGTTTTTAGTTTTTTTTTTAACCCTGTCTAAGATACAGGGTGTTGAAAAATCAAGAAATTGCTCGACCCTGGTGTATTGAAATGGCTCTACAGTCAAAACTACTGGACTGATTTTAATGTTATATAACTCAAAATGTATGTATTAAACAGAGCAAAATAATAATTCACATTATATGACCTTGAACACTTTCTTTTAGAAACATAACGGTAAAAAATTCAAATTCGATTTGTTTTTTTTTTATTAATTTTATTGCAACACGCCTTAAAATGTTTCATCATAAAAAAAGTGGAGTTAAAAAATGAACAGTGTTTTTTGGATTTACATATATGTTTTATAACAAATTTTTAATTTTAACTCAAAATAAATATTTTACACATTTTTTATCATTTATTTAATTTTACATTACTAAATTCCGTAGAGTTAGAATAACGTCTAGCTAAGATTGATCCATCATTTGTAGGAATGTATGAGTGATATCCTCGTGTTCCAGGAATTGTTTTTAAATTTTCGTATCTATCAGCTAGTCGATTTCATTTCGCAAACAAAGGAATCCCTCTGCATTCTGTAACTATATGACAGTTGTGAATGAGGGATCTCAACAGTTTGACTGTTTGCAGGCATAATGGATTTGATTTCATCCGAACTCTACTGATGAAGATATTTATAAAAAACAACGAGATCAGACCAATCAGTTCATAACCAAACTTCTCTTCTATCCGTCTGTAATGGAAGACGATAAAAATGATCAATAATTTATTATCTGTATTATCTATATCTCTATATTATGTTTTTATTTTAAAATATATTATGAACGTATTATATTATATTATATTATTTAATATAATCAAGCAACCATTGACTTCGGATGCAAAACATTTTTGATAAAAATAATATTTTCATAAAATTGTTATTTTAAATTTAAATAATGTTGTAAGGATAGACTCCCTAAAAGGTACACAATTAAAAATAGTCATAATCATATCGGAAGCCAAACTATCATTTATTTGATCTCCTGGCTATTACAGAGGGAAAAACAAGTTTGAAATGATACACCAAAATCAAAATCAAATTTCAAACCAAAATTCAAGAAAAATCGGACCGATAACAAGAATCTATCAATTGAATATTGAAGGATCTAGCAAATCGAAATGCGAACATTTATCGAATCAACTAAAAGATTACAAAATAGATATTGCAGTCATTCAAGAAACACACATTGCATCAAACGAAATTTTAGTTACCAGAGGTGAAATTCCTGGATATGAAATTATCGGAGCAACATTTCATAAATCGTATGGAACTGCAACGTATGTAAAATGTGGTCTGAAAATGTGAAACTAGTGGAAACCTCTTCAACAGACGATGTTTCTATCATAACAATTAAGGTTGGCGGAACAATTATTATGAATGTATACATATACCAAACACAGCCTGGCCGACTAATGTTCTCCCTTCATATGATAAACCGAGCATCTATATTGGTGACTTTAACAGCCATCACACACTATGGAAATATCAGAATGATGACATCAACGGTATAACACTTGTAAATTGGTCTGAACAGCAAAACTTGCATCTCATATTCGACGCGAAAGACCTTGGTATTTTTCAATCCGGCCGATGGCGCCGAGATTACAATCCAGACCTATGTTTCGTTTCATCTAATTCTAAAGATCAACCAATACATGCTTTAAGACAAGTATTATTGGGTTTCCCACATTCTCAGCATCGAACAGTAATAGTAGAGGCTGGAATACAAATCCCGATGATACATTCAATACCGAAACCTAGATGGAATTTTTTAAAGGCTTCATGGCATTTTTCAAAAGATGCTTCTGTACGATTTATTCCCCAAGTTGCAAAGAACTACGAACGTTTCCTTGGCGCTACTCTAACAGCTGCAAAAAAATTCATACCGCGAGGCTATCGTATGGAATATATTCCAAGATGGAATGAGGAAAGTGAAAGACTTTTCAATGAATTCGAAGAAAGTGGAGACCCAGAAATAGCTGATGATCTATTAAGATCCTTAGATGCTAATCGACAAGAAAGTCTGCTATGGAAAATATGGATTTTACACATTCTAGTAGAAAAGCATGGAGTCAAATACGAAAATTGGGTGCTGGGAAAAAGAAATTTGCTGATAAAACAAACATACATCCAAATTTAATAGCGAACAGGATAGTAAACATGTCAAGAGTTGAACCACATAAATAACTTTCAAAAACCGTTCTCTTAAATCTTAAAAACTTGAAACGAAACACACCAAGATCTTCCGAATATTGACACCCTTTCATCATCAAAGATATTGCAGCTTCATAATCGGACATGAAATCGGGCAAAGCAGCTGGCTTCGATAATGTCTATCCAGAATTCCTTAAAAATTGCGGAGAAAATACCAGAAAATGGCTTGCTCGCTTTTACATAATGGAAGCTGCAATATTACCAAACGTAGACGCAATTGCACAGATCAAGTATTGCCACTAACCAACTATATCGAACTTGGGTTCCAAAAAAAAATGAAAATGTCTGTTGTTTTCATGGACCTAACAGCGGCTTATGACACCGTTTGGCGAAAAGACTTAATATATAAGCTGCTCAATATTATTCCATGCCTTAAAATTGCTCAAGTAATCAACAATATGCTCACAAATCGCCTTTTCCAAGTCTATCGAAATAATGAGAAGAGTTCTTTTAGGAAATTGAGTAATGGTCTCCCACAAGGATCAGTATTGGCTCCATTATTTTTCAACATTTACGTGATCGATTTACCAACAACTCAACCAAGAGTGGGGTCAATTTTAACGGAACACAAGTTACACATAGCTATAATCCGAAATATTTGGGTCACACATTGGACAGATCACTTACACACAAATAAAATTGCTTGAAGCTTGAGGCCAAATTAAAGACAAGAAACAAAAATTAATTTATTGTTTTTATAATTAATTTTTAAATAAAAATATTAAAAAAAACTTTTTTAAAGATGGCGCTAGGGTCAAAGATCAATTGGAATTTAATTAATTTTTTTTCTGAAAATAGTTCTATCCTTATTCTAAAATAGTTCAAATTTACAAAAAGGCTGAAATTTTTGTTCTTGAGATATTTAATTTTAAAGATTTTTAGTACGGCTGAAATTCGAATTTTTCTTCATTTTTTCAAACAACTTCCATTAACAAAAAATTTTAAAATCAATTAAATTTTAACTTTTTTTATTTTTTAAATATAGTTCTAACCTTCCTTTAAAATATATCAAATTTACAAAGAGGCGTTAATTCGTATTCTTCAGATATTTAATTTTAAAAAGTTTTAGTCCGATTAAAATTCTAATTGTTCATTATTTTCTCGAACTTCAGTGGTTAAAATTTTTTGATGATAAAAATTGTTCGAAAAAATAATGAATAATTAGAATTTTAGAATGACTAAAAACCTTTAAAATTAAATATCTCAAGAAAACGAATTAATGCCTCTTTGTAAATTTGATATATTTTAAAGGAAGGTTAGAACTATATTAAAAAATAAAAAAGGTTAAAATTTAATTGATTTTAAAATTATGTACAAATTATGTATATTGTAAAACTTAAATAAAATCAAACTTTTTCAAAATTCCAAAAATATTCCAAAAATTAGAATAAAATCAAATACTTAAACTTTTTTAAATTCCATTAATATTCCAAAAATTCTTAAGAATCCAAACTTTTTCCAAAATTCTAAAAATATTGCAAAAATTATAACAAAATCAAAAATTGAAAAATACCAAAAACATTCCAAAAATTAGAATAAAATCAAATATTTAAACTTTTTCTAAATTCTAATAAAATTCCAAAAATTCTTAAGAGTTCAAAGTTTTTCCAAAATTCTAAAAATATATCAAAAATTATTACAAAATCAAAAATACAAACTTTTATCAAAATTCCAAAACTATTTCAAAAACTATAACCAATTCAATAAAACCAATTCATAAAAACAGATAAATTTTTTTTTCCAAAAAATTGGCTAAAAAAATCAATGAAATCATTTTTGACACGCTTGACATTATTTTTTTGACAATCTAATAATGCCATAATTCTCTATAATAATAATATATTTTCATGCATACATATTATTAATTTTATTTTTTTCCAAAAAATTGAGTAAAAAAATAAATAAAAATCTTTCTTTTGACACACTTGACAACATTTTTTTGACAAACTTATAATGCAAAAATCTAGATTTTGGTCTCCCATACCAATCCCGACCATCATGATTTCTCCAAATTCAATGTTCCTACTCGTAATCACTTAAAATGAACGTTTTTTAAGCAAAAAATATGCAAATTTCCTTGTTTTGACACACTTGACGATTTTTTTGACACGCTTCCGGTACAGCTATCGAACACATAATCCTTTTGGCATATAGTAAATAATTCGGCAATAATTTTTAGAAAAAAAAAATTTCAAATCCGTTCAGCGGTTTTCTAGATTTCGTAGGTTGTGACGGACGGACGGCGGACGGCCGGCCGACAGACAGACATACATTTTTGTTTGTTGCTTTTTTAGAATCAGTAGGTCCTAAAACGTCGAGAAATGCCAAAAAAGCATGGGTAAGAATTTCACTTTGAGCTCATGAATGTAATCTCAGGTCTTTCAGACCGAAGTAATTATATCAAACACGACCAAATGAATCAATTTAAATCAAACTCTGACCAAACTAAATTGATATATTCTAAAATCTAAAGTCATCGACCTAGGACAATAAAAACTTAATATAGTTCAAATCCATTTAAAAAAAGATGAAAAAATAAATAAAAAATCTTGACAACAAAACAAACAATTCGTAACCCAAATAACAAATTCAATCATTTGCTTCTTCAATATACAAAAACAAAAAATTATCATACCAACACAATCCTTAAATTATATATTTAAACACTCATACATACGAGCACTTTTTCTATTTTATAATTATCGTATTTTTTCGTATTTAAGTAAAAGTAAAATAGAAAATATACAAAAACAAAAAATTATCAATGAATGATAAACACTCATACACACGAGTACTTTTTTTTTATTTTCTATTTTATAATTATCGTATTTTTTCGTATTTAAGTAAAAGTAAAATAGAAAATAAAGCAAAAGAAATATTTCTCTTTCAAATATAAATTCTCATTTTTTTATTTTGATTTGCTTTGTTTATTGTTTCATATAAGACAGAAAGAATGCAATGTATAATTTGTAAAATGTGTATATTGCTTAACCCTTCATCTCTGGTTGTACTTTTATTTGTATTATCAGCATTCCATATACAATTTGTGTGAATAGAGGTTATTTCTCTCTATATATGTTTCTCTATGTCGTTACTAAGATTTTTCTTTTAATCTCTAGCCGATAGTTTTATAAAGGATAAAACTAATAAATAATTTCAGTTATCACAATTTTAGTTCATACTAAGAATAAGTCTTTTTATCTTTTCCGACAATCCTTTTTCATTTTCACATATCATTTTAAAATATTGAATCAATATGTTTTCCAAAAAAACCTTCTCAAACAAAAAAATTACTATAAAACTTTAAATATTTTTTCACACTCCTTTATCAACAAAAAAAATTTATTTTAGTTTCTTAGAAATTGCATTATTTATTTTGTCCGACAAATCTTTTTCCCAAAATATTAAATTTAATAAAATTATTCCTATTTTGTTTTTGTTGTTTTTTTTAATGTAATAAAAGCATAATTTAGTATATAAGATTTAGTTTTTAAGAAAATAGATCAGTCTTAAATAAGTAGTTTTAATAATATAATTCAAGTCGAATAGTTTTAAGTAAGTTATTCAGTTAAGACAATCAGTCTTTAGTAGGTTTAAGAGAAACTTTAAATTCAGTCAGCCTAACAGTTTTAACAGTCAGTCTTTGAGTTCAAAACAAAACGGTCATAAATCAGTTTAGTGAATAAAAAATATAGTTTAAGAAGGTTTTTAAGGAAATCAATACAGTTACAGTTTAAGTATATACATAGCTCAAAATATATTCAGTGCTCTGCATAAAAAATTGTCAAATTAATAAGTTGAAAATAATTGTGAAATTAAAAGGTGAAAACTAAGAAATGAAACTAAAATAATTAATTTTAAAAAATCACAGGTTTGTAATAAATAAAAACAGAAACTAAATAAAGTTTATCAAGTATTATAAATAAAACCAAAGTTTAAGTGTTTTATTTAAATTAAATTAACCCCAGATATAACAGTGTTTCTAGTGTTTCAAACTAAGTGTTTCATCATTTAAATAAAATACAACCCCAGATATAACAGTGGCGCAGTTGGTAGGATAGTAGAAAATCCTTAGAAAGGATATTTAAAAGCTCTACATAAAAAATATATGAACTTTATCAGGGGTTTTAAAATTAATAGAAACACAAAATAGTGCAACAATAAACTTAAAAAATAAAAATTTATAAAAGTGTGTGGGACAAAAAGTGATAAAAATTTACAAACGCAAAACATAATTTGATTAAAAAATCAAAATTAAAGTTTAATGAATAAAAAAGGTGTCAACACAGAGTGAAAACAAAATACAATTGAAGACGTTCAAAGGCGTTCAATACCACCAAAAAACAATCATCAATCAGCTCATCAATCAAATCCGAATTCCAAAAGGTACTGTGCTAGAATTAGAATTAAATTAATAGCTATAAGAAAAATTGTTTTTAAATCAAACTTAATTTAAATATAAAAAATGGCAGCTATCGACATTTTTAAATTAGTGCAAATAATACCTATTTTTAGTGGTGAATGTACGCCAGATTTATCGGCAAATTTAGAAATTTTTGTGTATATATCTAGCGTTATTTATAATTCCCTGACAATCGAAAATAAGATAGTATTTATGTCGATAATTTATACTCGGTTTCGCGGTGAGGCTTTTGATTTGCTTAATAATTTAGAACAATTTAAAAGTCTCACAGACCTAACAAATTTTCTCTATGATCACTTTTCACCGATCAAAACCATATCAGATTTGACAAATGACTTACTTAATTGCAGACAACTACCTTTCGAAAATGTACTAAGTTATTCAACCCGTTTGCAAACATTTTTATATAAAACAAAACGAGCAATTAAATTAAAATATTCTGTTGGCAACGAATCTTTTTTAGGAGAAATAGAGGAATACGCTATAAAAACATTCAAGATAGGTTTATGTAATCCAACAATCAAGTTTAGCATAATTAGTTCGTTAGAAAAAAATCTAGACATATTAATTAAGCAGGCACTAGAAACAGAATCAATATTAAATTTCGGTAAACAAAATGACACTTCATTCATTATTCCAAGCACGTTACCCACAAATAATCAATTATTTTCAAACAAAACTCAACAAGCTAACTATATTCAAATTCTGAATGACAATCCCCATCCTTCTTATTCTAACTCCCAACCGCCACAACAATTCTTAACCACAAAGCACACTCAACAAATTTATAAAAAAACACAGGACAAATTTATAATAGAACAATTAAAAAACGAAAATATCCAATATCAAAATTATATATTTGAACTCCAGAATTTCAATAGATTAAAAAATAATGAAGAAGAACAATACAAATCATTACTAAAAAAGCATCAACAAGACATTACCAATTTAAAAACAGCAAACGAACATTTAATCAATGAATTACATACATCCAACACACATCTAAATCAACTCACTTTCGAACTCAAAGACTCCCGCAACAAATACAAATACTTACAGACTGACTCAAACAACAACCTAAACACAGCAATTCTAAAAGTAGTCGAGCAATTGCAAGAAAATAAAATACTTTTAAATGAAAATATCAATTTAAGACAACAATTAGAAATTAAACAGGCACTCCATAAAGAACGAACTGATAGAAAATTACACATCACAACTAAAAAACTAAAACATGTTGAAAATAAATTTAAAATTTTGAAAAATAAGCTGAAAACGAAAAAATTCAAGATATTTAATAAAAACAAAAATACGCTTCAATTCCCTTTAGTAGAGTTAACACAGGTTCAATAAATCCAGGATTTCACACCCGTTAAAAATTCAAATAAACAACCTATAAAATGTAAAATGAACAAAGAAAAGATCATGAAAGAAAAACCAAAACCATTTCATATTTTAAGTAACTCTGATGAAAACTTCAAAATAAATATAAATAGGACACCAACTAAAACAAAAAATAATTCCACAAAAGAGAATATTATATATTTGCACCCAAGCAAAATCTTAATTTCCTTTATTTACATAATATTAATTGACTTTATTAATCGATCAGCAACTAATCCATTTGAAATAATGTTCACAATAACGTCAAGACTAGTAATCAATTCTTTATCTTTTATATTTCTTACTATCCTTTTACGCTTAGAAAATCAAAATCAGTTTCAAAATTCCTCTAATCAAAATAATTCGTCCTTTTATTACACATTAAACAAATTTCAAAACAAACATTCCAGCTTTCAAGCCGACTGTTATGAAAAACCAAATATACAACAAAAAACTACATCAGTACGGTTTCCGAATATTTTCGTAGAAAATTTAAGACAAATATCTCCTTAAAACAATCAGCTTACAAATTTCAAAAAAAATTTTTCATTAAGTAGTAGTTTTTTTTAACATTTACCTAATTTTCTTTAATTTTTGTTCAGATTTTTTTTACTTTAATTTCGTTACGATTAATAAAAATTCTCATTTCATACATTTAAGTCAAGATGACCAATATCATTCATTATGACGGATAATATCTATTTCACACAAATTTAAAGCTTCAGTGAAAATAAGTTTTCGAGAAATAAATAATCTAATCATTCAAAATCCAGTTAAACCGAAAGTGCTTATTTAGAAGTAGAGTTACATTAACATTCTTAAAATACACAAATAATTTTTTCGAGCCTAGCATTAATTACTATAGAGTATACAAAACCATTTAGATTTAGCGGAACATGACCGAATTTTATCACATTAATCGAAATCAATAAAAATAAACGAATCAACTTCGAATATGTCGAATCTGTATTTTATTTTAATCATAATAATTCTAATAATAATAAGTTTTAAATTTAAGCATAATATAAAATTTCCAGAAACTAGCTGTAAAAACTATCAAAAAAAAACGAAAACATAAGAAAAATAAACAAATCACATTATTCTAACATGCAAAATTAAATCGAAATGAGAGAAATGCCATTTAATTTAGCTTAGATATAAGATTAAAAAAAAACAAAAAACAAATAAATAAATAAATAACTAAACTTTTGCAAATTAAATAATTTTTCATTTTAATATTTAGGAATTTTTTGAAAACAATTTATATAATTTTAAAACCTTAGGGTAATATAACTTAAAAGTACGATTCAAACAAAAAAAAAATATTAAAAACATAATGCAACATTTTAAGACAAACGAACATAACTAATGTCTTTTTTTGATAACTAATTGAAATAACTTACTGATCTCATATAAACAAGTTATTCAACTGTCTATTTTGAAAAAAATTATTTGCACAAACAATTTAATCAAAATAAAATATTTAAAAAAAAAAATTTTTCTCTATTATTAAAAATTCTTATCTACTTTTTATCTCTCTAAAACAACATTAAACTTAAGAAAACAAAAGCAAAATATAAAAACAACACAAACAAACAAGTCAGTTAAATTTCTCTCCAATTCTTACCATTTTCGATAAATTCAACTCATTTTAAGGGGAGGAGGGATGTTGTGCCGTATTTCTCATTACAAATTTTCAATCACTATTTCCTAGAAATACAAACTCTAAATCTTTCTAAAATCGCAATATTAGTTTCACATACCAATAAATGTTCTCTAAACACATTTTTAAAACTGAAATTTTCTTTTAATCTCTAGCCGATACTTTTATAAAGAATAAAACTATAAAATATTATCATTTATCACAATTTTAGTCGTTACTAAGAATTTTCTTTTAATCTCTAGCCGATAGTTTTATAAAGGATAAAACTAATAAATAATTTCAGTTATCACAATTTTAGTTCATACTAAGAATAAGTCTTTTTATCTTTTCCGACAATCCTTTTTCATTTTCACATATCATTTTAAAATATTGAATCAATATGTTTTCCAAAAAAACCTTCTCAAACAAAAAAATTACTATAAAACTTTAAATATTTTTTCACACTCCTTTATCAACAAAAAAAATTTATTTTAGTTTCTTAGAAATTGCATTATTTATTTTGTCCGACAAATCTTTTTCCCAAAATATTAAATTTAATAAAATTATTCCTATTTTGTTTTTGTTGTTTTTTTTAATGTAATAAAAGCATAATTTAGTATATAAGATTTAGTTTTTAAAAAAATAGATCAGTCTTAAATAAGTAGTTTTAATAATATAATTCAAGTCGAATAGTTTTAAGTAAGTTATTCAGTTAAGACAATCAGTCTTTAGTAGGTTTAAGAGAAACTTTAAATTCAGTCAGCCTAACAGTTTTAACAGTCAGTCTTTGAGTTCAAAACAAAACGGTCATAAATCAGTTTAGTGAATAAAAAATATAGTTTAAGAAGGTTTTTAAGGAAATCAATACAGTTACAGTTTAAGTATATACATAGCTCAAAATATATTCAGTGCTCTGCATAAAAAATTGTCAAATTAATAAGTTGAAAATAATTGTGAAATTAAAAGGTGAAAACTAAGAAATGAAACTAAAATAATTAATTTTAAAAAATCACAGGTTTGTAATAAATAAAAACAGAAACTAAATAAAGTTTATCAAGTATTATAAATAAAACCAAAGTTTAAGTGTTTTATTTAAATCAACCTAACCCCAGATATAACAGATTTTATTCTAATTTTTCGAATTTTGAAAAAAGATTGATTTTATTTAATTTAACAATATTTTTGGAATTTTGATTATAATTTTCCGGCAACGTATTGATGTTTCGTGTTAGTTTTGTAATAAATTTTTAAACAGAAATAAAAAATACTTGTACTTTAACAAAGAGTTATGTTTGATATACATCGCTGCCCAAAACTAAAAACCATGTCCTCATAAAAGTTTTTTGCCGAAAACTATATCTAAATCCTTAACCCAGACCGAAGTATTGATATCTCAGAGCTGTGAGATTTCAGCCCCTCCATATTTTTTACATTAATTTCTACTGATGCATATTCATCCGTCTGATTTTATTCGTTAGCTGTACTGATTTGATTGAAAACAACATTATTGTTAGTTAGTAATTTTTACGGCATACACCCGAGCAGAAATTTGTCAGCGCTTAAATAGGGCCCTGAGCAGGTTTACCCTATTGGTCGTATCAGATATTGGAAGAGCAACCTGATTGGGCCCTTATCATGAGTGTAACGATTGTTCTCTATCAGGTCCTGATTTGATCCTATTCTAGACTAAAATGGAGGAGGAAGAATACAGCAGGAATCTTGCTTTAAAATGGAATTTGCTTTTGAGAAAACTCTAATGTTTAATTCTGTGCTTGAACCCATCATTTAAGATTTCTGTGCAGACATTTTTCAAAGCGATACAAGTTAACCAGGGATTGCCATCGATCCAAAGCGCTACGTAGAACAGTCAACAAAAAACTGTTCAGCAAAAGGTTGGAATATATTAAATATTATGAAAACATTGCAATGAAGTACGTTTCTTCTGTAGTTACTTGTCGCAGATGATTGATTATCTTTGATATTTTTTTAATAAATTGTGATGTGTAGTACGAATTACAATATGTGTTACTACAAAACATAAAAATCTTTTACAACCTAGGTTCTAGAACAACATGCGTTCTGAGGTGCTTGTTTCTTCGAGTAAGTAATAACGTTCCATCATCAAGGAATATTACATAGCTTAGAGTGAGAGTGCTTGCTTATTTGTTGTTACATAAAAATAAAAATATGTAGCGAAAACTATTACTCGATACAATAACGAGTATCTCAATAAGTAAATGCATTTTTATCAATTTTGGAAAGCTGTCTTACATAATGATGTTTGTTGTAAATTTACTACGCTCCAACGTAAATAAAGGTTTAAGGTTAATCCAAAAATTCAAATATATTTATGCCATGTCATTCTAAAAGACCACAACACAATTTTCATCCATTAATTATGAAATTTATAATCTGAATTGAATAATTCTATCTGATTTTGATTTACATTTAACATCGATTACGAAACATCAAAAAATCAACAACACAAAACATTGATTGTTAAAATTAATTTATGTCTTGAATGTTCCTTATAGCAGCGGTTCTTAAACTTTTTTGTATTGCGACCCCAAATTTTAAATGCCATATTTTGGCGACCCACTTATATTTTTTTTGACAGATAAACGTTATTAAAAAAAAAAAAACGTTTAATTAAACAACAAAAACTATTTTATTTTCAGCTAATATAAAAATAAAAATTTATTACATAACTTCGGTCTGAAAGACCTAAGTATGACATTCATGAGCCAAAAGTGAAATTCTTACCCCCACTTTTTTTGGAATTTCTCGACGTTTTAGAACCTACTGAAACAGGTTTACTCAAGGGACAGGTCCGAAAGGATGCTGTGTTCGATAACTGTACCGGAAGTGTGTCAAAAAGACATTAAGTGTGTCAAAACAACAAATTTTCATATTTTTGGCCTAAAAAACGTCAATTTTAAGTGATTACGAGTAGGAACATTAAATTTTGAGAAACCTTGATGGTTATAGGGATTGGTATGTGAGATAAAAAACTAGATTATTGCATTAGAAGTTCGACAAAAAAATGTTGTCAAGTGTGTCAAAAGAAAGATTTTTATTAATTTTTTTACCCAATTTTTCGGAAAGAAATAAAATTAATTATTTGTTTAAATGAAATGTTATTATTATTATTGAGAATTATGGCATTATAAGTTTGTCAAAAAAATGTTGTTAAGTGTGCCAAAAGAATGATTTTTATTGACTTTTTTACCCAATTTTTCGGAAGAAAATAAAATTAATAATTTGTATGACATGAAATTTTATTATTATTATTGAGAATTATGACATTATAAGTTTGTCAAAAAAATAATGTCAAGTGTGTCAAAAAATGATTTCATTTATTTTTTAGCTAATTTTTTGGAAAAAAAAATGTAGCTGTTTTTATGGTGTAAATGTAATTGAAAATGAAATTGGACATGGAAATTTTTTAATTTGTTATAGTTTTTGAAATATTTTTGGAATTTTGAAAAAAGATTGTATATTTGATTTTGTAATAATTTTTGCAATATATTTAGAATTTTGGAAAAAGTTTTAATTTTTGATTTTGTAAGAATTTTTGGAATATTTTTAGAATTTCTAAAGATTTTAAATTCTTTATTTTATTATAATTTTTGGAATTTTGAAAAAAGTTTCAATTTTTGATTTCGCAATGATTTTTGCAATATTTTTAGAATTTTGGAAAAGTTTGAATTTTTTAAGAATTTTTGGAATATTATTGGAATTTAGAAAAAGTTTAAATATTTGATTTTATTCTAATTTTTAGAATATTTCTGGAATTTTGAAAAAAGTTTGATTTTATTTCATTTTTACAATATTTTTGGAATTTTGAAAGAAATATGAATTTGTGATTTTGAAATATTTTCTCGAAACGCTAAATGGAGAGGTTTTTGAGTAGTTTGCTGAGTTTATCATCTTTTCATTAAATTATGTTAATTTATGATCTGTTATAATTTTCTGGCATCGTATTGATGTTTCGTGTTAGTTTTGTAATAAATTTCTAAACAGAGATAAAAAAATACTTGTACTTTAACAAAGAGCTACGTTTGATATACATTTGAGAGCTATGTTTGATACACAAAAGTTTTTTGCCGAAAACCATATCAGAATCCTTAACCCAGACCGAAGTCTTGATATCTCGGAGCTGTCAGATTTCGGCCCCTCCATATTTTTCTAGTTAAAACAATATGGAAATTAATAAAAAATAAAGATTAATAACCTTTTCTAGATATATTATTAAGTATTAAAATAAATAAAACATTAAAATATTTTTTAATGTGATGGGTGTGCTTGCTTTTTAGAGCAAAGTAACGTTAATTGTGGCTCGATTTCCGAAAGCGCTGGTCTCAACACATTTTTAATATTGCGCAATTGAGAGCGATATTTTGATTTAATATATATACAATAAGGATGAAAATGCATTTTCGCACAAATATGAGGTGGAAAAGGTCAAAATAATTTGAACTGTTTCTCCCTTTTAATTGACAACCAAAAAAATTTCCTAGTATTTTATTCTTTAATAGTGCTTTCAAAGTACTATGGCAGGATAGTTCCGCAAATTCTTCTTGAGCTTTTATGTCCATATGTTGTATATCTTTAAGTTTTATGTTAAAAGGCTGAATTATCCAACGGTGTTGTGAAATATAAATTATTAAAATTATGAATATTGAATTATTGAACGATCCGACTACAGAATTGTATTGTGGATTGTGGAATGTCACCAAAAGATAAGTTAAAACATTACAAAATTTAAAAAGTCATCCAATTCTAAAACCTTGAAAAATTAATTCAAAAACCTTGCAAAGTTTGTTAATTTATGACATATATAGGGAAAATTTATTTTTTTAAATTGGGAATTTCTCGCGACCCCATGAAAAAAGGTAACAACCCCAGTTGGGGTCGCGACCCCGAGTTTAAGAAACGCTGCCTTATAGTCATGATGGTATGCAAACAAAAGACAAAACTTCCTCATCCGACCGAATAAAGCAACAATATTATAAAAGTTTATCTAAAGATTTTTTGTTTTATTGTTATATTATGCTCAACCTCCACGTAATAGTAATAATTTTAAAGTAAATATTATCTAAATAAACTAAAAATCAATGTCACTATCAGGATTATATTCACAATAAAACACAATAGAAATTATTGATGAATTGAACTTTAGATCTGTTGACTGATTTAAAAAAAAAATTAATAATAAATAATTTAACAAAACAACTATTCAAATTTGACCGAGATACATAAACTTAAAACTTTTTAAAAGATAAACAAAATTTGCTGCATTGATATTAATAATCAAAAAATTATTGTTACATCGAATTTAGAAAATAAAAATTCAATATTAATTGGTGCCATGTGTCATGTTTGATTGAAACTTTTTGATAAATATTTTATAGCGTTTTGTTAAACAAAATGGTACATGATTTGATCTTATTCGTAGTTTCGTTTTGATTAATAGATTATTTAATAGACCAATATGATCCAAAATCATTTATTTTGTTAATTTCAATGAAAACAACCGAAAATTTAGGGCTCAAGGATGTTATGTTCTAAGCCTAAAGTAATTGTAATAGATTCTAGTGGTAAAGTGGTATACGCGCACCTTCAATTTATATCAACATAAAAAAAATTTCTGCGAAGACAAGAATTTATTGGGGAAAAATTGAAACCCATTTCCATTTCAAAACTACTATTTTTTATATATTTTTATTTAACGTAAGAGACATTAATTTATAATTTATTACAACTAACACTGAGCATTTTTAACATCATATAAAAATAAAGATTGACAGTTCACCCATATTTTTCTCGGTGCTGGAGTGAATCAAGTTGACCAGTTAACACAGAATTCTCAATTAACCATATTGCTTTTCGCTGCATAAAGCCTAGACATTTTATTGTATCTGACTGGCAACTCACCGAACATGACAGCACAATTCCATATATGGGCGAATAAATGACTTATAGATTGACAAAAGTTACTCAGAGTTAAAAATATTCTTACATCGGCTCAAGAACCTTAATTTTTATATTGCACTTTTTGCCAGACTGAACATATGTTTGTTCCATATTATGTTATTTTCAATGAAAACTCCAATGTTTAATTGAGTTAACATGAGCTGGCCAAACCCGGATTTTGAGTATGAAAATCGGGCGAAAAATTCCTCGCATCGGATATGACAAACAATACGCGAAATACACGGATTTCGTGTGAAGAAAAATATAAGAGGATTTTCATGCTATGACTTTTGAAGAACTAAAAAAAATCGCCAAACCAGCGGTGGTATCATGAACGAGAGTCGGCAATAATATTGTTTGACCACACGTGCATGGTGCAAATGGTTACTCCATATTAAAGTTTTCAAGCGGGCTTCAACTCATTGGAAAACCAACAAGAAAAGATGTTGAAAATGCAATGATGTGGATGATTAAACGCAAATATTTTGATGTGAAAGACGACGAAAAAGCTTTTGCACAATTTCTCTGCTTGCAGAAATATTTAAATAAAGCGTCACCACTGTATCTGCATCGTCTACTCACAAAGAATAGATACATTTTTTTCGTCATTTTGCTGATCAATCGCTACCGTACAAAGAACAGGCAATAATAATCGAATCCTTTTTTGACAATTCTAGCAAGTAATGATATGGGCTAGAGCTCAACTGGCAGGAAAAATATTCTGAGTTTCACAACAAAATCAAGAATGGTAGAAATTTTTAAGCAAAATACATCAGGTGGATAAATACCGTGTAAAGCAAACGATTTGTTTAATTCGTTGGATACCGCAAGGTGATCAAAGCAGCTGAAGATGGCAGTTCTGATGAGTTTAGCGACGACAAAGACATGATTTTTAATTAATGTTTTTGACCTCAGTTTTCAGTAATTTTTTAGTAATTTCTAACAATAAAAGTAAATTAATTATTAAATTATTCCTTTGCGAAGTAAAACTGCTGTTTTTGTTTTTGAAATTTTTTTTACTTGCCTCAAAACGTAGTTGGACAGCTTAGTTTAACCTTATGTAATCCCTAACGATGAACTTGGCACTTTGACGCAGTGAAGACGTACATCTTCTAGATCCTGGAATTAAAAGAACTGCAGATCATTTAGCAAACACAATTTTCACCCCCAACAAAGGGAGATGGGCTATAGAATCCTTCAGTCCGTATAAATCTCCGGGGAGTGATGGTATTTTTCCGGTCTAACAATCATCTTTCCATATCCCATGCGTTTGTTCAAAGCAAGCTTTTGCCTTGCCTACATGGATTATCAAGATGCTACAAAGTCGAAAGATAACGGCTACACTAGGTGATTGATACTGCATCTAGAGGCTGTTCGCAAGGAGGTGTGCTCCCTCCATTGCTTTAACTAATGGTGGGTGATGATCTCCTCACCAAGCTAAATGATTCCGGCTTCAACACTATAGGCTATGCCGACGACTTGGCAGTCATGGTCATAGGGAAACATGACTCCATTGTCGCTGGTTGAACCTAGGCAGCTCCTAATCTTGTATCAAAGTGGTGCAACAGATTGGGACTGTCGATCAACCAACCACCAAAAGAACAAGCATTGTCGTTTTGAAAAACAGGAGAAACTTTAATTTTATTTCTCCTTGTTCTTAATGGCGATCCAATGCAAACATCAAAAGAGGTTAGATATTTAGGTGTGATTTTGGATAACAAACTCACCTGGAACTCACACCTGAAATATATCTCCGGTAAGGCAAACAAAGTTTTCTTCACATGCAAAAGGATGTTTGGGAAAACATAGGGTCTTAGCTCAAAAACGATATTTTGGTTGCACCAAAGTATTATAGAACCAATTCTATCATATGCAGCTTTAGTTTGGTGGCCTAAAACGCGCCAAATAACTGCTAAAAATATGTTTACAGGTGCTTTTAAGACAAACGTCAGCAATGGAGATTCTTCTAAAGCTTATTCCTTTGCACCTACATGTAAAATCTGTAGCGGTGTTTAGCGTTTGTAAGCTGCAACTCACAGAAGGGTTTAAGCCTTGCAATCTAGCCGGACATCTTAGCATCCTTGCTGAATTACAAGCTGAACTGCATACATATACCATATTACGGATTGTATGCCAAAAACAATAGATTTAAGCAGGTACTTTGATGTCAATATTTTGGCCAGGGATCGTATTGAAAACTACATACGGTCACTGTCACACAACACCAGCATCTGGTACACAGATGGTTCTTAAACCAATGTGGGCAGGAGTGTTTGGTCCTAGAACAAAACGAACGGTTGCCTTAGGAACCACAAAAATATTTCAAGCCGAAATTTTTGCCATTAGCAGTTGATATTTGCTATGTGCTGAAAGACAATACCAAAATATTGAAATATATACTATCTCTAGCAGCCAAGCAGCACTCTTGGCACTAAAATCTACGCGCTTTGATTCAAAAATGATATGGGAATGCTACCATAATCTACTAAAAGTCTCCTGTAATAATAGAGTCACACTTGTGTGGCCACCCAGCCACTCAGCAATACAAGGAAATGCTATTACTGACGCTTTAGAAAAGCAAGGTGCTAATAAAAAGTTTGTTGGACTGCAACCGTGCTTCGGAATGGCCAAGACTTCACTCAAAAACACAATTTAAACATGGGAACAGGAACAAAATGCTAAATTATGGAGAAGCAGAGAGGGACTAGTACACTCCAAGAAATTTTTAGGTTACCGCCCTATTTCACCCTTAAAATCAATCGACTTAAACAGAGAGTCTCTAAGAATTTTAACAGGGTGCGTTACTGGATGGTCCTTTAAACCACCATCTTAACAAAATGGGCCTTAAGTTGTTTCCGACAAGTGTAGATTCTGCTACTCGGACGAGGAAACGATTAAACACGTCAAGTGCAGCTATCCTGTAGTCTCTTGGCACAGATACAACCAACTTGATCGTAGAAGACTTTAGAAGACACTTCCACTACCATGACACGTTACTCCAATTGAGCTAATTAATTTTATAAAAATCCTCAACTTGGATTACAGAATACAATCAGTAACGGCATAGACAACGACTGACTAATAACACAATCAGGGTAAGCACAATATACCTTTAGTACTTGAACTGGAAGTCTCAGGGTCCTCCAATAAAAAAGAACCTCATGTAATTCCTCATGGTTTATTTTAATGGTTAATTCTTAATATACAAGTTTTTATATCGCTCCATCCGTGAAAGGGAACATAATTTGTTTAGATTTAAACTTTGTTTATAAATATTTTGATGTGTAACATTTAGTTTTTCGCGTGCAATTCAATTTTATTTTATTTTGTTTGGGACAGAGCTGTTCTATTTCTTCGCTACTAAAAGAGTTCGCATACTTCGATGGAGACGAGCAATTGCGCTTCATTTCTCTTAATGTACGTTTAATTGTTCTCTTATGAAGGCGATTAATAGAAGAACGAGACATGTTTACTATGTGATTTGCAATGTCCTCTGGATTTATTTCATTGTTAGCACGAGTAATTGAGTTTGAGCCACCCAGTTTTCGAAGGAGTCTTCATGCTTCCCTGCTTGAATGGGAAAAATCAATGTTTTCAACAGGGTTAATCCACTTTTGTTTTCTCGCGGCGTCCAGTAAGTATATTAAGTCATCAGCCACGTCTGCCTCACCACTACTAAGGTACTCCTCATATAATTTATCGCTCTCTCTACTCCAGCCAGGAATATATTCTTCACGAAAGCCTCTTGGGATGCATTTCTTTGCAGTTGAGATGATGGCTCCAACAAATCTATCGTAATTTTTAGGAATGGGTTGGATCCAGCAAATCACTGCATCCAACTCCAACCTATATTTAGCCCAGTCAGCTTTGTTAAAATTCTATCTAGGTTGAGGAGTAGAGTTGACGAGTGGGATTTGAATTCCTACCTCAACAATCACTGGACGATGTTGAGAGCGTGGAAAACCTTGTAAGATACCCCTAGATATTGAAATAGGGTTACGTTGTTCGTTTTTTGTGGAAAAACAGAGGTCGGGATTGTAATCGCTTCGCCATCTTGCAGATCTAAAGGTTTTCATGTCTTTCGCATTATATACCAGGAACATGTTGTTATCATCCGCCCAGTCGGTCAGTTGCACGCCATTGGTATTAGTATTTGACTAGGACCACTGAGTGTGATAGCTATTGAAGTCACCAGCATATATTGCTGGGTGGTGAAATAATGGTAGAGTAGCAGCTGGCCATCCTGTATTTGGAGGCTTGTATACGTTTATAATTTTCGTGTCCGATATATTGTAACGACTCTTCGTTGGTTCTTTTGGATTATTGAACAAACACGACAGTAAAAAGACAGATCTTTAGTTAACAGAATCTCAAACTTTATTTGTCATCAAATTACAGCAGCTTCCGTTTTTCCTTACAATAAATTCCAGGGTCTCCAATTTATGTACACTAAACTTCACCGCTTTTCCACAATTTGAATCAATAATATTCGGAATCGTAAAATCTGTATTTACTATTCCACTAAGTTCAGATTCTTTCACTATTAGTACCCAGGCTCAAGTACCACCGATTATTCCTTATACTTGCGAATATTTATAAACACTTTTAATTGCAAAATTAAAACTGACTCTCTGATATTTTTGTTTGCTTATTTATATCGAAAAATAAATAAATCGAAACTTCTATAATCCACTAGAAATCAATACTACGTAGTCCGTACATCTGAAATAGGCCACACCTGTTTTCATTCATACTTGCATTTGTATTAGCGAACTCAAATTTAATTTATGCAAAATGTATTAGGTAACTCCTTTCAATCCAGTAATGTAAACATTTGTATAACAAATTTAATTTACATTAATTTATGCAATACAATTTGCAATACAAGTAAAAGATTGAAAAAGGAGTTAACTTTTAATTAATGAATGAGTAAATAAAATTAACCCATTCTGGACGAAGTTTATTACATTGCCCTCCATTTAGTTTTGTTCGTCCCGAACAATATCAGAGATCGCATTGGTGCTGTTACCTTGGTACGGTGCCAACCTTTGCAGATGTATCACTTTCATCTTGGTACGGGGTCCCTTTTGTATGCGGTAGATGACATCATTAATTCGTTTGATTATTTTATATGGGCCTTCCCAATCTGGCTGCAGCTTGGGTGATCTTCCCTTAGTTCTTCTGGGGTTGTATAGCCATACCAATTCTCCTTCTTGAAAACCGCCACTATTTGCATTTATGTCGTACCTGGTTTTCATTTTGTCACTGGCAATCTTAATGTGGTCTCGAACCTGCTGATGGATTTTATTCATCTTCTCCCTTAGTTGTCCCACATAATCTGTTTTCGTGGATACCAGACCTCCAGGGATGCCAAACTCGATGTCACTAGGAAGATGAAGTTCTCTTCCGAACATGATATTCGCTGGCGTTTCACTTGTCGTATCGTGCACTGCGCTACGATAGGCCATCAAGAATAACGGAAGATCCTTGTCCCAATTTCTTTGGTTGGCTTCTACTACCTTTGACAAATGTTCTTCCATGGTTCGGTTGAATCGTTCTACCATGCCATCCGATTGTGGGTTCATAGGTGTAGTTCGTGTTTTTCTAATGCCGAGTGTTCTGCACAGCTCTTCCATCAGTTGAGATTCAAAATTCCTTCCCTGGTCGGTATGCAACTCGAGCGGTGTTCCATATCTGCAAACCCATTCATTGACTAATGTTTCCGCGACCGTAACTGCTTCCTGGTTCGGTATTGCATAAGCTTCCGGCCATTTTGTAAAGTAATCAATGACCACCATGATGTATTTGTTACCTTTTGTAGTTTCCGGAAATGGCCCCGCGATGTCTATAGCAATTCTCTCCATTGGGGCTCCCACATTGTATTGCTGCATCTCTCCTCGAGTTCTAGTCTTTGGTCCTTTGCTCGCCGCACAAGTATCACATCGCCGACACCATTGCTCTACGTCGGTTCGATACCTTACCCAATAAAACCTCTCCCTTACTTTAGCCAGGGTTTTATTGACTCCCAGGTGTCCTCCAGAAATACTTCCATGCAGCTTTCCCAGTACCTCTTCTACTCGACTGGATGGCAACACCAGTTGCTCTAACACTTTCTTTCCATCAGCGGACTCCCATTTTCTTTTTAGTATCCCGTTATCCATCAATAGCGAGTCCCATTGCGCCCAGTAGCATTTCACCTCCGTACTTAAAGGTGCTACCTCTTTCCACTCTGGTCGCCTCCCCTCAGTTTTCCATTTCAAAATTGGAGCCATAGCTAGATCTTCTAGCTGCTCTCTTTTAATTGCCTCGGTACACCAATCGTCAGGAGTTTGGAACTTGATTTGGTTCACTTTCATTGCCTCATTTCCCTCAGTTCTGCTACATGACTTGCACTCCTCTATACACGGTCTTCTGGACAGGGCATCGGCGTTACCATGGATCCTTTCCTTGCGGTGTTCAACTTTGAAGTCGTAGTTCTGCAGGATCTCTATCCATCTCGCTGCTTGTCCTTCAGGAAATTTGAATTGTAATAACCATTTTAGAGCAGCATGGTCCGTGCGAATCAGGAATGGCTGCCCACACAAATACTTGTGGAAATGTTTCACAGCCTTGATGATAGCTAGCAACTCCTTCCTCGTGACACAGTAATTCCGCTCCGGCTTTGACAGAACTTTACTGAAGTAGGCCACCACTTTCTCATCGTCTCCAACTTTCTGTGACAAAACCGCTCCGGTTCCTACATTGCTTGCGTCTGTGTCCAGAATGAACATCTTTCCGGATTCTGGATAGGCTAGTATAGGGGTGTTGCATAGTTTTTCTTTTAAACGGCAGAATGCCTCATTACATTCGGTTGTCCACAGAAACTTGGTATTTGCCTCTGTCAATTTATGGAGACTCTTGGCGATATTCGCAAAATTCTCCACGAATCTTCGATCATAGGTGCATAAGCCAAGGAAACTGCGTAGCTCATGAACATTCTTCGGTACTGGCCAATTTTTCACAGCATCAATCTTCTCGGGATCGGTTCTGACTCCATGTTCTGTAATGATGTGTCCAAGGTACTTCACTTCTTTGTGGAAGAGATTGCACTTTACCGGATTCAACTTCATGTTGGCATTACTTATTCTTCTGAGTACTTCTTCGAAGTTCATTAGATGCTCTTCGAAGTTGCGACCCATTATAATGATGTCATCAAGATAAACTAGGCAGGCCTTCCAGGTTAAACCATGCAACACGCATTCCATTAGACGTTCAAATGTTGCTGGGGCATTGCATAGACCAAACGGCATCACATTGAACTCCCACAACCCATTGCCAGTAGAAAATGCTGTCTTTCGTCGATCTTCTGGATGCATTTCAACTTGCCAGTAGCCACTCTTCAGATCTAATGTGCTGTACCATTTGGCCCCTGATAGTGTATCCAGTGTGTCATCAATTCGTGGCAGTGGATAGCTGTCCTTAATGGTTACCTCATTGAGCCTTCGATAGTCTACACAAAAACGAGCTGACCCATCTTTTTTTCTAACTAGCACCACTGGTGAGCTCCATGGACTCTTAGATGGCCTGATGACTCCATCATTTTTCATTTTGTCCAGCATCCCTTGCACTTCCTCGTGTTTAGCCAGTGGTAGTCTTCTAGGAGGCTGTCTGATAGGATGAGCGTTTCCAGTGTTGATCCTATGTCGCACGATGTTTGTTCTTCCAACATCTTCATCTCCAGTAGAGAAAACACTGCTCATCTTCGTTAATACCCTCTTGATTTCTTTGAATTCGGCTGGATTCATTCTTTTACTAAGATCTTGAAGTATTGCTACTAATGCGGGATTGTTTCTCTGCATGAAGACCTTTTGCTCTTCTTCACAGCTGATTACCTCTTTTATGGTGCTGCATTTGGCGATTTCTTCTCCATGATTGATGACCACTCGTTTATTTGAGAAGTTAATCAGTTGCACTGGAACTACTCCCTCTTTTGCTGCAACTAGCGTTCGGCCAATCATAATGTTTCCCCCAAAGTCGTTGTTAGCTGGCTCAATCATCACAGGTGAATTTTGGTCACTTTTATCTAGTAGCTTAGTCCATATGATTTTCTCAGATTTTGCCGGGATCTCAGTTGGTCCGTCACTAATAACACGGACCTCAGGGTTGTCGTTGGTGGCGTTTAGCACTATTTCTGTGTTTCCATATCTCAGTACGTGGCTTCCCAGATCTAATATAAAATTGTATTCTTTCATGAAGTCAAGCCCAATTATGCAGTCATCTTCTATATCTGCTACAATAAATCGGTGCCTAAATGAATTTCCTCCAAGGTGAACCTCTTGGTCGCTTTCTCCATGAACTAGAACTGTTGCACCCGTAGCTGTTTTTAGGGTGAATCGTCTTGCTGTATCGATCTGACTATCACAAACCACATCTGGACGCACTATTGATCTCGAAGCACCTGTGTCCAAAGTCAACATGCACGATCTGCTTCCAACGGTTGCCTCTAAGACTAGACTACTATTTTTTCTTTTTACTTGTGATACCACCAATGTAGGGCATTGTAATTGAGCCAGCTTTCGCCCTTCAAAACTGGCACAATCTAGTTTCCCGAATCCGGAACGCGGCCTCTGTAACGACTCTTCGTTGGTTCTTTTGGATTATTGAACAAACACGACAGTAAAAAGACAGATCTTTAGTTAACAGAATCTCAAACTTTATTTGTCATCAAATTACAGCAGCTTCCGTTTTTCCTTACAATAAATTTCAGGGTCTCCAATTTATGTACACTAAACTTCACCGCTTTTCCACAATTTGAATCAATAATATTCGGAATCGTAAAATCTGTATTTACTATTCCACTAAGTTCAGATTCTTTCACTATTAGTACCCAGGCTCAAGTACCACCGATTATTCCTTATACTTGCGAATATTTATAAACACTTTTAATTGCAAAATTAAAACTGACTCTCTGATATTTTTGTTTGCTTATTTATATCGAAAAATAAATAAATCGAAACTTCTATAATCCACTAGAAATCAATACTACGTAGTCCGTACATCTGAAATAGGCCACACCTGTTTTCATTCATACTTGCATTTGTATTAGCGAACTCAAATTTAATTTATGCAAAATGTATTAGGTAACTCCTTTCAATCCAGTAATGTAAACATTTGTATAACAAATTTAATTTACATTAATTTATGCAATACAATTTGCAATACAAGTAAAAGATTGAAAAAGGAGTTAACTTTTAATTAATGAATGAGTAAATAAAATTAACCCATTCTGGACGAAGTTTATTACAATATCAACAACAATAAGATGTATATCGTTGTCCGTCTATGTGTAAGTACGTGCGTGCAGTTCAGGATTTCTGACTTAACATACGTGGCAGATCCATATGATTGATGGTAAATAGCACTAATTAATTTGTAACCAATAATGTTTCCTCTAGAGGTAAGTTGCGCTTCATCTGCTGCATGTGTTTCTTGCAGAATTACAACGTCGATGTCGTAATCTTTTAATAATCTTTGTAAATGTTCAGGTTTTGACCTGCTTATGCCTTCAATGTTCAATTGCAAAATACGGACTAAAGGTCCAATATTTTTTGTCTTATGGTGCTGAAAAGTACCGTTGTTTTTGTAATTTTGATTTTGGTTCATATTTTATTTTTTTTTGTATCACAGCCAAGAGTTCGAAAAGAAATGTTTGGCTACCAAGTTGAAATAGACTATTTGCGTAACCCAGGGTGCAGCACGGGGAGCTTATCTATTTCACACACCCCGTCGTTCTGTAGTTTCTGGGATCAATAGAATATTTCAGATTTTTGCCCAACTGCAAATTTTGAAATTTTCATTTCGATACAAAAATTTTACAAAAATATTTATCATTACTACAAACAACTACAAACGATTTCGAACAATCTTGTATACTTGGCTTATCAAAATTATCACTGTGTATAGGGGAATAACCATTTTTATGATTTGAAGGAAATTTATTACAACTACAAACCAAAAAATTTTACTACAATCCTCTACGTCGTTTGTAGTTTCCAAAAATATTTTTCTTTTTTTTTTCTCTTATGTTCGGGTTCCAAGTTCACACAGCTTTCAGATGATAAGCATTGCTTTGGAAATGCGTCTAAAGTAAAAATAATAAAAACTCAGTAAACAAGAATATCGTGCTATTTCATTCATTATTTAAAAAATTGTTAAAATCAAGTGTCCTGAATTCTTTATTCTAACTCTAAAGTAACTATTTCGGAATTGATACTTTTTTTTGTCATTGAAATAATATCAGATGCCTCAGGTTTATCTTTTTGCAGCCAAATGGTCTAAATGCTCAGTCTATGTATTTTCCAAAGTTACTTCGGTCTGAAAGACCTAAGTATTACATTCATGAGCTCAAAGTGAAATTCTTACCCCCACTTTTTTTGACATTTCTCGACGTTTTAGGACCTTCTGATTCTAAAAAAGCAAAAAAAAAAAAATGTATGTCTGTCTGTCTGCCGTCATTACCTACGCTGCAGGGAAAACTACTGGAGGGATTTCAAAAATTTTCTAAAAATAGGTATACTCAAGGGACAGGTCCGAAAGGACGCTGTGTTCGATAACTGTACCGGAAGTGTGTCAAAAAAATCATTATGTGTGTCAAAACAAGGAAATTTGCATATTTTTGGCGTAAAAAACGTTCTTTTAAGTGATTACGAGTAGGAACATTGAATTTGGAGAAATCTTGATGGTCGGGATTGGTATGTGAGATCAAAAACTAGATTATTGCATTATAAGTTTGTCAAAAAAAGTTGTCAAGTGTGTCAAAAGAAAGATTTTTATTTATTTTTTTACCTAATTTTTTGGAAAAAACCGAAGTAATATAAAATTAATTGTTTGTTTGAAATGAAGTTTTATTATTACTATTGAGAATTATGGCATTATAAGTTTGTCAAAAAAGTGTTGTCAAGTGTGTCAAAAGAAAGATTTTTATTTTTTTTTTATCCAATTTTTTGGAAATAAAATTGTTTTAGTCCAGGAAAATTAGTCAAATAAGGGCAAGTATCTCGGAATGAGAGATAGTCGGCTATAAACTTGTATAAACCTTTATTTTGGCACCCTAAATCTTGTCTCAAAACCTATTTATCGTAGGTTGTCCGCGCGACTACAGAAATTCCAAGGTCAAAACTCAAAAATTCAATTTTTTACACATTTATTGCAAATACATATCTCGTTTCCTATGGGCTTTATGCTATTTGTATATATCATAAATATTGTAGAGGATTAAATTTTCTACAACTTTTGTTTAAACATTTTTTTATTTATTAAGCGATTTTCGAGATAGAGGGCAGAGCGCGCGCAGTGTTTAACTATTTAGACTTATTGAGGTGATTGATTTTTGAAACAGCTATTGCTGAATCTAAACGTAAAATATGGAGGTGCTGAAATCTCACAGCTCTGAGATATCAAGACTTCGGTCTGGGTTAAGGATTTTGATATAGTTTTCGGCAAAAAACTTTTATGAGGACATGGTTTTTAGTTTTGGGCAGCGATGTATATCAAACATAACTCTTTGTTAAAGTACAAGCATTTTTTATCTCTGTTTAAAATTTATTACAAAACTAACACGAAACATCAATACGTTGCCGAAAAATTATAATCAAAATTCCAAAAATATTGTTAAATTAAATAAAATCAAACTTTTTCAAAATTCCAAAAATATCCCAAAAATTAGAATAAAATCAAATATTTAAATTTTTTATAAATTCCAATAATATTTCAAAAATTCTTAAAAATTCAAACTTTTTCCAAAATTCTAAAAATATTGCAAAAATTATTACAAAATCAAAAATTGAAAATTTTTTCAAAATTCCAAAAATTATAATAATAACAAAAATTAAAAATTTTTCAACATTCTAAAAATGTTCCAAAAATTCTTACAAAATCAAAAATTAAAACTTTTTCCGAAATTCTAAATATATTGCAAAATACAAAATCAAAAATACAAACTTTTTCAAAATTCCAAAAATATTTCAAAAACTATAACAAATTCAAAAATTTCCATGTCCAATTTTTTTTAAATTACATTTACGTCATAAAAACAGCTACATTTTTTTTCCGAAAAATTGGCTAAAAAAATAAATAAAATCTTTTTTTGACACACTTGACATTATTTTTTGACAAACTTATAATGCCATAATTCTCTATAATAATAATAAAATATCATGTCATACAAACTATAAATTTTATTTTTTTCTAAAAAAAATTGGGTAAAAAATAAATAAAAACCTTTTTCTTGACACACTTGACAACATATTTTGACAAACTTATAATTCCATAATTCTCAATAATAATAATAAAACTTCATTTCAAAGAAACAATTTTATTTAGTTTTTTACCCAAAAAATTGGGTAAAAAACTAAATAAAAATCTTTTGACACACTTGACACCTTTTTTTTGACAAACTTATAATGCCATAATTCTCAATAATAATAATAAAATTTCATTTCAAACAAACCATTTTGTTTTTTCCAAAAAATTGGGTAAAAAAATAAATAAAAATCTTTCTTTTGACACACTTGACAACATTTTTTTGACAAACTTATAATGCAATAATCTAGTTTTTGATCTCACATACCAATCCCGACCATCAAGATTTCTCCAAATTTAATGTTCCTACTCGTAATCACTTAAAATGAACGTTTTTTAAGCCAAAAATATGAAAATTTGCTATTTTTGACACACATAATGATTTTTTTGACACACTTCCGGTACAGTTATCGAACACAGCGTCCTTTCGGACCTGTCCCTTGTGAATACCTATTTTTAGAAACAAAAATTTTTGAAATCCCTTCAGCGGTTTTCCCTGCAGCGTAGGTAATGACGGCGGCCGGCCGGCCGGCCGGCAGACAGACATACATTTTTTTTTTTGCTTTTTTAGAATCAGGAGGTCCTAAAACGTCGAGAAATGTCAAAAAAAGGGGGGGTAAGAATTTCACTTTGAGCTCATGAATGTAATACTTAGGTCTTTCAGACCGAAGTAAAAAACTGCTGTTATAATAAGAGAAGATATAGATTTACTTGTCATTTTAATTGAGCGTACCATATCTCATCAACAAGAAATTTTCTTTAAAAAAGTTGGCAAAGGAAATGTAAATACTGAAATATACTGTTCCAAAAATTTTGATAAATATCCTCGTTCTATAAAACCCATTTTGTTTCTGCACGCAATAAGTGGTTGTGATACGGCTTCTGCGCTCTTTTGTTAAAAACACTCGAGAAACTTCCGAATTTGGGTCAAATTGCTGCGGCATTTGAAGAAGAAAACTGCCCGGTTCAATCATTATTTAAGAATGGAGTGCAAACCTTGTTGGCAATCTATAATGCTCCAAAATCTGAGGACTGTGAGGACTATGCACAGTTCATCAAGTTAACAAAACTGCATAAACCTGTGCAGTTATCAAATCATCCATCAGAGGGTGCAGCACCTCACCAACATTTTTATGTTTATTATCAAGTTCAGACTTGGTTGGGTATGATTTAGAACCCCAGAATTGGGGTTGGATAATGCGTGATGAATTTCTGGATCCTGTTATGACAATCCACCAGCTCCAGAGGAATTGCTTAACACAATATTCTGCAACTGCAAGAATGGTTGTGGTTCGCGGTGTGGATGTAGGAAAGCAAGGTTACAGTGCTCTTTAGCTTGCGGCCAGTGTACTGCTTGTGTTAATGCTTCACCGTATCAGAGTGATATCAATGAAGACGGTACTTTTGATCCCGAAATCCTGGAATAACAGACAAATGATGTTGAAGACGAGAACACAGAGGAATTTGAAATTTTACAGCGACTGGAAGACAATGATGAAGAAGAAGAAGAAAATTGAAATTAGAATTTGTAGTTCTTATTATTATTATTCAATTTTTTAAATTTCAACGTTCATCAATGTATGGAATGGTATTTTTCAATAAAAACGTTAATTAAAAATTAAAAAATAATTAAAGTATTTCCCTTAATAACTTTATAACTACACGAGTAGGTAAGTGTTATTAAGTGAATAGATACTGAATTATTGAAAAAAAATATTAATTGCAGATTATTTAGAATTATATATTTATCAATAATTTATAAACTTTATACAGCATGTTTTGAATCGGGACTACAGGTTAACCTCGAATGATACTCTAAATAGTTAAACACTGCGCGCGCTCTGCCCTCTATCTTGAAAATGGTTCAATATATAAAAAAATGTTTAAACAAAAGTTGTAGAAAATTTAATCCTCTACAATATTTATGATATATACAAATAGCATAAAGCCCATAGGAAACGAGATATTTGCAATAAATGTGTAAAAATTGATTTTTTGACTTTTGACCTTGGAATTTCTGTAGTCGCGGACACCCTACAATAAGTAGGTTTTGAGACAAGATTTAGGGTGCCAAAATAAAGGTTTATACGAGTTTATAGCCGACTATCTCTCATTCCGAGGTGAAACCCTAATATTCCTGGACTATTGTTTGAAATGAAATTTTATTATTATTATTGAGAATTATGGCATTATAAGTTTGTCAAAAAATGTTGTCAAGTGTGTCAAAAGAAAGGTTTTTATTTATTTTTTACCCAATTTTTTTAGAAAAAAATAAAATTAATAGTTCGTATGACATGATATTTTATTATTATTATAGAGAATTAGGGCATTATAAGTGTGTCAAAAAATAATGTAAAGTGTGTCAAAAAATGATTTCATTTAATTTTTTAGCCAATATTTTGGGAAAAAAAATGTAGCTGTTTTTATGACGTAAATGTAATTTAAAATGAAATTGGACTTGGAAATTTTTGAATTTGTTGTAGTTTTTGAAATATTTTTGGAATTTTAAAAAAGTTTGTATTTTTGATTTTGTAATAATTTTTGCAATATTTTTAGAATTTCGGAAAAAGTTTTAATTTTTGATTTTGTAAGAATTTTTGAAATATTTTTAGAATTTTGAAAAATTTTTAATTTTTGATATTATTATAATTTTTGAAATTTTGAGAAAAGTTTGAATTTTTGATTTTGTAATAATTTTTGCAATATGTTTAGAATTTTGGAAAAAGTTTGAATTTTTAAGAATTTTTGAAATATTATTGGAATTTAGAAAATATTTAAATATTTGATTTTATTCTAATATTTGGAATATTTTTGGAATTTTGAAAAAGTTTGATTTTATTTAATTTAACAATATTTTTGGAATTTTGATTATAATTTTCCGGCAACGTATTGATGTTTCGTGTTAGTTTTGTAATAAATTTCTAAACAGAGATAAAAAATACTTGTACTTTAACAAAGAGTTGTGTTTGATATACATCGCTGCCCAAAACTAAAAACCATGTCCTCATAAAAGTTTTTTGCCGAAAACTATATCAAAATCCTTAGCCCAGACCGAAGTCTTGATATCTCAGAGCTGTGAGATTTCAGCCCCTCCATATTTTACATTTACATTTAGGCTAATTAAAATTTGTTTATATAGAATTCTTTTTAGTCATTGAATATTTTGGAAGCAATTTGTTGTTCAATCTCTATTTTCTATTTTTATATGTTTTTTTTTTTGCTCTTCATTTGACGCGTGTATTTACTAATAGAATAACTTTATATTTCCCTAGGGGAAGCAAAATCGTCTATGGGAAATGAATAAATAAATTCAGTTAAAATTTGCATTGAATTTTTGAATCTAATCTTCCTTATTTTGGAAAATAGTCTGTAACATGTTAATTCACGCGGTGATGTACGAGAATACCAACATCAAATTTTTCGGTATTAATGAATTATTAATAATCTGTTTCATGGATTTTATATTTCCTGGGAATCTTTACTAACATCAACAACCCCTTAGAACTCATGTTGTTATTGGACCTAGATCTCAAAAGGTTCTTCGGTGTTGCTATAATATTCCATTTAATTTAAAACAAAAAAGGGTTATCATCAAACCTGCAATTCTTATGATGTTGAAAGACTGCCACCAGGATAAGACATGTATAAAAGTCAGAACAAACAATGCAAAATAGAACGAAAAAACACCAATCATACTTTTTGGGATAAGAATTTTCCACAAAGAAGATATGTTTACCTGCAAAACTAATTTCTGGAATTACCTTCCGAATACAATTTAACAGACAACATATAGTGCAAAAGCAATAGAAATTTAATACATCCAAGATTAATTTAAATTCGCAATCATTTAATGATTTGATTAAACATTAGAACATTAAACTTAAGTTTTTGCACTTTCAGCAAATACATTAAATTATATACTTTTCTTGAAAAAATTGGTAACTCTAACTTCATTGTGTGTCAAACAACCAACTCCTGCCTCATTGACATAAAGAAAATTTGTTATAGGTACCTTTTATATCTACTATTTCTAATTTCTATTGACGATATATGGGCGAAATTCAATTGTGTATTTTGTTTTTAAATAAACTGGTGCTTGATTGTATAACGGTTGAGTGCAGCAAACTTTCGAAGATATTTATTGAATATGTTTGGCAACTTTACATTTTAATTCTTGGTAAAAATCAAAATGATTAAAAATATATGCATCGCACGCATCAACACCAAACCATCATAAAAAACAAACAGCTAGAGAATCTAGACGGTCATAAATCAAATCAATCTTCATTAATAATCTTGTATTTCTGTAAGTCATTAATCTTATTTCTTTCGTTTTTTTTAAGTCTTCTGTTGCCTTATTACATTTGATTGATTAAAAATTGTTGTTAAGTTAAACCAACAGACAAACATACCGGAAATAAATTTTAATGTACCACGTCTACATATTTTAAATAATCATCTAAGCAACTAGATTCGTGTATGTGGTCATCGTTTTTTTTGTTATTTCTCTAATGAAAATTATTTTAATTGCGAATATCTTAATTATAATATATGAGAGAGATAATGTTGAGAAACAAATTGTGAAAAAAATAATAAGATTATTGTCGTTTATCATGCAGTTCAGTATTATATAATTCATGTTATAACTGTACATACGTGTAATAAACTTTGTCGTACGAGTAGTTGTTTTTTAATATATTGTAAATCTTTAATTTATGTTGTTTGAGATAATTTTAATAGATGTTAAATTCAAATAAAATTTCGATACATTTAAGTTTTATTGCTTTCAATTAATTTAAAGATTACAGGTTGAATTGCTAAGTTATTAAACATAAAATTTATTGAGCTTATCAACTACTTATCACCTGCACGAGTGATTGTTTAGGTGCGAAGATGTTCAATTAGTGATAACCAGTACTGTATAGTGTGAATTTGAGGATTTGGACTATAAGTCAAACCTACTTAGAAACAAAAACGGAAATTATTATGGTATATCTACTAGACTATTCACAAGCGATCTGGATATTAAAATTCTACACTCTGAGTTTCCATTATCTACTATTAATTATGAGTGAAAATTATGAGTTACAAACCGCTGTAACTCGCAACAATTTTGGATGCACTGCTGGATGCTGCCGTTGACTGGAGGAAAGTTAATAGCAGTGATTAGAGTGTACAAGGTTGTCACACCCGTAGGTAAAAAATTAAAGAAACTTTGCCACTCAACAAATACGGATCCCTCTATGCCATTTTGCAAACAGATCAAATGCAATAGAGCTCGACCAGATTTTTACATTTTGGGTTATAAATGGAAAATACTCAGTGCTCCATGCTGTGATCATAACATAACTATTTAACAACTAATTCAAAATATAATTATTGTTTGTGATATATTCTGTGAGATACTCTGATAAAAAGTTACCAACCTACATTAGTCAAATCCTTCTTATGGGTATACTCATATACATATCTTGATTTTTGTATCGGGTTTATCATATATTTAGGTAATTTAGGCTGAACAATTTAAAATTGCTTTCTGATGTGGAGAAAATAGTCAAATGCGAAACGACTTTTTGCATGTCAACAACAAGAAACTCAGGCAAAAGTTAAATCAACGAGTTTAGTTTAATTTTGTCGAGGAATGAATCTTGAAATGGACAGATTTTCCGCTTAGATTCGATTTTGTTTAAGTTAAGTTCTGTTTGGGTTAAAATTAAGTTTTGTTGAGTTAAAGTCATTAAAGTTAAGTTTTGTGTAGTCATTGTGATTATGAGTTTGATGTAGTGATTACTAAAGTGACAAATGTGCTATTAACAGTTATTGAATATTCAAAAAAATTATTGAATAGAAAATTAAAATAATTCACAGTTGTCGTGTCGTGTTTGTGACAAATAATGAATAATACCATATAGATTTAAATATACGTTCTGGTGAAAAGAAAAGCAAAACCGAAAAGCATATAAAACTGAAAAGCCCATTCCCAAGCAACAAAATAAGTCGAAAATTGGTAACATTGTAATTAAAATTCGACTTTAAAGTTATAAAACCTTAATAATGAGATGTAAAATTACATCGAATCGACATCGAATCGACCAATGTGGGGAAAAATTCGACGTCGATTCGACGTAATTTTAGGGGTAAAATATTCTATTTAGGTATTTTTCTTCCTACTTTTTCTACCTATTTAAGTAAATTTCTCCCTAATTTAGGAAGATTCCACGTCAAATCGACGTCGATTTAGGTTGCTTTGCACCTATTTTCAACCTAATTAGTTGTAAGTTACCAACTAGGTAATATTATAAGAAATTTTATCTTCTCTTTTACCAATTATAAAATAATATGTATTTGGGCATCACATGTCAAATTCGAAAAAGATGAAAAAAAGTAATTTTCTTTTAATATATAATTTATAATAAATTTTAATTTTATATTTCGCAATAAAATGGTTTAAAAATGAATTTTTGTAACGAAAAAAATATTATTGATAAACTTTAGGATTGTACTTCTCAAAATATTAATGGGCTTCAAAAAAAATAAATAATACAAAAATATATTTTTTTCATTTCTTTGAAAATAATTTTCTTTTACCAAAAATCTCACTTACATAACAATATGGCGGAGTAATACTTTAAACAAAAATAAGTTTGAATATGGCGGACTAAGCAAAATCTACTTTAAAGTAAATTTCACATAATTTTTCGACTTTAAAGAAAATTTTTCTTAATTTTAGGTTGACATTAACCTAAATTAGGTCGCAATCTTTTATTTAAGAAATTTCTACTTAAACTTGTAACATTCTACCAAATTGGTTGCATTTGAATTTCTACGCGTTCTATTTTAGTGAATTTCTACCTATTGGTACACCAGCATCGTTTTGTATAAAAATTTAAGTATTGTTGCTGCTAATTGCAAAAGTATAATGGCATATTCAATTAAACTTTTTTATGGAGATTTAATTTTCCATTGTCTATTGAATTTCTTTCTAAACCCAATATGTGTTTCATTATAGAAAAATAAATATAACCCAAATATATATGAAAATCTTATAATTATTTAATCTTTAGTCGATAATTTTATTAACGGTACAAATAATGAATAATTACTCAGTTTCATTATTTACTAAATAACTTTGGTTTAATCTGTTAATAATTAATAATAATTCTATCTAATATGTAAATTCAAATTAAATTTACAAAAATTGCATCAAACAAAATTGTACATCATCCTTCAAAAAAATGTTTTTCCCAATTTTTGTAATTACAGCAACAAGATATTACGTATAATTTTTTTTTGTTAAATTGCATCCTTTAAATAGGTAACTTATTTCTTATTTAAGTAAATTTTTACTAATTTTCGAAAATGAGGTCGACAAAAAAAAGAGTATTTTTGGTATAATCGACTTATAGATTAGTTTTTAAGTTATTTTCTACCAAATATTTGATTATAAATTACCTTACAAGACTTAAGCTTACTATGAAGTGGAAAATTAGGTAAAATTAGGTGTGATTTTCCTTGCTTTCCTTTTCCTTTTCAACTTCGAAAAAATGTTATTTGAGGTTGAAAATAGGTGAAAAATGTGGTAAAACTCTCCTCATTTTGCGACTAAATTACGTGTTCAAAATAAAATTGACTTTGAGGTTGATTTTAGGTAAAAATTAGGTATAGGTGTGTGCTGGTTTTGACTTAAATTCTACTATTATTTTGATATAATTTTTTTGGGCGAAAAATACGTATAATCAACCTAATTAACTACCTATAAGTGAAATTCATTTGAAAGTCAAGAAAACTGGTTGAATCGACGTAATTTTTACATAATTAGGTAAATTTACACCAAACTGTAGTTGAAAATCACCTATTGTGTTGCTTGGGTTATTATCTAAGAAGAACTAATTTCTACTTTAGAATTTAATTTTAAAATTTTACAATGTAAGAAAATATTAAAGAAAAATAAAAACAATTTAAGTTATATAAGAACTTGTAACACGCATCCTCAAGAGATAATAAATAAACTAAAAATTTAACCAAATAACCTGGTGTTGTATTTGTGCTATCCACTGTGTTTATGGATTGATGCTAACTGAGCCCTGCCCATGGAATGAGGTCAACAGACGATGAAGGATTCAGTAAGGTATGATTTAGCATAATCTTCTTTATCTTCTTTATATATTAATACGCTAGATTAAAACTTTGTGGAGCATTAGGCTTTTTTATTCGAATTTTGATTCATTTGAAATTTTCACTGCTAACTGATATTAGTGTAACCTAGATTTTAAAGATTTTTGGGATTTTTCGGATCATAAATAAAAAAGTTATTATATACGGAAAACTTTTTCTATACATATGCATTATAAGTTTACATACATGCAAAAACAATTTTCTTTTTGCTTTAAAACAATGCTTTAAAATTTTTCTTTTTTATATATTAGTCATTTCAGTCGTCGTATTTATTTTATATATTTTAGTCGTCTTTTATCTTTCAAGAAGGACGGTTTTCGATATTTTTCGATTATTTCGATGCCAAGACTACGTCGTAAACGTTTGGATGTGAGTGGTACATCGAGTCGTCGGAATAAAAGAGATTATATGCGTAATATGCGTAATAATGTTGATTTTATGAATGATGAAATGAATGGTAATAATGATGGAATGAATGCTGAAGCTGATGTTGTTGTGAAGATTTTCGGTTCTGTCAAAGCACTTATATATACCATTGAATTTCAAAAACGTGGTCTTCCGCATGCCCATATTTTGTTAAATTTATCAGATGAAGATAGAATTGATGGAAATGAAATGATTAATAAATTTGTATGTACTGAAATCCCTGATCCCATTCTTTTTCCTAAATTACATGAATATGTGAAACGTCATATGATGCATGGACCATGTGGTGCTCTAAATCCCAATTCTGTTTGTATGAGAGGTGGTAAATGTAGTAAGAATTTTCCAAAACCTTTTTCTGAAAATACTAGAGAATCTGTGAATGGTTATCCTTTGTATCGTCGACGTGATAATGGTATGAGTGTTGATGTACGTGGTGCATCTCTTGATAATAGATATGTTGTTCCATATAATCCTTATCTTCTTGCAAAATTCAATTGTCATATTAACGTTGAAATATGTACGACTGTTAAAAGTGTGAAATATGTTTACAAGTATGTATATAAAGGGTATGATTCTGCCAATGTTGAATTGAGAGTGAATGGAGAGAATGCAGTGAATAATGATGATGCGATTGTGGGAAATGAAATTCAAGATTTTTTGAATGGACGGTATGTTGGTTCGACTGAAGCTGCTTGGCGCATATTTGAATTTCCAATGCATTTTCAATCTCATACAATTATTCGACTTGATTGTCATTTGCCTAATAGACAAAATGTTTATATCAGGAATGGTAATGTGGCTGGTGCAGTCGCAAATGTATCAAGAACAAAATTGTTAGCATTTTTCCATTTGAATTCCATTGATAATTTAGCTAATGAGTTTTTGTATACAGAATTACCATTAC
This sequence comes from Diogma glabrata, assembly GCA_963693315.1. Taxonomy (NCBI): domain Eukaryota; kingdom Metazoa; phylum Arthropoda; class Insecta; order Diptera; family Cylindrotomidae; genus Diogma; species Diogma glabrata. The sequence goes on along the minus strand of OY856187.1, from coordinate 34,092,110 downwards.
ATTATGTTTGGCATGATCAAAGTAAATCGTGGAAAAGAAGACAACGTGGGGCTGATAAAGTTGTTGCTCGATTATATATGGTTTCTCCAAAAGATATAGAATTGTTTCATATGCGTTTACTTCTGTTGCATGTTCGTGGTCCAAAATCTTTTTCTGATCTACGTATGTATGAAGGTGTTGAGTACCCTACTTTTGTTGCAGCATGTGAAGCTCGAGGTATTGCAACAAATGATAATGAATGGCGTGAATGTTTACTTGAAGCTTCAGAAATTCAATCACCAAAACAGTTTCGTCAATTATTTGCATTTATCTGTGGTTTGAATGTTCCTCCGAATGCTTTAGCTTTATGGATTGAATTTAGAAATAGTATGATTGAAGACTTTTTACGAAATTACGATGAAGATGTGTCAATTAATCGAGCCTTGATTGAAATTAATGAAATTCTTCTTACACATAATACTTCATGTGGTGATCTTGGTCTTCCGATTCCACAATATAACTTACAGATTGGCGATGTAGGTCATTTTGATATTGAAGAAGAAGCTATAGTTTTCGATAGAATGTATGAAAATGCAAATAATGAGCAACGTAGTGTGATTGATATTGTTTTGCGTGAAGCTCAATTCCATGATACTGGAAGTAATGTTTTTTTCTTGACAGCTCATGCAGGTTGTGGCAAAACTTTTGTTCAAACGGCAATCATTCATAAATTTAATTCATTAAATCTTTCGTGTATTGTAACTGCCTTCAGTGGTATTGCATCAACTCTTTTGATTGGGGGGCGAACTTTGCATAATGTTTTCAAATTACCAATTCCATTATTAGAGAATTCAATGCCAAATATAACTCCAAACAGTGTACATGGCACATATATTAATAATGCATCAATCATTATTATAGATGAAATTTCAATGTGTTCTATTCATGCTTTAAAATTAATTGATCGTTTGTTAAGAGATTTGACTCCAAACGAAGAAAATAAAAATAAACTGTTTGCAGGTAAAACTCTTTTACTGAGCGGTGACTTTCGCCAAATTCTTCCAGTTATACCGCATGGCTCACGTTCTATTTTAATTGAAAACTAGGAGGGCCCGGCGTGCTTCGCTACGCTTATAAATAAAGTTTTTGCGTAGACATTTTGTTGACGTAGAAGCAATGATTTCAAAAAGTGGTAATGAGAAATGCTACCATATAATTTTTAATTTTTCTTTTTAAATATATGAATGAAAAATAATCAGAACTCTAGCTGATCAGTTCGGATATATGAAAAATTAGCGAAGCTTACTTGAAAACTTATTTGATCGCTAATTTTTCATATATCCCAACTGATCAGCTAGAGTTCTGATTATTTTTCATTCATATATTTAAAAAGAAAAATTAAAAATTATATGGTAGCATTTCTCATTACCACTTTTTGAAATCATTGCTTCTACGTCAACAAAATGTCTACGCAAAAACTTTATTTATAAGCGTAGCGAAGCACGCCGGGCCCTCCTAGTATATATTAATACGCTAGATTAAAACTTTGTGGAGCATTAGGCTTTTTTATTCGCAGATGGATTCATTTGAAATTTTCACAGCTAACTGATATTAGTGTAACCTATAGTCGGATCCGGATTCAAACAAATCGGATCATAAATAAAAAAGTTATTATATACGGAAAACTTTTTCTATACATATGCATTATAAGTTTACATACATCTTTCTTTTTGCTTTAAAACAATGCTTTAAAATTTTTCTTTTTTATATATTAGCTATCGAACCGAACAACGAATAACAAAAACGAAAATTTTTATATTTATTTTATATTCATTTCAGTCGTCGTATTTATTTTATATTTTAGTCGTCTTTTATCTTTCAAGAAGGACGGTTTTCGATATTTTTCGATTATTTTGTTTTTTATTGATATTTTTGAGATATTTTGATATTTGAGTTATTTCATATTTTTGATATATTGATATATTTATTTATTTCGATGCCAAGACTACGTCGTAAACGTCGTTTGGATGTGAGTGGTACATCGAGTCGTCGGAATAAAAGAGATTATATGCGTAATATGCGTAATAATGTTGATTTTATGAATGATGAAATGAATGGTAATAATGATGGAATGAATGCTGAAGCTGATGTTGTTGTGAATGATGAAGTGAATGTTGATGATATGAATGGTGTCATGAACGGTGTCATGAATGGTGTCATGAATGTTGCGAATGATTTAGAATTGAATGTGGTGAATGATGAAATTCCCTTTGTAATTTTGAGAGATTCGTTCAAGTGTGCTTTGAATGTGATTCCAGGTAACTTTGATTCGTATGTTTGTGGTGCTTTGGATATGAGTTGTCATTTTTGTCATGCCAAACATTTTGCAAGAGAAGTTACTTCAAATAATAATGAAGCGTTTTCTTTGTGTTGCCATAAAGGCAAAGTCAATTTACCTCCTCTTTCTGAAAATGCATTTTTCTCTAATATTTTCGAAGGATTGAATTCAAATGATAATGCTATAAAAAAACGTTCTAAAAGTTTTCTTTCAAATATTCGTTCCTATAATTCGGCATTTGCAATGATCAGTTCTGAATGTAATATAGCGGATTCTACTGCACGTGGTATTTATCATTTTAAAATTCATAATATTTTTTATCATCGTACTGGTGCTTTAATTCCTGCTTATGGTCGACCTCCAATGTATGCACAATTATATTTTTATGATGTTGATACTGCTGCTAATATGAGAATGAATAGAAATACCAATGTATGTGAAATTTTTCTTATGCGTGAGATAGGTTTTGAGTTAGATCGTGTGAATCCTTTTGTTCGTTCTTTCAAATCAATGCATGAATTTTGTGAAAGACCTGAGAATGTTACTGCTGATGTGTCAATGGTTATAAAAGTTAACAGAGAATGTGATATTCGTCGTTTTAATGATGCTGTTCAAACTGATGTGGCTGCTATTTTTAAAAATGATGATGGTGAACCACCTTTTGAAAGAAATATGATTGTTTTTTCAAAAAATGCAAATGAAATTCGTTCTGTTTCTGTCCTTGATTCTTCTTTGGATCCTTTAGCTTATCCTTTGTTGTTTCCAAATGGTGATACTGGGTGGCACGTTAATATTCCACATAATTTAGTTTCAACTTCACGTGCTAATGTGTCACGTACAAAAGTTACAATGTTGCAATATGCATCTTATCGCCTTGCTATACGTGATGGTTTTAGTCTTTTGCATCGTTCTCAAAAATTATTTCTTCAATGGATTGTTGATATGTATGTTCGTATCGAAGGTACACGGCTTCATTACATTCGTTCAAATCAATCTGCTCTTCGTGCTGATTTGTACAATAATTTAACAGATTTCTTGCATCAAAATCGCAATGGCGATGATAATATGCAAGTAGTTGGTCGTAAAGTAATTTTGCCATCTTCTTTCACCGGTTCACCACGTAACATGTATCAAAATTACTTGGATGCAATGTCTATTGTACAACATTTCGGTAAACCTTCTTTATTTATAACAATGACATGTAATCCTCAATGGCCAGAAATTGTTGATAATTTGAGTAATTATGAGTCTTCGAATTTTCGTCCTGATATTGTTGTGCGTGTGTTTAAAGTGAAACTTAAAGAGCTCATAGATTGTTTAATGAAAAAAAGATTTTCGGTTCTGTCAAAGCACTTATATATACCATTGAATTTCAAAAACGTGGTCTTCCGCATGCCCATATTTTGTTAAATTTATCAGATGAAGATAGAATTGATGGAAATGAAATGATTAATAAATTTGTATGTACTGAAATCCCTGATCCCATTCTTTTTCCTAAATTACATGAATATGTGAAACGTCATATGATGCATGGACCATGTGGTGCTCTAAATCCCAATTCTGTTTGTATGAGAGATGGTAAATGTAGTAAGAATTTTCCAAAACCTTTTTCTGAAAATACTAAAGAATCTGTGAATGGTTATCCTTTGTATCGTCGACGTGATAATGGTATGAGTGTTGATGTACGTGGTGCATCTCTTGATAATAGATATGTTGTTCCATATAATCCTTATCTTCTTGCAAAATTCAATTGTCATATTAACGTTGAAATATGTACGACTGTTAAAAGTGTGAAATATGTTTACAAGTATGTATATAAAGGGTATGATTCTGCCAATGTTGAATTGAGAGTGAATGGAGAGAATGCAGTGAATAATGATGATGCGATTGTGGGAAATGAAATTCAAGATTTTTTGAATGGACGGTATGTTGGTTCGACTGAAGCTGCTTGGCGCATATTTGAATTTCCAATGCATTTTCAATCTCATACAATTATTCGACTTGATTGTCATTTGCCTAATAGACAAAATGTTTATATCAGGAATGGTAATGTGGCTGGTGCAGTCGCAAATGTATCAAGAACAAAATTGTTAGCATTTTTCCATTTGAATTCCATTGATAATTTAGCTAATGAGTTTTTGTATACAGAATTACCATTACATTATGTTTGGCATGATCAAAGTAAATCGTGGAAAAGAAGACAACGTGGGGCTGATAAAGTTGTTGCTCGATTATATATGGTTTCTCCAAAAGATATAGAATTGTTTCATATTCGTTTACTTCTGTTGCATGTTCGTGGTCCAAAATCTTTTTCTGATCTACGTATGTATGAAGGTGTTGAGTACCCTACTTTTGTTGCAGCATGTGAAGCTCGAGGTATTGCAACAAATGATAATGAATGGCGTGAATGTTTACTTGAAGCTTCAGAAATTCAATCACCAAAACAGTTTCGTCAATTATTTGCATTTATCTGTGGTTTGAATGTTCCTCCGAATGCTTTAGCTTTATGGATTGAATTTAGAAATAGTATGATTGAAGACTTTTTACGAAATTACGATGAAGATGTGTCAATTAATCGAGCCTTGATTGAAATTAATGAAATTCTTCTTACACATAATACTTCATGTGGTGATCTTGGTCTTCCGATTCCACAATATAACTTACAGATTGGCGATGTAGGTCATTTTGATATTGAAGAAGAAGCTATAGTTTTCGATAGAATGTATGAAAATGCAAATAATGAGCAACGTAGTGTGATTGATATTGTTTTGCGTGAAGCTCAATTCCATGATACTGGAAGTAATGTTTTTTTCTTGACAGCTCATGCAGGTTGTGGCAAAACTTTTGTTCAAACGGCAATCATTCATAAATTTAATTCATTAAATCTTTCGTGTATTGTAACTGCCTTCAGTGGTATTGCATCAACTCTTTTGATTGGGGGGCGAACTTTGCATAATGTTTTCAAATTACCAATTCCATTATTAGAGAATTCAATGCCAAATATAACTCCAAACAGTGTACATGGCACATATATTAATAATGCATCAATCATTATTATAGATGAAATTTCAATGTGTTCTATTCATGCTTTAAAATTAATTGATCGTTTGTTAAGAGATTTGACTCCAAACGAAGAAAATAAAAATAAACTGTTTGCAGGTAAAACTCTTTTACTGAGCGGTGACTTTCGCCAAATTCTTCCAGTTATACCGCATGGCTCACGTTCTATTTTAATTGAAAATTGTATTACATCTTGGCAAAAATTTATTAACTTTAAAATTTTGAAATTAAATCAAAACATGAGAGCTCTCCCTCATGAAATTGAATTTGTAGAATTTCTTAGAAGACTCGGTAATGGTGATATGCAAAGTTTTCCACAGTTTGGTTCAGATATCATTGAAATTCCTCATAATTTGATTGGCAATCCAGACAATATTATTGAAGACATTTTTGGAAATATTTCTGATACAATTTTATCTGATGACATTTTGAGTTCCGTCATTTTAGCCCCCAAAAACAATGATTGCAATGAAATCAATTCTAAAATCTTGAGTATTATGCCAGGAGAGGAGAAAGCATATTTTAGTTTTGATAAAGTTGTTTGTGATGACATTCGTGAGCAGAACAATTTTCCAATAGAATTTTTAAATAAATTGAGTGTAGGGGGTTTGCCACCTCATAAATTAAATTTGAAAGTGAATTGCATTGTTCTCCTCATACGTAATTTAAATACAGGTCAAGCATTAGTAAATGGAACACGAATGCGTGTAAAAGTTATGCACCGAAATTCAATAGATTGTAAAGTTTTGACTGGTGTCATGCGAGGTGTACGCATTCTAATTCCACGCATTCATTTGACTTATTCTGGAACTCTTCTTCCATTTAAATTTCAAAGAACTCAATTCCCTATTATTCCTGCTTTTGCTATGACTATTAATAAATCTCAAGGTCAGACATTCAACAGAGTTGCCATTTTACTTAAAGAACCTGTATTCACACATGGTCAATTGTATGTTGCTGCAAGTAGAGTGCGTGCGTTTGAATGTTTGAAATTTTATATTTATGATACATCTGACCAAGGTCATTTGTTCAAAGATGATAGAGTTTTCACAAAAAATATCGTCTTCCCAGAAGTCATTGTTACCTGATTTCCTCTCACTTTTCTCAAAAACCTTTTCCTCTTTTATGAGTACTAGGAGGGCCCGGCGTGCTTCGCTACGCTTATAAATAAAGTTTTTGCGTAGACATTTTGTTGACGTAGAAGCAATGATTTCAAAAAGTGGTAATGAGAAATGCTACCATATAATTTTTAATTTTTCTTTTTAAATATATGAATGAAAAATAATCAGAACTCTAGCTGATCAGTTCGGATATATGAAAAATTAGCGAAGCTTACTTGAAAACTTATTTGATCGCTAATTTTTCATATGCTAATTTTTCATACGAAGCTTACTTGAAAACTTATTTGATCGCTAATTTTTCATATATCCGAACTGATCAGCTAGAGTTCTGATTATTTTTCATTCATATATTTAAAAAGAAAAATTAAAAATTATATGGTAGCATTTCTCATTACCACTTTTTGAAATCATTGCTTCTACGTCAACAAAATGTCTACGCAAAAACTTTATTTATAAGCGTAGCGAAGCACGCCGGGCCCTCCTAGTTATTATTATTGTAGTATTATTATCGTTATCTAGATGTTTGTATTGATAAGTTTTTGGACTTATGTTTGGTATACCCGTTTTAATTTTTGTTAATATGTGTTAGTTTGTTTTCTAAACTGGTGTGAGTGAGACAAGATTCCTTGGGTTCCTTTAAATCTCCCTTTATCGTGTTGTTTGGGGTGTTAATGGCAATCGCTCCCCCCATTAATCCTATTTCTTTTAATTTAATGTCTAAAAGCAGTCCCCCTATATCAAAGGAACAATGAGGAAAACCACGACCCAGGCCGAGAGCTTAAATCCGGAGCAAGTGACTGCTTCCTCTTAGTTGTCCTTCGATTTTCAGATACAGCGAGGATTAGAACGAGTCTATGTTACTTCGACGTTCAAATTTCTGTTTTTGTTTCAATAAACTCTCTTCTGACTTAGTCAATAACACAAACTTATTCAAGCCACTTTAGTTTAAGCCCAATCTGCCTGTATCAGATGACCAATGTGAAGACCAATGAACATTGATCAACTTGTGTTTAACTACACGGTCCTATATGGTTCCAAATGTAATGTAACGTCCGCTATATTCGCCTAAACAATAATAAAATCAATTCATATTCTTTTTCTAATTCAATAAAAATTTATTTCATTAAATTCAGTTCATTTTTACATTAATAATAATTTTAAAATTTTCAACGGCCAGTTCAATTTCAAATATACTGGAAAAAATAAACGAACGTACCAATTTTATTTTCATTTCTAACGAACAGATGTCGTTACTCAATTTTTGCTGGTGTTGCACGATTTTTCATTAGAAGATGTCAAAGAAAAATCACATTTTTTTTTTGTTTTTAAGCAAGTCGATGTGAAAAATTTGGAGAAAAAAAGATTCATTCCAATTTTGTTTACCAAAAAGCGATCATCTTAAAAGTAAAAGAAAACTAAGAAAAAATTAAATTTTGTAAAGATCGCATTGAGTAAGTTTTTCTCAATTTTTATTTTATCTATTAGATATAATAGAAAAAGTGTAGTAATCAGAAATGATATCTCTGATAAAATTTTTACCGAACGGTATAAGAATATAACATGTACATTTTTGGTATACCTGTCAAACGCAATAAACAGAAAACAAAAGGAAATTTAGAAGGACTTCTTTTTTTTTGTGTGGTTCGCCATATTGTGGCTGAAAAGGTGGCTGATTATTTTGTAAAGTTTTGATAAGGAATTATTGGAGCTATTGTGGCTGAAATGGTGGCTGATTATTTTGTAAAGTTTTGATAAAGAATTATTGGAGCTATGGTGGCTGAAAAACTAAAGTTGATATATGTTTTGGAAAGCTGAATTGGATACTATGAATATACATATATATATGGGGGAAAGAAGTTACTTAAACAAGAAAAGGGAAGACCATCTTTAACAATCAACAACTTAAGCTAAGTTTTTTTTTATATTTTATATATATATTTTCGATTTTGAATTTTAAAATGCTAGGCTGAACAAGTCGTTTCTTAGATAAGAGATTTCCCAAGACTGGGTTCGTCGTTGGGGACTAAGTCGCTATCCCGTGTTCAATATATTTTATTTTTGTTTTTGTGTGTGAAAGTCCAAGTGGCTCAAGATAAGAGTCACGTAATAGTAATTACAGTTTTTATTTCAGATTGCTGTGTTTCCATCAAGTTAAAGAAAAAGAGTCATATTATAAATGTTCAACAGAAGTTGAACAAAAAGATTTATCAAAACTAAATTATGTGTCACCTTAAAAAGGATTATTGTAAGTTTTATAAATATAAAAGGGATTTCTAGATAAAATTTTAAATTCGATTACTTTTTATATTGAGAAAACGGCAAATCAAAAAAATTGAGAAGAGAAAACTTGTCTATACTAGCCAAGTCCCAATAGAGATTTCTGGGTCGCTTTGTGCCGTATTTTCAATAATTCGGGCTTATATTATATTCGAGCTTTTTAAAGAAGATATGAGGCACTCTTACAGGCATTTTCAGCCCTCTGAGCGAAAATAAAATTCTGTCCTATAATTTACCTATGTATAAAAACTTCATTCTAACCATTTTGCTTTCAATATTGTAATGGACACTGTGCATTCGTGATAATGGAATCATTATCAGGAACATTTGAGAAATTGCGAGCCTTGAGATTTAAAATGCCGACTGGCTGCAGTCTATGAGTTCGATTATGCCTTTCTTCAGCCCATCACAAATGCTGAATTCCATGCAAAAGTTTCAAAAGAAGACGAATTCAAACTAGCAAAAAACAGGTACTCTGACAACAAAATAAAAATGTGTCACTCACTCCCATTACTTGAATTTGATCCAACCCTTCATACTTCCTACACACTAACCAAGCTTAGTGAATAACATATAATAACAAATCTAATAAATCCATCAATCATTGCGCCAATAGTACCGGTGATTGTTGAACACTATCGATAAGGGATGGATATAATAACAGTCGTTGTGCTAATGTATAAGCGATTGTTGAGCAGTAACAATAATAATATAATATAATATAATATAAATCGTTGTACCAATGGTACCGACGATTGTTGAATATGAATAGTAATAAATCAATATAATAGAAAGCACCACGCCAATGGCAAATGTGAATGTTGATTATGAATAAAAAAAGACGGCAGTGTTAAGGACTGCCGACAGAAGTGAAAACTTAAATCTGAGAAATAGGTGTGTTTTTTGTATCTTCCAATTATTGTAGCATTGCAAATTAAAATTTCAGAATGTTTAGATTAAAATCATTAAAATTATTCTGGGTTTCACATCTATCAGCATTTCAAGCAACTATTATATACATTTTTATATTTAAAATAATCAAAACATATCATAGAAAAATTTGCGCCTATCAACACCTTAGAAAGCATGAATTGTTGTGGGACCTTGTTCGTAAAAGTTTTTTATGTGTTGTTGTGACACACCTTGTAATTTCTACCACCAAACACATTTTATTTAGAAAAAAATAGGACATCATCAAAGAATATTCCATAACTTAGAGTAAGGGATGGTATGGTTGATTGAAAATACTTCATCCGCCAGCACCTATAAGATATCACTTTGGCTAATGAGATTGCACTGCTATTGCCAGTGGTATACGATATCTCAAGATAACTCATATGCCATTAGCAGAGACTAAAGTACGCGTGCTTGTCACACCCATAGATCAACAATTTTAAATTTTACAAATCTTCCTGCGGAAAGCTAAGTAAATTCATTGGTATTAATGCGCATTGCTGCCGTTTGCAAATTACAATCAGCTAAGTGCCACAATTTTTAATTAGTTTATTTATCATCATTGCCATCCATGTTTAATCATACATAAGCTATGCATCTTTGTATAGAATTTATGCAATTTCCGTCTCGTAATTGTGAGCTTTAAATCGATATAATCGATGTTATTAAGTATCAAGATACAAGCATTAAGTCTTCACTTAATTTTAGAAACATGTATTACATACAATTCCAAACCAACAACATATTTGGTGTTGAATGTGTTGAATTTCAATACATATAATTTTGATATACAAATGTAATTATTTCAGGTTATACTATCTTTCTTACGTTATGTTTAATTTCATAAAAAAAATTATGTTCAACAAAAAAAACATTGATCAAAGCAAACTACCGTTTAAAACGATAGTTAAATAAAATGCAAATTAAGTGTACACAACAACTTCCTAAATTTTCATGATGATTAATGTGTTAATGCATAAAGAACAAACAGACACTTTCAATTTTATGTATATTCAATATTTATTTAGCATGATGACTCGAATGCAAATTGCAAAAGACAGTAGCAATATAACTTTAAAAAACTGTGTTATAGATCAATTTTTTAAAATTCGTAAAAGAAATTTTTATTATTTTTATGAATTCATGAATAAAAAAACTAATTTTTATGGTATTCAATAAAAATTAAAAAAAAAACAATAAAAAAATATTGTACCACACCAGGAATTGAACTCACGACCTACAGAACGTCAGTCGAGCGCGATATCCACATCGGAATTTGAAACGTTTAGAAATAATAGATGTATTTCATATTTAAAAAATATATATTTTTTTGTTCTTCAGAAATGAATATAAAAGATGATGACGCGAATATATAAATTTTACCTCATACAAAATTGCATAACGCGGCTAAATAAGTTTTCACTTCAATAAATCAATATAATAGTAACCTTTGCGCCAATAGTACAGGCGATTGCCGAATATGAATAATAATTAAATATATTAGTAATCGTTGTGCCAATGGTACTTGCGATTGTTGAATAGAATAATAAATCAATATAATAGTAATCGTTGCGCCAATGTAAAGGCAATCATAAAATAAAACCAAAAATATCGTTGTGCCAAACGTTATTTACTAAATACAGAAGTTTCCAACGGATGCGAAACTTTTATTTCTATTAGTTGCTATAAAAAATGAAGCATATATAGAGACAAAAGTATTCAACATGTCGTTCCCCTTTATTTTGATATTCCATTCTCAAAGCACGAACCATGAAAATCATTGAAAAGATGACTAACTTTAATTCTATTTCTTCGTTTAAAATTTGACTATCACTTACTAACAACTTCGGATTAAACAATTCACCTCCAATGTTAGAACTGATCATTGCCGAGCTTAAATCTAGTTTAAATCTAGATCGAATAAGCTGCTAAAGTTGGTATAGATGAAACGTTAAATCATATATGTCTTAGATTATATTTACTAGTAATATCGGGATGTGAATTCTCCTACGGTACAGCTTGCTTTAAACAGTTTTCTAGCTGGATTAGAAATCAAATTTTTTAACATGGTGAGGGTGCTACGGAGTCTTACTGTATGCCTATAGTTTTACTAAAAGAACAAAAGACCGTAAAATATGATTGATGCATTGAATTCAATAAGTTATCTTCAATAACTTCTAACTCACTCTTTTTAATATTATTGAGACTTTGTGTATAAGTTTCTAGTAATATGTTTCTAATATTTCTGTGTACCAACTTCCAGTTTGTCACTTCTGGCTAAAAAATTTTTATCCCTGTAGTTCATTCCAGTTGTGTAGTCTGCAGTTACAAATCGATTTCATGAAACGTTGATTAAAGATAATGCAAGATTTGAGAAATATTTTATAAGCTTTTGGGTACATTAGACAAAGGGTTGGAGGTTGTGGGGTCTCCCTAGCACCTGTTTTTTTTAAAGCTCTATAACGTTTTTACCTAATAATTGAATTTAATGGAGATTGGAAAAATGTTATGCCCACAAATTAGGTGATGTCTGACATGTATCGTTTGTAACAATATACAATCTGATACAGAACAAATTGAGCTCTAAGTAAAGGTGTTAGTAAAGGAATTAGTTCTTTGTAGTTAAAACCAACAGTAAAGACTAATTCCGGAACAACACATACTTTCCTATTTTTTCATCTATGATGCTACATCATTGCGTTTTTCATTAACATTTTTATTAACAATCAGTCAGTATATATAAATTTTTGACTCACTGTCGGAACATCAAGGTTATAATAGTTTTTGTTATATACTTGCATTCTCTTTGCAAACGTTTCGAATTTTATTTGTTTTTTTTTCATTATCTCTTTGATGATAATATGAACTCTCTTTTCGTATAATTTTGTTGTATTAAAGCATACAAGAAGGAAAACTCAAAGTATGTATACTCATTTTAAATTTCTGAAGCATTTCGATGTGTGAGTTGTTTTTTTTGCCGATTGATGTGTACAATAAACCTGTTAATGATATGATACGATTATTTGTTAATAAAAGGGTGGTCCCTATTTTTGTTTCTGTTTTACAATTAACAGAATACAAGAAAATTTTTGGAAAAATGAAACAATCTGTTAACTGGTTTCGTTATAAATGTATTCTTTACAACAACATGCACGACGAGTTAAGAATATATGCAATCAACTCTTCTTTTCTCTTGTTTAGAGCAATTAAAAAGATATAAATAGCAAACATTTTTCAATTTGTGGGTAGAGTGGTGATTAGAACTTAAAAATAAGAAGTCGTGGCTGTTATAATTAAAAGTGAAATTACATCAAGTTTATTGAAAAAATATTGATAAATGTTATGTTTAAGTTATTAAAAATCAAATATATAATCTTGTCTCAATGTTACAAGTTAAAAGAAAAAAAGCTTTTTATAAATGAAAATAATTTTGATAAGGTTTCGTAAATAAAAATACTTAAAAATACGTAAAATACTTAAGGTTAAAATACTTAGAAGAAAAAAAAATGATGAATGAATAAAGATATTAAACGAAAGAAAAAATAATAATATAAGAAACGAAAGAAAAATTTGTGTTTTTTAATTACGTCATGACATATGTAATAGTTTTCTTGTCAACCGTGCTCGTTTATAAATAATAAGAAGGAGCACATTTTGTTCAAAAAGAAAAAGATCAGCACGATTCCAGATGACCGAACGACGTAATACTAGTGCTATTGTGAAAAATAAAGCACTATAAGAAGTCGTTGAAAATGTTTATACTGTAAAGGAAGTAATGCGGAAGGTGAAAAATAAATGGACCTTTTTGGCTTATTAACAAAGCATCGAAATAGCTATCAACAAATTAAGATAATTTTATTTTAGTATTCTATTTTTAAATTCTTTAATTTATTTTAAATTGTTTTAGACCATCATTAAAATTAATTAATTCCCTTGGACAAATAGATACCGCATGTTTCTATTTTTTATAATAAAAGTCCCAATCTCTACAAGGACCAAATAACTGATTAGTTTTTGGACGATATTGAAATAAGTCGTGGGGGCCTCTTGAGCACCTGTTTATTTGAAACTTCAATAACATCAGTTTCTGATAAAGGTTTTTGATTAAACTTGGTAAATATGCTAATATATTAAAGTATGATTTGTTATAGTTTAGTACCAACTTCCGGTTCGTCAATTTCGGCAAAATGTTTTTTTAATTTTTTTATTCGTACAATAGGTGTTATGTGTGTTATCATAAAGATTTCAATGGTATTTTGTACCACAAATATTCAATGGTATTTTGTGCCACACGTACTTCGATGCGTGTCGTATTTGAATTTACTGGAAGATGATAACCATTAGGATATCACACTTGAAGATACAGTACTGAGTTCTCTTCCTCATCAAATTCGTCAATTATTCGCTATGTTATTGATCACAAGTTTTCCGTCTGAAGCTTCTGCTTTCTGAGATAAATATAAAGATTCGATGAGTGCGGACTACGTCGCATTTGGGTTGCTGATCAAGATCGTAACATCGTTTTTTCGTCAGAAATATATAACGAGGAATAATTAAAGATTGAGGATATTTGTATTCTCATTTAAAATATGCCACTCATTCATTTTGGCATATCCTCACAAAACCCAAGATTAATCGTCGTTAGTACAAAGACTGTCATCATTTAGTTATTTGAAAGGTTATTTAATAAAATAGTATAGAGCAGAGGATACAATATTGTACCCAGACAGGTTTTTGATATCACTGGCAACACATTAAAGAATAACATAGTTAATTGCAGGGACTGAAACCGAACCCGAACCTGAACCCAAATGTATTCAGGTTCGGTTTTTTTATAAACCATGAAACCGAACCCGAACCCGAATCCAAAAAACTCAGGTTCGGGTTCATTAATAAATATAAAAAAAATATATACTTTCCTATGCAAGTAAGCGAAGAGAGACAATTGTTCAGCTTTGAAATTTGTATTGTCACCACAAAGAGCAAATTTAAAAGAAGAAAATTTAAAAAATATTTTGATTCTTACATTAAATGAGAATTTTTTGAAAAATAAATAAAGTTTTTTGACAAATAAATAAAATATATTGTACTCTTTTTCTAAATTTTGAACCCGAACCGAACCCTGAACCGAACGTGAACTTTCTATTTTGATTAACCCGAACCTGAACCTGAACCCAATTTTTTCAGGGTTTCAGTCCCTGGTTAATTGTGTTAACTGTTTTGGATATAATACTTCACAAGTGAAATAACCGATGTAAAGATGTACAGATGTCAAATAATATAGGTTTTCTCATTTATTTATAGGAAGATTGTGATGAATCAAACCTAATGCTCTAGAAAAATCCAGCAAAGCAACAACATGGTTGGTTTTAATCAAGAATTAAATTTCTATATTGTTAGAGCTATAACATTGAGCAAACTTCTGAACAGCACCAATATGAGAGACATTATGTTTTTAGAAAAAATTTTCACTAACTAAAGTGATATAGATATCACAGCCACAGTTACAGGTTATCTAATAATAAGATCAGTTCTGGTAATTTCGTTCGCCAATTTTTGTACAACTTCACACATAACTTAGAGCTAACTGCTAACTTGATCCTAAATCAATCATAACATTTTGGAAATATAAAATCGCTTTTATATTTAATTGATATTTTTAAAATAATAAAATTAATATCAAGGTTCCACAAAACACGATATTTATTTTTATGATAAAATTTTTAAAACTAAATAAATAACAAGAGAAAAACATTTTTATTAAATAATCATTTAATGTCAAATTTAAATGTTCTTATAATGATTTAAAATAAAAAGTTTGAAATCTATATAAGTTTATCAATGGAATTTCATGGTGATGATGATGATGTTTAAGAAGTGTAATGTTATGGGAAAATTGCTTTTATTAAGATTGCACGTCGGCATATTTGTGTCTCGAACGAAAGAAAACATACTTTCAATTTTTCTATTTTATTATAAAATCAGAGCTGTCAATATGGCATAAAAGATTTATAATTGATGATCACTTTATGAAGGATCAAAATTAATTTTATTAGCCCAACCAAACTTTAAAACAACTTCCATCTTTCTAGAAAATAATGACATCACAATTAAAGTTTAAATTTTTATATAATTCAATTTTTCTTTTATTATTAAATAAACATTTTTCTTTCTATCAAATCTATTTAAATAAAATAATAAAATTACAACAATAAAAAAATAATAATATTAAACCTAACCAATTCTTGAACAATATAATTAATTTTCTCATAATAAAATAAATGTCTTAAGATTTTAGGCAGATTACTGTTATGTAAAACTATTTGATGAGACATTTTTCTAGTTTTTCTTACCTATTATAGGAAAAAGTAAGAAGACAAACAAAAATAATCGCTATTGTTAGTTTATGCAGTTACGTAATAACTAGATTATAAATTAAATATTCAATTTTTTACATTTTTTTAATTTTTTTTTTATTTTCACCAAAAACTTACGTATTATAAAAGCCTAAAGGTTCAGCCTGTCAACTTTAAGGACGTGATTGAAGTAGTCCAAACTTACATGGTATACAAAAATTGATCTCAGCAAATATTGTGAAAATCGACAATTACTCCATGTCATATCGATCAATTAGTATATATGGGACATTTCACGCCAACTAAGTGTGGAAAAAAAATTTTTGAGTCTTAAACTTTGGGAATAGGCAGTACTGTGTGAGAAAACGAGTATAAATTTTTTCAGATTTTTTGACTATCACCATGGCCGCCAGTGGCGCTTACAAAATTTGATTTTTTACCTTGATCACAAACTTGTGAATTTTGTAGGCAAGTGGGTGCAACTGAAAAAAAAATGGGAAAACATGATTTTATTAGAATTTCGACTATAGATTACGATAAAAATATTTTCACAATTTTTTGGTGTGTATTGTGAAACTGAGATTTCGAGAAATATGTCACGATTTTTTTTTTTAAATTTGTTCTTTTAATTATTTCCTTACGATTAATTTTTGTTTTGCGATGGGCATCACCAGGAACTGCCCCAAAAAAAGACCCAAAGGTGGAAAAACGTGGTTTAAGCGTACATATTTTCTCATTCTGTGAGATAATCTTGATAAAGGTTGATCTTAAGCAAAACTTATCACTATCACTTTTTTTGAAATTACAAAATTGGAAGATTTTAGAAAAGTTGGCCGCCATATTTGATCCGCCGTTTTGTTTTTTAAAAATTTAACTTTAGACAAAACAAACAATCTAAGAATATACTATTTTTTTATCGTTTATTATATCACAGAATGAGAAAATACGCTGAAACCGCATTTTTTCACCTTTGGGTATTTTTTGGGGGCAGTTCCTGGTCGATGCCCATCACAAAACAAAAATTAATTAAAACAAAGAAAAAATTGAAGAAAAAAATTGAAAAAAAATCCTGACGTATTTTTATAAATCTTGGTTTTAAAATTTTAACCCTTAAAATATGGGTGAAAACTACGCCGAAAAATTGTGAAAATATTTTTATCGTAATTTATGGTCAAAATTCTAACAAAATCATGTTTTCCTGTTTTTTTCAGTCGCACCCATTTTGCCTACAAAGTTCACAAGTTTGTGATCAAGGCAAAAAATCGAATTTTGTAACCGCCACTGGCGGCCATGGTGTGAGTCAAAAAATCTGAAAAAATTTGATATATGTTTTCTCATAAAGGAGTACCTACTCCCAAAGTTTGAGACTCAAAAAATTTTTTTCCACACTTAGTTGGCGTGAAATGCTCCATATAAACTAATTGTATACCAGTCTAAGTCTCACATCAAAGCACAGTTTTATAGTTTAGAAATGGTACTAGTTTCAGTCTCCAATATCCTCCTAGATCCTGCTGTAGGAGTGACTTGTGTAGACCAGATTGGTGAAGTTATGACATTCTATGGGAAACACATATATCTCTTTATAGCTGGTGTACATGGTAAGAATTTCTCTGGCTATTACTGAGTATCCGAAACTCACCTGATTGTAAATTTTTATGTGTTCAAATTTTTGAGCTTTGGTTCCAACATCCATTTCTAAACTGCAGTATAAAAAGCATCAGTTGCACTGTGAAATTGAGCATCATTTTCGTATTTTCAGTGTGATTAAGCACAGTAATCTGTTGAAAAAATATTTTTCCAATTTTTTCGAGGTTTTACAAAAGGGCCATATGGGAAATAAATGGTTCCGGTAGTTTTGCTATATTTTTAAAAAATTGTTGATAGTAATTGATCTGCATTCCGCAAAATTATTGAATGTTCTTTATCGATGTGATGCTAACGACGTAACGTTTCTTTAAGTTTATCATGGAAGGAAGATCTTTTGAAATAGGAGATGGGGTACATAACTGAAACTATGCTTGTGTCATTATTATCGTTTTGTCATACAATTTGTAACGGCGATGATGCATGTAAAACTTAAAAAACTCGATTTTGCATTAACTATATCGATCTACACATTTATAATCAAAAACTTTTCAACCAGTCTCCACATGTGATATTTTGTTCCGGTTATAAGACGTCGCCGAAGCTAATTATTATTTTACGTAACCAAATAATTGCGTTTTTTTAAATATTATATTTATGGCCTCTTGTGATGAGAGGTATATATTCAATTTTTAAGTATTTTATACTTTTATTTTTATTTTAGATTTTGCTTTTATTTATAAGATTTTTGCTTGTTGTTGTTGCTTACAATGTTTTTATTTTTGTTGTTAAAATATTAATAAATTTATTTTTCTGGTTCGTTATTACATGAATAATACTTATTATACGTATATCAACAGAAATATGTAAAAGAATTTCTATGCATAAATAATTATTAAATTTTTTTTATGTTAATTCAGATATGTACGAGTAATCAAAATGAATTATCGAAAATTTCTTTTGGGATACATTATTTTGGTGTAGGGTTTTCTCTTTATGTATGTACATATTTTTGCTTAATTTTTACGCTGAAATCGATATTATGATAAATTTCAAGTGACAGATAATTGCAAAACCGGTCAACGGAAATCAGATCAAATGTTAGTTCACTGTGAATTGTTAAAAAGTAGGCTAACATTTATTGTTTGTGAGATTTATATCTCACTAAATTCAATCGTTATATTAGAAGCCAATGAAAATTTGTAGAGCGCCGTCGTATAAATAAAACAGCTTCTTCTATAATATATACGATGAAATATAAGGATGGATATATATAAGGACATAATGATGTTTTTCACAGCAAACTTTACACATAATCATTAGATATTGACAGCTGATATAACAAGGCTTGCTTGAGAAAAAGTTTCATTTATTCTACGCAGTAGTAGGTACCCATCCAAATATGGAAAATGAAAAGCAACATTTTCGAAAAGACAAAAATGCTGTTCAAGCAAAAACAAATATTCGATGTGTATGGAGAAGATGCATTGACTAGAATGTCAGTGTCAAAAGTGGTTTGCAAAATTTCAATCCGGCAATTTTCATGTTTAAGATGCAGCTCGTTCTAGAAGGCCAGATGAAGACCCATTAAAGGCATTAATTGATGCAATCCGGCGAATAACAACTCGTGAGATCGCTGAGAGATTACGTTTGTCAAATTCGACCGTTCATAATCATTTGAAACGTCTAGGTTTAATCATATGTTCTTACATGTTCTCTTCTTATGTTCATACACAAAAAAAATGTGTAATCGCGTTGACGTCTGTGATTTGCTTCTAAAATGTCAACAAAATGAACAATTTTTAAACCGCATCATCACTGGAGACGAAAAATGGGTTGTCTACAACAATGTTAAATACAATAGATCAATGAAATAAAAAGATAAACCAAAGCTCAATATTCATAAAAAACGGTTATGCAACTGGTGGAATTTCAATGGAATCATGTTTTAAGTTTCTACCAAAGAATACAATACCAGGAAGGTCAGAATTGAAAAGGTCAGAATTGATCAATAAAAAAGATGTTATATTCCACCAATATAATGCGAGACCTCATGCAAGTTTGTTAACTGGTCAAAAGCTTTTGCAGCTTGGATGGAGTATAAAATACTTTTTGTTTATTTCCACAATCCATTAAAAGGTTTTTTTTGATAAGAACTACTGCAAAATTCCTTTAGAGGTTGGGATCTGGGGATGCAAACCAAACAATTTAATATATGTAATCTAAGCTATAAGATTTGTAATCTAACCCTGTGAAGGTTTAATTTTCAAAAAATTACTTTCATATGATTTATAATTTACATTTTATAAATGCTGCCTATCGAAAAATGCATCTGAAGGATGGGACTTTTATGATATTTACAAATCTATATTTCCGTGTTCTAATGAATATTGTTCGATATGATATTTAGAAAATAAAAATTCCAATTTCAATCTTTTTTGTACATCCTCAAACAATTCATTTCTATTGTATTAATTACAAAAATAACAATTGTAATTTTATTTATATTTTTTTATTATTTAAATAATATATATTTATTCTCTTCCATTTATTAATATTAGTTTTATATGTATGTTTTTTCCATAATAATAGTATGTATTATTGTATTGTCTTCTAACCTATAGCCTAATAAACTTAACCTATTGTCTAATGAAAATTTTCCTATAAAAAAATTATCATTATTCATTCAATTGGTATGATTCCAATTGGTCAAATTGTTTTGACAATTCAACTCACTAAATAAAGTTTCAATAAGGTCCAATAAAAACGCTTCATTTACTATTTTTTAACAAATCAAAACGAGTTATATCGATTACTTTTCTCTGGTGGGAAGGAACAGCGAATTATTGTGACTATTTTCGGCCTACTTAATATATTAATTTAAAACTAGAGATATTGAGATAATTTTTTATTCTTAATGAGATAATTTTTTTTTATTTATAATTTTGTTTAAAAGAAAATTATTAGTTTCTAAATAAAATTTTTCTACAAATTATTCAATAATACAAAATTATGTAAAAATGCAATTTGCAAATAATAAAAATGTCCGTTTTCATTCATAAATGATTGCATGTTTATGTTTATGTGTCAAAAATAAATTACAAATTTATAACATTTATGCGCCTACTAAGATGATAATATTTTATTTTGTTAGAAGCAAAAATGACAACAAAGGATTATGTTGAATGAAATAATGTTACTATTTCTGTTCGTTAAATTGTCTGCTAAATACAACTCGTCACCAAATTAGTGGTCGATTATTTTTCAACATTACCACTCATGCCATTTGAGGTTAAAAACAGAGGCGTCAATTGGGTAGGGCTGGGGGGGGGCATTGGCCCCCCCCCCCCAAGGATCTGATACTATCAATACATCGATTCAATAAAACCATCCAATCGTGATAGAATTATACACTATAAAAATTTCAATGCACTTTGTAAATTCGTCTAATTTTTAGAAGATTTACTTAACTAATATACCAATTTTATCGCATACTATTAATTGAAATATATCTGATAATATAATTATTACGTTCCGTATTATTTTGGCCCGACGAAAGTACAGTTCACCACAATATTCAAACCGTTATCGTTCTTTGTATCAAGGACTAGAGCGCCACCGATACGAAAGGCGGTCGTATTGCTTCTTATCTTCTGATGAAATCAGATTTATAAACAAAACACGATAGTTCTTCCAAAAACGCTGTGGGTGCGTATTTTGACAAAATTCTATCGTACTATAAGGTGCGCGGCATCACCGCTTTTAGAAGAACGATAGTGTTTTGTTTATAAGATATTCGTGTCTGAGACAGAGGAAACCAAATATTTCATTAGTATAGGGATCCTCGAGAGTTCATAGTGCAGTATTTAACATTTAAATTTCAATTGTTATATGTAATTTTTATAAATTTAAAAGTAAGTACATGCAGGAGAACACAACCTAATTATACCCCTTTTATTTGGAGAACCCTGACTGTTTGGCCTTGTTTTTTATCTATATCATATTGTACAAACTTTACAAGACTTTTTTAAAAACAATAAATTAAAAACAATTCTAAAATGTAAAATCCTATAACATATCAAAAGTTTTGTTGATAGTTGTGCTAATTTTTATAAAATGAATGAAAATAATTACGGGAGTAATTTAAATTTATTGGGTTATTTCCAGTGATTTTATAATAGTGAATATTTTATAATGGACAAGCAGAATTAACGACACAAACAAATATTTAAGTTATGTAAATATTTTCAAAGTATCTTATGAAAACTTGCTGACAAATTCTTTTCGTATATGGAAATGGACCATAATTTTTATTCATAAAATAGCAAAAATTATATGTTTGGTTGGTTATAATAAAATCCAAAACGTATCCTAAACGTCAATCTTTGTTCATTTTTTTTATACAGTCACAGGGAGGGAGAAACTATTATTTTTTTGTGGTAGGTTTTTCTTATATATTTAAAAGAAACTCCCAATAATTGTACAATTGTGAATCAAATGAAAAATTTACGCACGTTTATGGGTAGTAAACTGACCAGACGTCCCACGCTGCGTGGAAATGTCACACATTTCATTGCATTGTCCCACGAAGCGTCCCAGGAAACAAATATTTCCACCACATTTGCCCGCATTATCGAAATAATCAAAAAACCTTATATCTACCTACGTACAGTTTGCGCAATATCTTCACTGAAAGAAAAAAGTAAGTATTTTCAACAGAAAACACGTATTAATTTAACAGAAATTTATGTGAGTTTTCAGCCACCTTAGCACTTTGTTATTAGAACATTTTTTGCTATGTTAAATATACATAAATTTACAAACTCATTTCTGTACAAAATGACATAGTTTTTTGTAAACAAAATATAATATTTTGTTATAACAACATAGCCGATTTTTAAAGATAAGCTAGTTTAACAAACATATATGTACTTTTAACATAGCGTTTTTATAAAACGACATAGTTTTTAGTAAAAAAAAAATTATATTTTGTTATACCAACATAGCCAATTATAAAGATTTAATTAGCCTAACAAAGGTATATGTACTTTTAACATAATTTTTGTAAAACTTTTATTTCACTATGTAACTTTGCTAAGTGAAAACAATAGAATTATTTGTTATTTATACATACTAATGAATTGACTGCCATAGTTAAAATAACTATATATGTTATAGAACCTTGGTTAAAATTAACAGTTTTGGACCTTTGGACTCCTTCTAAAATTGGAAATAAAAACACTTTTTCAATGTACTCAAAATAAATTTATTTATTAACAATGATTTTATTAATACTTATATATATAATAGAAAATTGTATTTTAATTACACAACTTAATTATGTAAATTAAATTATTGTATTATTAGTTAAGTCACCTTAATGTATATATTTATGTTAAATGAACATTTTTATTATGTATATAAGTGTTATTTATAATGTATTATAATTTATTTATTTATTAAAATTTATTTATCATTATAATTTATTTATGTATTTATTTATTAATTATTCGTTATAATTTATTTTGTTTATTATAAATGCTTATAAAATGGTAGTTTAATATAAAAATATTATCCCGAGAAGAATTGTAATTAACATTTAAAATGGAGGTAGATAGTTTTAATAAATGCATTTGTTTTATTAAAATTTGCATTTCGACTATAATAACTTCAGCTAATACAAATCAAAAAAATTAAATAATGTTTAAAATTCGAATAGATTATAGAAGTTGATTATTTTAAATCTAAAATTTAATAAAAGAAAACATATCATATACGATGGATAAAACAGATTCAAGATAACTAAGATTCCTTAAACTATTTAATGAAACTGTCGGTTATGGATAATGTAGATGGTGTTACTACAGATTGTTGTTCTTTTAAAATATTTCTTGAAATGGGTACATAAAATTTTTATTTATGGTATTCGAATATGTTGCGTTGTCGTTGCCAAATTAAAATCAATCTGAGCAAATTAATTCTGTAAACAAAATTTAGTATATTTAATTCAGAAAATAGTTCAAATTTTAACTTTAATTTATTTTAAGTTTTTATATAAAGCTATATTTTTCAAAGTTAAAACTCAGATTATAAACTCAGATTATATAAGTGTATAAACTCAGATTAATTTAGTTCAGTTAACAAAATCGTAAAATTTTTTAGCAAGCGGAAAACATTTAAATTTAACTCACCGATTCTTTATTCTTCTTCTCTCCTGAAATTTATATATGTAATGCTCGAATTGCATCTTTGCCCAGTATTTGTTACCCTTATAAACTTTACTTATATCATCTTGTGTTATAATAATAATAAGTTTTCCGCGAATAGAAATCGAGCTATCAGGATTTCAAAAATAATAATATATATTATTAATTTAAATTTAATATATAATATAAATATAATTAAAGACAAGTAAATGCTTTATAAAAAGATTGAATTGCTTACCTGTTAAATTTTTAAATAATTTAATGTTGTATATTATCCTTTTCTTTAGCAATCTATAAAGTGTTTTTTAGTTGCAAGAGATGTTTTTTTCATATCCAAGCACAAAGAAAACACGTTTCAAATGGAATTAATTTTAAATGAAATCCATAAATGAATTTTGACATTTTACAAAATGTTCTCTTATTTTAAAATAGCACTACATACATATAACAATTCTTTCAATTTAATTAACATAGTGCTCCGTTACTTCAACTTAGCCTCGTAAACTCAATTTCTCTAAACATAGCGCTCTGTTATTATAATATATGCTTAATAGAGTATATGTTAAATATTTTTACCATTGTTAATAAAAATAAACTACCGCTATGTTAAAATAACTGGAGCCATGTAATTTTAACAAAACCAATGTTTGTTTACAAAATGTTTTTGCTTAGGTAAAATAACGAAGCGATTTTTGTATTAATAACATAATTGAAAAAAACTAGCAAAGTCAATTTTATTGAAACGTAACATAAACTATGTTATATTAACAAAAATATTTTAACAAAACCAATTTGGTTAATATTACGTAGCTTTTTTTCTCAGTGTTAGTCAAAGCAATGGCTTCACAGTTTTTTCTTGCAGTTTGTATAATGTTATGTATATGTTGATTTAACTATTTTAAGAGAACAAACCAGTGCAATATTTTTTTTACTAAAATAGTGTTTTAACTATAATTTTCTTAGAAATACTAGACTCAGTTGAGACTCATTTCACTTCAATAATTTACATATCTTTTAATGTCTAACAGATCTACCTCAGCGAAAAGGTTTCTTTGTTTATAGAAACATCTCTCCGGTGTATATACGAGAAATCGAAAGTATATTATGGAAAATAAAATACAAAATATTTTACTTAAAAAGAGCGTACAAATTCATAAAAATTTAAATTTTTAAACTAGAGTTACAGAGACAATTTTCCTTTATTCGAGCACTCATTTCAATCCTTGGAAATAATATTCAAAAATTAAAATGTTCATAATTTGAATATCGTTCTTACTCGTAACAGTAAAATTTTTGTTTTTTCGATTTTACTCCTTTGGAGCAGATTACATTTTCCTGTTCTTTCATTCGATTTGCAAAAGAAGAAAATTAGTCACTCTACGTCATCCTTTATATTCATTTTTCTAACAATACATGAATAATTGAACGAATCATTCGAAGCATTTTACGTGGGAAAGCATCAAATTTGACGCAAAAATAAAAGTTTTGAGTATTTAACGATATTGAATTGGACTATCCTTTTATAAAAAAAATCAAAATATAACGACGCAAAAGTTTATTGTATTACCAGTCGGAGTGAATTTGCAAATTAACAGTGGACATTATGATATTAAAAGACATATAGATACAGATAAACATAAAAAAGCGTTGCTATAAGCCGCCAGCTCCAGTAGCTCAAACAAGTTTTGTTGTTATTTTGTTTTCTTGTTGTTATTTAACATTGACAAAAAGCTAGTTGCAATTTGCGCTGATAACACGAACACCAATTTTAGTGGTGTCACGTCAAGGGGTGAAAATTTAAAAACAAGCTAAACTCGAATTTGAACAAGAGTGTATTGGGTATTGGATTCGTAGCCCATATTCTAAATAATGCAATAAGAAATGCTGCTGATTTAAATGGCAGGGTTAAAAAAAATTGGGTATTTTACTGTCTTTACTGGAAACGTTGAAGGAGTTCTGCGGCAAAAGTAATGTCGAAAATAACCAACTTATTGGATACAGTGAAACTCGCTGGCTGGCGACAATGCCAGCACTAGAAAGAATTTAGAAAATGTACGAACCACTGCAAGCACATTTCCTAACGGTTGAATGTCCAATTAAAATAAAAGAATTTTTTGAAGAATTAAATAGTAAACAAATAGTAAAGGAAAGCATTAAATAGTAAATTTATGCACAATCTAGTTTGTTAACTATATTGTGCATAAATTTACTATTTAATGCTTATTTAATGCGTTTTCACCGTTCCACTTTCTCGCAATAGAAATTCTATTTAGTTAGTATTTGGAAGAATGTTTGCATTTTGTCCCACATTTTAACGATTTGGCTCTGGTCAGTTTAGGGTAGACATAACTCTTTCTCTCTGAGACAAATAAAGAAAAACAAACAAACAAACAAACAAAAAAACGATTCGACATAAGAGGAGTCACGTAGGGATTGCAATTCCGTGGTGTTTTATGGATCCTGGGACTATGTGACTCATAAATTTGGGATGCCCGGGATCTAAAAAATCGTATAGAAAAACCATCCTTTTTTCTATGTTGCACGATCTGCTGTCGTTTACAAATTCACTCTCTGAACAGTTACAAGCAAAGATATAATAATTTCTAGCACAAGCGCTTTAATTAAAACTACTTTCTTGATGCTTAAACAATGCAGAGATGATACTAAATTTAAAATTATTTTTAACAAATGAAGGGATTTTGCAGAGCTTTGCGGCATTCGCTTCGATGAAACAACACCAGAAGACTAGCAGAGTAACCAATGTAGCCCAAAACATTTTATTTTTATTTCTAAGTTGATGCATTTAAATGATTTGAAATATATGTGTGTATAAAAATGTGTATGTTATGTTTTACGAAAAAAATCTTTTTATGTCATTTAAATTCTCGCCCCCCCCCCCCCAAGATTTTGGTGAAATGACGCCACTGGTTAAAAATTTCTTCAAATGACATTCGTAATAATGATTATGAAAAATAATCGACTATTATTTGACGACTCGTGATATTATATATGACAATTCAACTCACTAAATAAAGTTTCAATAAGGTCCAATAAAAACGCTTCATTTACTATTTTTTAGCAAATCAAAACGATTTGTTTCGATTATTTTTTTCTGGTAGGAAGGAACAGCGAATATTTTCGAATATTTTCCGCCTACTTAATATATTGATTTAAAACAAAAATTCACATACAAAATTATGTGAAAATGCAATTTGCAAATAGTAAAAATGTCCGTTTTCATTCATAAATGATTGCATGTTTATGTTTATTTGTTAAAAATAAATTACAAATTTATAACATTTATGTGCCTACTAAGATGAAATAATATTTTACTATGTATGATTATGTTGTATAAAATAATGTTACCATTTCTGTTCGTTAAATTGTCTGCTAAATACAACTCGTCACCAAATTATTAGTCGATTATTTTTCAACATTACCACTCATGCCATTTGAGGTTAAAAATTTCCCTCGTGCGCTACGCGCACTCGGGACCTCAAATGACATTCGTAATAATGATTATGAAAAATAATCGACTATTATTTGATGACTCGTGATATTATATATGATTATTTTAAAATTATTTTCAAATTATAATCACAATGGTTTTGATACGTTTTGCTCAAAAATCAAATTTTAAGTTAAATTCTCTTATTTCGTTTAGTTGAATTTGGTTGATTGTATGGGATGGTTTTTTTATCATCAGGGTTTTTTTAATCAGAAATTTGATTTCTCAATTAAAACAATAAAGATTTATTGTTTTAATTGAAGAAAATGTTTTTATTTTATATAATACACAATTATTTGTCAGAGAATAAAGTAGTGTAATCAATTCGTGTGTAATGAATTTTATTCTCTCGCAAATTTAAAATTTTCGCTCGTGCCTCGGTCAAATTTTAAACTTTTGCTTGAGAATAAACTATTTCATTACACACTGATTGATTAAAATACTATTATATTTCGTGAAATTAACGGTATCCATGAACTTTTGATATCGTAAGTTTCTATGAAATTTATTTTCAATCAACAAGTGAACAACGAAAACTTTTAAATTACAAAGCTAAAACTTCAATAATTCTGTTCTTATGCTATGTAAATATTTCTTAGAATGAAATGAAAACCTTGAACCAAAGAATTGGATTAAAAACTAATTAAAAATTGTTAAACATAGAAATTATGGATATGTAACACCAAGGAGTTGAATTTTGAAATACATTTTAAAGATTTTTGTTTCCGAAATTTCAATAATTGTTAAACTGAGTACAGTGAAGATATTGTGAAAGTTTGTTTTGCGAATAATAAGTTTTGAATACATTATTAATATAATCGTGATGTTATAATATTCTGCCTAAAGCTAAAAAACTTGACACTTTAACAGTAGCAAGAAAAGCTGATCTTTAAGTTATTTTTATAACTTATAAACTTATTATTATAACTATAAACAATTGAATCGTAAATAGGAGAAACCACATGAGTCAACTTTTTCAGAATCGTGTTTTTGGTGTATTTACATTCTAATGAGGTTTTTACACAATAAGTGAAGAAACGACATGAATCTAAAATCAAGATATACTGATGACCAGCGTTCAACCCAAAACTTTAAAATCCTTAAGCTATATGGTGCCTAAGCAGCAAACACAAAAACATGCGTTCTAAGGGGTTGAAAACCCCTTTTTGGATTGGAGCTATTCTAGATACTTTTGACAAATAATTACAAATGTTCCTATGGAGTTATGACAGTATTTGATCTCGATAGTTTGGCTGTTAGCACTAGCTCACTGACCAGTATAATGGGGAAATTATATATGTATTTAGATATAAAAAATAACGATATTAGCACCCACAATTCGTATTGTACGCTTCTGACAGAGTTCACAAAAACCAGGATAGAAGCAGTTGCACCAAATTTGACAAAAATGCTACATTATAGGGACGAATATAAGACGTAAAAAGGTCGAGTAATTGGTATAAAGTGAAATAATGTTTTCCTACAAATGGAATAGCTTGCCGGAATCCATAGTCTCAGATGGTTTTAATACGCAGAGGTTTAAAAAAAGCGTTCATCAACACCTTAGAGAGCAAGTTGTTGTGGGACCTAGGTCTTGAAAGGTATTTATGTGTTACTGTGATTTGTGACACATATTGTGAACCCTATAACACAACACTTTTTATTTAACAAAAAAATACAAAGTGGAGTGTGTTAACCACTTGCCTTTCCTTTCCATTTTTCTTATCCCAAACTTTGTATTGTAACAAAGAAATTACCATCCAATTTTGAAATTTGTTTGTTAAAACCAGCAAATAAAGAAAAATAAAACGTCCAAAATTAAAAAACTTTTTCGTTATTTTAACAGTTTAGTTGTTGTTTTGCTCGTAATAATTACCTGACTGTCAAATTTACAAACTGTCCGTTAAAAATTGTTGATGAAAGAAATTTAATTGACATCAGTTTGTTGAATTCAGCGAACAATTTGTATATGATCAAAACTAGTGACGCACCGGGTCCTAAAAAATCAAAAAGCCGGGTAACGGGTACCCGGCTTATATTTCATAATACCCGGCCGGGTACTCGGTTCGTGTATTTAATTGAATTTAATTCTGATTTACAAGCAAACCCATAGCAATTTAATTACTTTAAAGTATGAAAAGTAGAATACAATCAGAATATGTATTGTTTTACAATAAAATTTATAGAATAAATATTTATGAATTAAATTTATATAAATTTCAAAAATTTCAATATGACGGGACAAGAGACAAATTTCGTATTTTACTTTAAAAACTTTTAGCTGTTTATTTGCTGTATATTTTCCAAAACAAAAATCCTCGATCACGTACATCTTTCTTTCGATATAAAACCTGTAAAAAAAATTTCAGCCAATACAAAAATGTGTCGGTCAGATTTTGTCCAAATCTGTTCGGTTTGTAAAAGAATGCCGCAAATACGTAAGCACTATTATGGTGGTACCATTTAAAGTTATTCACCCCAACAAAAGTGGAGCTGTAAATATATCGTTGGAAAGGTCTTGAGTAGTAGATGTGGCGAAACACTTTTTTTAGAAATTTGGATTTTTTTTAACAAAAAAGAAAAGGAGAAAAACGAGAAGGTGTGTTTTTTATTCGATTTTTTTTTCGAGTTATTTGTTTCACAATTGATAAAAATCAATTGAATCAATAAATCAAACTCTAAAATAATGTGTTGTAGTTATTTTGTTGGGAGCTCTATTTGCAATTTCTATTTAATTACAATGGCCGAATTGACAATTCTATTTACTTACAATGGCCACAGTCTAATTCCCAGTTACAGTGAATTACGTTAATTTTTTTTTACGATTGAATTATATATTATTATTTTTATCATTTTATTGTAGAAGAATAAATTTAATTAACACATTTTAGAATTTTATTTTATTTTTCCGCTATCGGGTAATGGAAAAATTGCCGGTTCCGGGTAAAAACCGGGTATTTCAAAATTGGGCCGGGTAAGCTGGGTACCCGGTAATTGCCGGGTACTCGGTGCATCACTAATCGAAACTAACGGAAATGTATGTTTAATCAACGGAGATTTCTTTTAATTATACAAACATTTTTTTGAGCATACATTTTAGAACAATCTTTGTAAATGCGTCATTTTCAAAATGACCCAAAGAATTCGTTTATAAAAATATTCGAAGTGTGTAAACTACTTACCTGTACCTGCCTGTACGTAGTCGTAACGCAGAGAAGCAAAAACTCAACTATATCTGAAATTTCGCAATCTGTGAATATCTAAAATGGATAATACTTTTAACCAAATGAAATTTATTCAAACAAAATAAAGGGCTCAGATCAGAACAAAATCATTTATGATTCTGATCCGGCATTTACTACGAGGGATGAGATAGGTCTTCACAGGTCGAGCCAAATCAGGACAAATAGGATGTGTTCTATTAGTGAAATCATCAGGTATGATTTCTTCTAAGTGCTGAATGAAAATGCCGTATGAGGATTTACCTTATATAACCCTGATCCGCCCAAGGACAGTTCATGCCTGCACAAATTGCAAGTCGTAATCTTTTACTATAAATTTGGCCAACCTTTCGCAGTTCCCTAATCAGCCAATTAATTGACGTCTTTCAAATGCTTAAAAGGTTTAAAAATCCTGAGATGATTAAAACAACACCAACTAGTTTTATATTTTATGATACATTGCTTTCAAACTTTGGCAGAAATATATGCACGCAACATTGTACCATACGAATTAAGCTTAAAAACCGAAGTAAGCTTACCATACTAGGTAAACTTAATAAAAACTAAATAGTTTAAAAAACAAAACGAGTGGCTCTGAGGACCGTTCACTATCTCGAAACTAAAACAATCAACAAGACATTGGAACAACATCTCTTAAGGCTTCTATCATATTAATTAAGGTTGTTTTTCTGATAAAAATACCTCCATCTGAAAATGTATACTGATCCGTATGTATAATTCTAAATGTTTGTCTGGGAGCCTTTGAACCATGTTTGGATAAAATTTAATTTTAAGTTTATCTAGTATGTCAGCTTAATCGTTCCTCAACCTGAAGAGCATTTTGTTAGGACTCAGATTTGCGCATACTCCAGATTTTTCTTAAACTAATCGGGATCGTGATCAGATCAGATCATGGTCAGGAATGCCAGACCTTTAAGAATCGAGGCCGGCTTAAGACCAAATCTGACAGTCTATAGTTTTTGCTTTCAACTATCAGTGTTGTGTTTTAATTTTTTTTATATAATATATCCAGTAAAATAATTTTGAAAAGTGTATTAATTGTGCATAATAAAAAATCCTCGTACACAAAATTGTGCGTAACATATTGTGCACTATTCACATGTTGTGCACCATACCGTGCACATGTCGTAAAATGCCTTAGCACATATATGCACACAAATATCAGCCGCATGTCTTACGAATAATAAAAAGTCAGACAAGTGCGAATAAAATTCGCTCGTCAAGAGTTCCGTGAATGTAAAAGAACACAATATCAAAAACTATTGACAAAAAGTTGTGTTGTAATGTCCTTATATTTCCAGACCATAGACGCATAACAAAATAATTAATGTTTAATCGTAAATGTCAATAGTAAATTACAATCAAATCCACATTGATCAAAAATAACTCAAAAAATGTTACATTAGGTTAAATCTCATCCATAGATGTTTATGGTAACTCAAGAAAGATTCGCCAGCTTGTAAATGGTTTAAATTTGAATATTTTTTCGGTCGATCGAGTGTTGAAATTTAGGGGGGGTAGAGAGGCTACACTCAAAAAAATATGTATGTAAAATCGAAAAAAATTCATATCCAATCGAATAAAAAATACATTGATTTGGGGCCAACGATTTATTTACTCAATTTGAAAAACATTTTTGTTCAACTAAATTTGTCACTTTAATTGAAAACATTGTTTTCAAATCAAAAATACTTTTGTTCAGTTTGAATACCACATGTCTTTGATTTGAGAGCTTGTTGTCGATGTTTTGTTCATTTTGAAGGTAAACTGTGTTTGATTTGAACATAGTAATTGTTTATGTTTTGTTCATTTTGATTGTCAAATGTTTTTAATTCGAACGTATTTTTTTATTTTAGTATTATCGTCATTTTGAATGTTAAATATTATTGGCTCAAATACTCTGGTTTTGATTTCGAAAAGGCCTTGTTTTCAATTTGATAGACTAAGACATCTCATTAATTAAATAAAATACAAATTTAATATAAAAATAATTATGAAATTTTTTTATTTAACTAATGCAATACGCTATTGATTAAGAAATATAAATTTGATACATTATAATATAGTATAATATAATAATATAATAAGTATTATTAATACATTTAATATTAGTTACATTTAACATTAACTTAAATTAATTATTTCATTTCAGAAATGAAAAGTTTTTAAGTGTCTAAAATATATAACCTGGGTGGTTATTTTGTAGAGTTATCTCACTAGGTGAGATAAAAAGTGAGATAAAATATTTGTCTTTGACCGATTATATTAGATAAAAGAAATCGTTTAAACATAATTTTTTTATCTCACTATTTATATCACCTAGTGAGATAACACTACAAAATAACCACCCAGATCTTTAAACTCCGAAAAACATGCAGAGCATCTAACCATCTCAATCTTTTAATAATACAAACAAATTGGTTACATTTGAAATTTGTTCATCGGAATTAGTAACAATTTCAAAAAAGCATTTTTGTATAAAAAGCCAAACACCATAACATGGTGCAGGATATTCAAGGTTTAAACTAAAAAATGCATTAAAGCGTAGACTCACACATGCAATAATTGTTGGAAATTTAAAAAGCATGCCATCCAGATAAACTAATTGGGGCTCTATATGCTCCAAATCTTGCCCAATAATAAATGGCTGTAGAGTACATTTATCTACATAATATTTTTCTCTAATATTATCTACTGTGTCTTGCAATTCATTGAATAATTTTATTTGAACTATTAATGATTCCTCAGCTTGCTTAATTGCATACTTTTTCTTTTTTTGACTTGTGGATGCTTCACTATAGCGGTTGGTTGAAACTATTATTGAATTAATTAACAATAATATTATAATATCCTGCACATCTAAATAAATGATCAAGAAAAATTACATAATTAAAAACAGTTAAATAAGCAAATAATATAATTCGTAATATAATTTACGTTTACTCACTTTCGTTAGATGTGCTGCGACTTAGCTTTTTTAAAAGTTCAATGCTTTGATTGTCTTTTATATTATGTCGATAAAATGGAATAACTTTACTTGTAAATACCTTCCATTTATTAAACAAATTTTCACCCTTGCTGGGATACCGTAATGGACATCAATTTCGATCTGTAAAAAAGATGTAAAAAGATTTTTGATTATTTATGTTAAAATGTACAACAAAGAAATTTTATAAGTATTGTATATGGGTATAGTGTGAGTGATATACATAGGTATAGTGAAATATGGGTATAGTGAAAATAAAACATTTGCAGGCAATTAATTTTTTAATTATTTACCAAACAATGTCCTTTTGCAGTCTTAACAATTGGCCAATCCTTTAAAAAATCATATTTTGATGGACAACTTCGAATTTAAATTTTCTGTAGTAAAATGTATCAATCCATTTCACTAATACTTCTTCCCATGGTGTATTGTTATACGGTAACCAATTTCTTAGATGTTCAGCTGAACTATAATTAATGCTGTTTTCAGTATTGCATAAAATATTAGTAGGGGCTGTGAATTTTTTAATACTGTTCGAGTGCTGGTTTTGTTTGCGATGCAAACAGTTATTGTGTCTAAAATATAAGGTCCCAGACGGTATTTTTTTGTTTTGCTCCTGCACAGCAATAATAATACACCTAAAACAATAATTTATTTTAATAAAGAAATAAATATAATCGTCCAAAAATATACCGAATCTTCTTTGGGAAACAACTGCACAATTTGTTTTGATAAATCAATAAAATCTGCTTTTTTAGACTAACTTTTTGGTAAAAAATATTCAATAATTATATGCGTTAAAGTGCTGCGATCAGTTGGTTGTAGGTCTTGTTTATTTGTATATCAACTTAATATAAATTTACCCTTTTCGCAACTATTTAAAATCTCTCGTATATTCTGTTAAGTGAAATGGTTATTCGATTATCAAAAAACAAATTCTGTACACAAAACTTACGATAGCATAAGCTTTGGCACCTGTATCCGAATTGTTTGAACGTTTTTGTGATTCTGTTTGTTGTAATGAAAGGTTCAGATTCTGATCCTTAATCCAATCTAATATCCTATTGGAGGTTAAATCAGGTGCTTCTTCTCCATACTACATACACAAAAGAAAGAAATTGTTATTTATTCAAAATATTATTAATATGTTTCATCAGCCAATTTAAATGTATAACAAATTATCTTACTGTTTCTTTTTTCCACAGAAATAACTTTTCTCTAAACTTAATTTTAATCCAAGTTTATTAAACAGAAATATGTCATTCAAATCTTCTAGTTTAAGGTATTGCAATCTCTGTAATGTTATTTCTTTATCTGAAATTAGTGTAAAGTATAAAATTATTTAGTTTAATATATATATAAAATTTACATCGTGCCACTATACTACTATGTATATTGTAAAAATGTAAGTACGTAGCAACTAAGTTTGGTCTCAGGCCATCATTATTTTTAAAGTAATGTCGCCGTGTTTTACATGAATATGTATATGCAAAAAATCTATTTGTTTAACATTTTAAGCAAAATGCCAAAATAAATATTACCTTTTAAATAATCATAGACAGAAAGGAGGTTCCACTCAATAAGCAACTCTTTTAACTGCGTGTCTGCATCAAAACAATCATTTAAAATTGTTATATTATTTTCTTGATGGTTAACATAAAAAATATTTTCATCAAAATCGTTTTCTTCATAAACGTGTTCTTCACCTAAATTTTCCAAACACACGATTTCTTCATCGACACTAAAACCTACGTTGGTTGGTTCATCCATAATGCACAGACTCTATATAATATCACTTACACTTTAGTTTTTATATATATACAGTAATCCCTCCGACTGCGCGGGTTTCAAATGCGCGATTTCCACTGCGCGAGATGAGTTTTCGATACTAATTTTCGCACTGCGCGATTAAAATTTCACACTGCGCGACGTTTAAAATTTTTTTTTAGAATATGTAGGTGAATTTCGTAAAATTAAAATGAAAAAAAAAATTAAATTTCCCACATGGGTCATTCATTCTTTTACAAATCGAACAGATTTGAACAAAATCTGACCGACGGATTTGTGATTTGGCTTAAAAATGTTTTACTGGTATGATATCAAAAAAAATATACGTGTTCGAGGATTTTTTTTTTGAAAAATAGAGGCGATCTAAATTTCGTGATTTTTGGTTTGACGACTTATTTTTCACTTCGGTTCTATCAATGATAGAAGCTTTTTTTTTATTTTATTTTAAAGTTAAGAGATGGAATTTTAATAAAAAAATATGTTATAAACAAAATAAAAATTATTAGCAAATTCCTATTGTTATAAACAAATAAAATGTTAAAATCGATTTTTAGTGATTGCCCTACGTATTCTACGTTCAATTTTCAAGAAAAACGTATTTTTAACTAAGGGAGAAATTAGTTTTACTGTAGAAATATAATAATTTATCCAGCGCGGGACAACAAAAATTTATGGAATTTTTATCTTTCCACGCTCGATAAATTGATTTATTTCTAATGCTACTTGTACACAAGAGAGCAAAATTGCAGGTGTCAGAGAGAAAGTGTCTGACTTATAGCTAAACTGTTTACACAAAGGAATTTGTTAATAATTTTTGTAGATAACATTTTTTTTTAAAGTTCATCCTTTAGCTTTAAAATAAAACAGAAAAAATGTCTATCATTACCAGAACCGAAGTTATGAATCTTTGAAAATAAGTCTTCAAGGCAAAAATCACGAAATCCTCGAAGTTTAGAACCGCTCCATTTTCCAACCCAAAAAAATTCTCGAGCACGTGTATATTTTTTTTTTTTGGGAAATGGGAATTTGGAAATTTTTCTATATAAAAGCCCTAAGATTTCAGCCAAATCAAAAATGTGTCGGTCAGAAAGATGTTCGGTTTGTAAAAGAATGACCCATATATATGTGGCAAGTTGCATTACATATTCAGTTTATTTTTAACTGTGTGGCTGGAACGTTCAATATAGATCAAATTCAATTTCAAGCCAGTAAAGGTAGAATATTCTAAACAAATTCAGATTATTGATATAATTTTTGTAAATATAAGTTATTTTTTGAAATGTTATTTATGTTAATTTATCTGTTTACTTATGAAGTGTTTTCTTTTTTAAGAGTTGTTGAAGTAATACATGTGTTTCAGGCTGTATATATTCATTTTTGTTTAATTATAACTTTAAATTAATTTTTTTTTCAATTTTTTTCAAAATTTGGAACCTAACCCCCCATTTTCATACAAAATAGCGTTCACATTGCGCGGTTTTGTATTGCGCGCTGTTTTTCTGGAACGGAACTACCGCGCAGTCGGAGGGATTACTGTATATTGTTACGAGTGCAGAAAAATCTAGACGATTACAGAAAGATCTAAACGATTACGGTCACTTCCAGGAAAATAAAATCAACAAACAAGTTAATGAAATGAATATTGTTGTTGTTGTCTATTCTTAGAAATGGGGTCAACATAAACGATTTTATGAATCAAATCAACATAACGTAAAATAATCGAGTATTCTAATGTTTTCTCAAGGTTTCTGGAAAGTGATGTCGAATTATCTAGAAGTATTGCAGAAGGTATATAAGAAAAATACCTTTTGTAGTTTGAATTAGTTTATTTTAAACCTGCGATTGTGAAGTTAAAAATTATAAAAGTGATCTTTAAATTAGTTTTTGTGTAAAGTTTTTGTAAATAAAGTTATAAGTGTTATTAAATAGAAATATTTTGTGTATTATTTTGAACGTTGTGA
The DNA here is from genome assembly GCA_963693315.1 of Diogma glabrata. NCBI lineage: Eukaryota > Metazoa > Arthropoda > Insecta > Diptera > Cylindrotomidae > Diogma > Diogma glabrata. The sequence continues at coordinate 34,054,750 of OY856187.1, read as the reverse complement.
ATTGGAAATTTCTACAATAAACCGTTGGAGTTTCGAAGCTGTTGGAAGAATATTCTAGTCAAGAATAGTGTTTGCTGTATTGTTTTCCTGTTGTTGTGGAACAATCAAGGAGTTGAAGACTTAATAAAACCTGGTGTTTGTGCTTACTAATCAGTGATCGAACTCAGGAAGAGATTGGGGATTGCGTTTATCGAATTGTGAGTTAGGCCAATTCGAAGGAAGTTTGGAAAAACCTAACATTGGTGACATCGGCGGATTAGTTAGCTGTTAATAATGGTTTTATTAAGTGAATTGAAGGTTCTTGAGTTAAAGAAAGAACTAGAACAACGTAGATTGTCAACAAGTGGAAACAAAACTGAATTAATGATTCGGCTTCGAGAAGCTTTGGAAGTCAGTGGTATAGAAGTGGAAAGTTACCAGTTTGTAAGAGTCACGACAAATAATGATGCAGTAGCAGTTGATGAAGAGAAAAGTTTTGTTGCGGAAACAACATCTTCATTGCCACCTGCAAATTGTGATTTTACGCAGTTAATGGCTATGATGCAACAAATAAATTTGAATATGAATCAGAAACTGGATGCCGTAAATGCCAATATGAATCAAAAACTGGATGATGTAAATACAAATATGGCTGCTACTAAGGAAGAAATTAGTTGTAACATCAATCAACAAATGGCTGCTACTAAGGAAGAAATCAGTAGCAACATCAATCAACAGCTGGAAACAGTCAACAATAACATTGCTGTTAATAAGGAAGAGATTACTGCAACTCTTGCTGCAAATAAAGATGAGATGAACCAGCAAATAAATGAGTTGAAAATTGGAATACATCAACATTTGGATGAGAAACTTCTACAAATGTCAACGGCATTCGATGGAAAAGTCGAGAAAATTCAAAGCGAAATCCAAGAATTAGAACAAAAAGTGCTTGACGAAAACAAAAAGGTACTTTCCAAAGTTGATGATTTCGAAAAACGGTTGCAGGATGTTAAGACGACTAAAGTTACTTCCCAGGTGGTGCAGCAAGTAGCTAATATTAAATTGAAACCACCATCGTATGACGGGACCACATCTTTCGGCATCTTTAAGTTCCAGTTTGAGACAGCAGCAGACCAAAATGTTTGGAACGCCGAAAATCGTCTTGCTGCATTGATAGTTGCGCTTAAAGGTGAAGCAGCTGAAGCATTACAGGCAGTGCCGGGAAACGACCGAAAAAGCTATTCTGAGGTAATGAATGCATTGGAACGAAAATATGGCAGCGACCATAAAAAGGAATTATACAGGATTGAGCTAAAAGGTCGCTTGCAACGAAATGGTGAATCTCTACAGGATTATTCCTCGGCTGTAGAGCGGCTTGTTCACTTGGCACACTCGAATACTCCACCGAATTTTATGGAGAAAATGAAGATCGAGGCGTTTACTGATGGTATTCTTGATCCAGAAACACGAAAAGCAGTAATGTTGTCGCCAAAACCAACATTCGCAGAAACCATTGCTTATGCCTTAACAAATGAAACGGCACAAGCAATTATTAAACCATCAATTAAAATACGCCGGGTAGAGTTGGCTGATGAAAACAACTACAAGTCAAGACCACGAGAGAGTATACGAAGTGATAGAATTCGATGCTGGTTATGTGGCAAGTTGGGCCATATTTCGAGAGAATGTCGAGATGTTAGAAGGAAGCGAGCAAGATCAGCATCGCCTATGCAGAGACGTCCAGCAGAAGAACGGGTGCAGCAAGCTAGAGAGGACGATGGAGCAGCACCGCATCAGTTAAACTACAACGAGTCAGCCTAGAGGGGCGTAAGCTGGCTCCCACAACCGATTGCCCCATAACCTTCATCCAAGTTTCGAGATTGACAAGGGGAGGTGACAGCCTTACTGTTAGGGCTAATATTGATGGAAAAAGTTGTGTCATCACGTTAGATACGGGAGCAACAAATACAATTGTCCGCACTGATATTGTGAAAGGGAAACTAAAACCAGCAGGAAGATGCCGAATGCAGACAGCTACTGGCGAAAGTGCAAGTATTAAAGGAAAGAAAGTGATCAACTTTGAAATAGGGAATACTCACTTTCAACATGAAGTGGTTGTAGCTGACATTGTGGATGAAGTCATCCTAGGAATGGACTTCATGAGGCCAAATGGATTCGTTATTGATGCTGGCAAAGGAGTACTCACGTACGGAAATGTTGAGTTGCCACTCCAATTTAATGGTGAAGATTCAAACTGTGTTCGTCGAATAATATTAGATCACAGGGAAAAGCTGCCACCAAAATCCGAAACAATCATTTGGGGAAAATTAGAAGGAGGTTCTGGGTCACCCAGGTTGTGGGTTGTAGAAGCCAACAAAGAACATCAAAATTTTAAAGAAGTCGTTATAGGGAAAACCTTAGTTAGATCGGATGCTGATTACAAAATACCAGTAAGAGTTTTAAATCTGTCAGATACCCAGAAAACAATGAAGAAAGGATCAATCATAGGACAATGTGAAGAGGTAGCTAAAATAATAAAGTGCGAGCAGAAAAACATCAATTGCTCGGTCAACACAAAACAACAAAAGGCAGAAATGGAACAACTTGTGCAGAAATGGACAGAAGGACTTTCAGAAGAGCAGAAGAAAGCAGCACGTCAATTGCTGGAGCGACACAAGTCTGTATTCTGCAGTTCACCCGAAGGAAATGGCAGAACCGATTTGGTAAAACATCGTATTGACACCGGAGCAGAATTGCCGATACGCCAGGCACCAAGACGATTACCATTGGCTAAAAGAGAGGAAGCAGATAAAATGGTAAGAGATATGAAAGAAGCTGGTGTAATTGAGCCTTCAGACAGTCCCTGGAGCTCACCTGTGGTGTTAGTTGGCAAGAAAGATGGAAGCTTGAGATTTTGTGTTGACTACAGGAAACTAAACATAGTTACGAAGAAGGATAGCTACCCGTTGCCTAGGATTGATGATACACTGGATACATTATCGGGTTCAAAATTGTTTTCAACATTGGATCTGCAGAGTGGTTACTGGCAGGTTGAAGTTGCGGATGAAGATCGGGAGAAAACAGCGTTCAGTGTAGGGAATGGACTATGGCAATTTAATGTCATGCCATTTGGGTTATGCAACGCTCCCGCAACTTTCGAGAGATTAATGGAACGGGTACTAAAAGGCTTGCACTGGAAAACATGCCTTGTATATTTGGATGACATCATCGTCATGGGAAAAGACTTTGATGACCACTTGAGGAACTTGGCGGAGGTACTGGAAAGGTTGCAAGCAGCTGGTTTAAAATTAAGTCCCAAACAGTGTTCACTTTTCAAGGAAGAAGTAAAATATTTGGGACACAAAGTTACGGCAATGGGAATTCATACAGATTCTGACAAGATTGCAGCAGTTATGAACTGGCCAAGACCGAAAAACCTACATGAACTACGAAGCTTCCTTGGATTGTGCACATATTACAGACGGTTTGTGCCAGGATTCGCCAACGTTGCCAAAAGTCTGCATGAGTTAACAAGAAAAGATAAGGCATTTGAATGGAATGAACCTCAGGAACAAGCATTTGTGGAGCTCCGAAGGAGATTGTGTACGGCTCCAATTCTATCCTATCCTATACCAAATGTTCAGTTTATTTTGGATACTGATGCCAGTAATGAAGGTATAGGAGGAGTATTGTCACAGAAAATAGATGGTCAGGAAAAGGTGATAGCTTATTTCTCCAAAATGTTATCAAAGCCGGAGCGAAATTATTGTGTTACCCGGAAGGAGTTATTGGCCATTATGGAATGCGTCAAACATTTTCATAAATACTTGTATGGTCAGAAATTTCATCTCAGAACTGACCATGGTGCGTTAAGATGGCTACTCCAGTTCAAAAATCCAGAGGGACAAGTAGCACGCTGGATCGAACGGTTGCAGGCGTACGATTTGGACATTGAACATCGAAAGGGTACTGCACATGGGAACGCTGATGCATTATCGAGACGACCCTGTCAAGTTGAATGTAAGCATTGCAGTCGTCAAGAAAATAAGGAGAACATCATCGATGTCCGATTACTACAAGTGCTACCTGACGATGAATGGACTGCTGAAGCCATAAGAAAAGATCAATTAGAAGATCCGGATCTTGCACCCATCATCGAGTTCAAGGAAAAGGGCTGCAAACCAGTATGGGGAGAAATTTCTGATAAAACTCCAACTTTGAAGGCGTACTGGGCGCAATGGGACAGTCTCCAGTTAGAGAATGGATGTTTAAAGAGAGTATGGGAAAGCTCAGATGGAAAGATAAAGCAATCCCTTACAGTGGTACCAAAAAGGAAAATAGAAACAGTACTAAGGGAGTATCACGAAGGAACGAGTGGAGGTCATCTTGGGATCAATAAAACTCTTGCAAAAATACGACAACGGTTTTACTGGGCGGGGACTCGGCAATCAATTGTGGAGTGGTGTCGAAAATGCGATAAATGTGCGGCGGTGAAAGGACCCGCACGAAGAAGTCATGGAAAAATGAAGCAATACAATGTAGGTGCTCCATTTGAAAGGATCGCAATGGATGTAGCGGGACCATTTCCAACAACTGATAATCAGAATAAATATGTGCTTGTGATCATGGACTACTTCAGTAAGTGGCCGGAAGTGTGTGCGATTCCCAACCAGGAAGCAACCACAATCGCTGAAGCTGTGATAAATAATTGGATCAGCCGCTATGGAGTTCCTATGGAGATCCACACCGATCAGGGACGGAACTTCGAGTCAGCTGTATTCCAGGAAATTTGTCAAATGCTGGGGATTAACAAAACCAGGACGACAGCTTCACACCCACAGTCAGATGGGATGGTTGAGAGATTCAATGCTACTTTGGAGGAATTTCTAGCTAAAGTGGTCAGTAAGAATCAACGTGACTGGGATCAACACATTCCTTTATTTTTGATGGCATACAGATCAGCAGTTCATGACACCACGACCATGACACCAGCTCAAACTATTTTTGGAAGTGATTTAAGACTTCCTGGAGACCTCAAATTTGGAGCGGTACCATCAACATCATTGTCTGCGCAAGAATACGTCAACCGAATCCGGGAGAACCTTGAGGATATTCACAAGCTTGTTCGGCAGAAGATACAACTGACTAGTGATAGAATGAAAGCCCGATATGATATACGATCTAATAATAAAGGTTTTGAAGAAGGACAATTAGTATGGCTACACAACCCACAACGAAAACGAGGGTTATCACCAAAACTGCAAGCTGCATGGGAAGGACCTTACAACATTATAACCAAGTTGAATGACGTGGTTTATAGAATTAAGAAAGGCCATCGAGGCAAAGCGAAAGTAGTACATTTGGAAAGATTGGCCTTATACAAAGGAGAGCTAGATCCTGTTCGGGACGAACAGGCTTAAGTGGAGGGTAATGTTACGAGTGCAGAAAAATCTAGACGATTACAGAAAGATCTAAACGATTACGGTCACTTCCAGGAAAATAAAATCAACAAACAAGTTAATGAAATGAATATTGTTGTTGTTGTCTATTCTTAGAAATGGGGTCAACATAAACGATTTTATGAATCAAATCAACATAACGTAAAATAATCGAGTATTCTAATGTTTTCTCAAGGTTTCTGGAAAGTGATGTCGAATTATCTAGAAGTATTGCAGAAGGTATATAAGAAAAATACCTTTTGTAGTTTGAATTAGTTTATTTTAAACCTGCGATTGTGAAGTTAAAAATTATAAAAGTGATCTTTAAATTAGTTTTTGTGTAAAGTTTTTGTAAATAAAGTTATAAGTGTTATTAAATAGAAATATTTTGTGTATTATTTTGAACGTTGTGAATTGGAAATTTCTACAATAAACCGTTGGAGTTTCGAAGCTGTTGGAAGAATATTCTAGTCAAGAATAGTGTTTGCTGTATTGTTTTCCTGTTGTTGTGGAACAATCAAGGAGTTGAAGACTTAATAAAACCTGGTGTTTGTGCTTACTAATCAGTGATCGAACTCAGGAAGAGATTGGGGATTGCGTTTATCGAATTGTGAGTTAGGCCAATTCGAAGGAAGTTTGGAAAAACGTAACAATATATAAGTGCAAATACAAAAATAATTACCGTACCGTAAATTATACCGGCTCACTATTAGTACTTAGATTTACAACGGTAAACTAAGCTTTCAAATACACGTAATTAAGATAAATAAATGGAAATTATATTTTGCAATTTTACTATTTATCTTTTGGTATTTGCTAAAGTTTATTACAGCTTTTAATAGTAAAACAATATATATTAAATTTAAAAGCAAGTATGTAGAAAATCACAATTCAATTAAAAATAATTTTTTTTTCACTTGCAAGTTGCAATTCAATGCGTTCTTTGCAGAAAAACTACAGAATGATAATAAAATGTGTTAGGCTTCGCAACTGGTTTGTACACGAAATATTTAATTTCGAATAATTATGTGTTCGTTTTGAATGTGATGTACTCCATTTGAGAAAAATCGAATCAAATCGAAAATACATTACAGTTAATTTGATGTATTTGTGTTCAATTTTTTAAGCGACATAAAAATGAATGTTATTACATTTAATTTGAACGAAAAAATTAATTTAAATTCACTAATGACAAATCAAATGTAAAAGTTGAACACTATGTTTTCGTTTTATTTGTTCAAACTGAGAGTATTTTTTTGATTTTGAATATTTTCTTTCGAAATTACAGTATATTTTGGCGAAAAATACTAGTTGTCAATTCAATAACATTTGTTCAACATTTTCATCAAATTTATTTTTTGAGTGTACATACTAAAAATATTTTTTTCAATAACACAAAAACTGTGCACCGCCAAGTTCTAAAAAAATTGTAATGTTTCTTGAATTAAGTGCTCCTTTATATGACACCCCATTCGCTTGGGTCAAAAGTAGTTTTTTACTCTCCCCACACCCATCCCCTAAACACACAGAAATATAGTTATTTGAGACTTTGCTATGATTCTCATTCAAAATTTACAAATTTTCCTGTCTCTGAGAATTTTTTAAAATTTTTCTGTCAATCATCGTCGAAACATAGGGAGCGAAACGATCTGAATTTTGCACTTTTTTGATAATAACTCAAAAACTTTACATCACAAAATTCTAAAAAAAATTGCAATGATTTATAAATTAGGTGCTCTTTTAAATGACATCTCACTCGCTTGGGTCCAAAAATATTTTCTTTTACCCTCTTTACCCGGTCCCCTAAACACACAGAAATATAATTATTTGAGACCTCTCTATAATTTTCATACAAAATTTACCGAATTTCCTAGCTCTGTGAATTTTTTCAAATTTTTCTGTCAATCAGTGTCGAATCGTAGGGGGGGGAACGGTCTAAATTTTGAACTTTTTTGAAAATAACTCAAAAACTGTGCACCGCAAAATTCTAAAAAAAAATTGCAACAAATTTTAAATTAGGTGTTCTTTCAAATGACACCCCACTCGCTTGGGTCAAAAAATTTTTTTTTACCCTCTTTACACCGGTCCCCTAAATACACAGAAATATAATTATTTGAGACCTCTCTATAATTTTCATACAAAATTTACCGAATTTCCTAACTCTGTGAATTTTTACAAATTTTTCTGTCAATCAGTGTCGAAACGTAGGGGGGGGGGAACGGTCTGAATTTTGCACCTTTTTGTCCATAACTCAAAAACTGTGCACCGCAAAATTCTAAAAAAATTGAAACAAATTTTAAATTAAGTATTCTTTCAAATGACACCCCACTCGCTTGGGTCAAAAAAAATTTTTTTTTTACGCTCTTTACACCGGTCCCCTAAATACACAGAAATATAATTATTTGAGACCTCGCTATAATTTTCATACAAAATATACTAAATTTCCTAGCTCTGTGAATTTTTTCAAATTTTTCTGTCAATCAGTGTCGAAACGTAGGGGAGGAACGGTCTGAATTTTGCACTTTTTTGTCCATAACTCAAAAACTGTGCACCGCAAAATTCCAAAAAAAATTGAAACAAATTTTAAATTAAGTGCTCTTTCAAATGACATCCCACTCGCTTGGGTCAAAATTTACCGAATTTCCTAAATCTGTGAATTTTTACAAATTTTTCTGTCAATCAGTGTCGAAACGTAGGGGTGGGGGGGAACGGTCTGAAAGTTGCTTTTTTTTGAAAATAACTCAAAAACTGTGCATCGCAAAATTCTAAAAAAAATTGCTATGTTTTCTAAATAAAGTGTTCTTTCAAATGACACCCCACTTGACCCCATTTTAAATAGTGATTTTTCCCCCCCAACATATCCACCCCCTTAATAAATCTAAGTATGAGAATATGACACTATTTTATATTTTTTATTAAAAACGTACTAATTTTTCTATCATTCCAAATACATTTGAAAATTTTCGATCAGTTAGGTTCGGAGCTAATCGAGGTAAGAAAACACGAAAAAAACGTCATTATTCCAAATTATACAAAAAACGGTGAGGTGTAAAATTCCAATATAAATTTTTAAGGAATACTGAAATAAAGCCCTTTCATATGATACCCTACTTGAATCTATAAAAAAATATATTTTCTCAAAGGTCTCACATCGAACCCCTGTAAACCAAACGAAAACCACTTTAGTTTTATTTTTATCCGTCATTTCATGTGAGCAGATTAGTTTTATACGCACCTCAAATTTCAAGTCCATAGTATTTATAGTTAAAACTGATTAAAAAACTGAAAAATGGCAAATCACCAGGTTTCGATGGAATTCCCGCAGAACTTCTGAAAAATGGAGGAGCAGCTCTGGTCTCACGTATATACGATCTGATTCTTGCAATCTGGGACCAAGAAGAACTACCTGCTGAATGGAAAACAGCTCTCATTGTTCCGCTACATAAGAAAGGTGACCGTCTAAAGTGTGCGAATTATCGTGGCATCGCACTGTTGAACACAGCATATAAAATACTAGCTAATGTCGTACTTGCTCGACTCATCCCGTTCGCCGAATCTATCATCGGTGACTATCAGTGTGGTTTTCGTCCCAACCGCTCAACCACAGATCAATGTTTTACATTAAGGATGATTCTGGAAAAATGTTGGGAGTACAACATCAGCATTCACCAGCTCTACGTTGATTTCAGGCAAGCATATGATAGTATCATCCGCGACAACCTCTGGTCCGCACTCATATGCCTTGGTATCCCAGAGAAACTTGTTTCTCTGTGCAAACTCACAACATCGGGATCAAATTGTAGAATAGTAATCGAAGGGTCAGTTTCTGATCCTTTCGAAATAACATCAGGTGTTCGACAAGGTGATGCACTCGCGCCTGTACTGTTTAATTTGGCGCTGGAGTACGCGATAAGAAAAAGCCGAATAGAGACGCAAAACTGCATATATAATAAATCTAGTCAAGTTCTTGGCTACGCAGATGATATTGTGCTTCTCGGACGTAGAACGAGCGATATTAAAGATAGTCTCTCTCAGCTTGAAAGAAATGCTAAACGACTTGGATTATGCATCAACACCGGCAAAACTAAAGTGTTAACAACATCTAAGAACGTACCTCCCGGAAATCTGGATACTGGCGACTACGAAGTCGAACGCGTGGAAAACTTCAAATACCTCGGGTCTGTAATAACATCGTCAAAGGACATGCAGGCAGATATCAAAGCCCGTGTCTCTGCCGCATACAGAGTTTTCTACGCATACTCAAAACTTCTGCGATCAAAACATCTTTCGCGGTCGTGTAAACTCACACTTTACAAAGCATTAATCCGACCTGTGCTTACATTTGGAAGTGAAAGCTGGACACTGACTTCCTCCGATTGTAGAATTTTATCAACATTCGAGAGGAAGGTCATACGAACAATTTATGGTCCATGTAAAGTTGCTGAAAATCAGTATAGAATCCGAATGAATCACGAAATCAGACAGCTTCTTGGAGGCTGCGATGTAATCGGATTCATTAAATCTAACCGGATCAGATGGTTTGGTCATGTAGAAAGGGCTCCATTAGATAGAATGATAAAAAAAGCGTCCCAACAACAGCCAGCTGGTGTTCGTCGAAGAGGAAGACCTAGACAACGCTGGCGTGATGACATCATCCAAGACCTTCGTGATATAGGATGTCGAAACTGGGGTCAACTGGTCATGGAACGAGATGATTGGAAGCTTATTGCACAGACGGCAAAATCCCTTCATGGGATGTAAACGCCAGAGAGAGAGAGAGTATTTATAGTTTAAGAGATAATCGATATAATGTGAAAAACTCGTTTTACTCTCACCAATAGTGTTCCGTATAAAAAACGGAACCCTAAAAACGAAACGACACAAAATTTTTTCAATGGTAATAATAATACAGAATGAGTGAAAGGAAAACTTGAAAAAGATTGTCTATATTTTCTAAAATGTCTGGTTTCATATAACTTTTTATGAAAAAATGATTCGAAAGCAACTGATTAATTTTAATTTATGTGCATCTAAAATTATGTGCCAAAGAAATTTTTTAGTAAAGGTGATGAAAACAAACATAAAAAACAAATGAACAATTTGAATAATTCATTTTGGTAATATAAAAAAATAAGCATATTTTTTTGATATTTTTGTTTGTCTTTGTTCATGTCGGTTTACTGATATTTAAATTTATTTTTATATAATATTAAGAAAATTAGTGAAAAAAGATATTATTTTTTCAAGGTCAAATATTTAAATTGTTTGATTTCTGTTTTTTTTTTTCATTTAAATTGTATCGTTACAAAAATGGCGATTAAATGGACGCTCTATTTACAAATCACACACATACATTTTCAATTTACAACTTAAAAAAAATTGTCATAATGACGTTATCAAAAATATTCGTCTAGGAAGATTCATAACGTATCAGAAGATGCTAGTCATAAAAGTCATAGATAAAATATTTTTGTATTTATGCCCGAAAGTTCTATGTACATATTGATTACATGTTTAAATGATTTAAAAATTTTAAATCAATACAAATATGACGTTAGCACTCAAATAATTTTAACCTTCAGCTAAATTTTAAGAATACACCAGAATATTTTTTAAAAAATCTTAAAAATTACTCAAATAAAAAAGTGCAAGAAATGTACATATGTACACTCCTACACCACACCATACCATGCACATTATATTTGTCTGGATATTATTTAATATAAACAACAATTTATTTTTTTAAGATCAATTTTTGTATTGAAATTTTTTAATATCAATAATATCAATAAAATAGATATGTAACGATAAAAATGCAAAATTAACGGCATCTGATATGTTCAGTTAAATATAATAATATCCAGCGCAAGCAGTGATGGATCTATATCTCAACTATCTCATTGAAACAGAAATTCAAAGAAAACATTGGTAATTAGTATGATATAATTAATTACTTAATTGTTGTTGTCGTTGACAATTTCAAATTTTAAGTGATCAAGTCAACAATGATGATTGTTGACGCTCACGCTGTGAACAAGTTATCGTAAAGTAGACATAAAAGTATTGATTTTAACGGTGGTTTATAATTACATCGTTGTCATAAGCTGTGATGTGTAGTAGAAATTATATGTTTCACAACAACACATGAAAGCCTTTGGGCAACCGTTGTACAAAATGAAATACAACACAAAAAGAAATGCTTTCATTTTACCTCCATCACTTTCATCTGACATAAAACAATATGAATCATGTGATATGATATGATGTAACAGAAACCTATATTTTTATAATTGCCATCATTTGATAAACGCAATCTCCCTGTTGCCACAGAATATAATTTCCAACATAATATATAATTTTAATTATTATTAAACATTTAATTAAAATTAAATTATTTTATATTTAAAATTTCTACTGAATTTTGTGATAAGTATACCAAACCAACCGGCCAAACATCTTATCTAATTCAATTTCTTACCCACAAAAAAAATCGATTTCAATTTTTCCTATGAATAATAATAATAAAAAAATATTAATTAAAAGAAAAGAAAAAGAGCGTAAGGGAAATTGTCCATAATACTCGAATACACACTAATAACATTGATTAATTAATTAAGAAATAATTGGTTTAAAAACGATAACAAAAATATCAATTTTTCTTGCATTCAAGAAATTGCAAAGATTATGTAATGCAAGCAAAGATTTTGTAATATACAGAAAAAAGATGACTATTTTCCGGTAATTTTAGTAAAGTGGTGTCGCCTTATACTACGTGATCAATTATTATTATTATTATCTTATGTGTACTGTACTCATATAAACATATAAATTATTTAAATTATTATTATTAGAGAAAGAAATAAAATCTTACTATAATAGTTTTTGTTGCTGGATTTAATGGCTTAACTATGAATAGTGTGTAGAGATAATTATTAGGTGAGTTTTGAATTATGTGTTAAATACTTTTATTTATAGTTTATGTAATTTAAGGTTATTTTTACAGGTATGAGATATCCTTTGGGTAGGGTAGTGGAGTGTAAAGATTAAAGAACCAGATTTGATGGTTTGCTTACTTCTAACAACGAGAACATTCTAGTACCGTCAGACCACAGTAACCTATCACAAAAAAGAATATCATCAACTAAATGTGAAACCTATATATGTAGACGAACGAAGAAAGAAGAGCGGAGGAGAAGATGCGAGTAGGACGTAGGTTGAAAATTTCAAGAAGCAACATTAGTCAAAAGATTTATTTCCATACAGATTAAAGTTCTGAAAAACTAATCGTTAGTCGGATCTGCCTCCATAGAAGAAAGTGCGCTAGAAGTAGACGTCAAAAACATTATATACATGTAAAACAAACCTCCATTGTTACATGGAAAATTAGGTTAATTATAATTAAAAGTAATCTGATACCTCAAAAAACTTAATTAGTGGTGAGCGGTGAAAACAGATATAAAATAAAAGATTTTAAAAAATTGGCACGAGAAAAAGAAACGGAGAGAGAAAAGGGGAGAGGTAGAATTAAAATTGGAGAAGAGTAAGGGAAAACCCCATGTGCCGCTGTTGAACTATCAGAAGCCGAAAAGGAGAAGGGTCCTTAATTTGTTAAGGGAGTGTGGGTAACTAACTGAAGGAAGGGTCTTAGAGAGTAATAAATGGAGTGAGGTAAGATCGAACTTCAGACTGATGCATTTGGTGTTTTAAAGCACTTTGTAACAGGATTGCAGAAAGGAACGGTTTTAATAATTGGATTGTAAGAATAAAATATTGGGATGTCAAAGTCAAAGAAGCGATCGAAAGAGTTGAAGAAGTGTTTAATGATGGCGCTGTTGGAGTCATTCTTACGTTTAAATACCAAAACAGAAATTAGTTTGTATATGCATGATCATTGATCATAGATATATAATTTACATAAACGTAAAAACTTTGTTATAAAATTGGTTTACAAGCTGCTCACTAGTTTATAAATTGTTTAAAATAATAATTTCATAAAAATAATATGTTTTTCAAACAATTTTATTTAGAAATATAAACTCTGACGCGTTTCGGATAAAAATATCCATTTTTAATGAAAAATTTATATTACTGACAACATTATTAAATCAAACATAAAAATCAAAACAAAATGAAAAGATTTCAATTTACAAAATATCACAAGAACTAAAACAATAAAAAAAAATATTGTTTTTATAATTAATAACATATTAATTTTTTAATTGATTTATAAAAACACAATTAAACTTAACACACTTAACACAATTAAATTTATAGCTATAATAGATACAACGAAAATAATATTGACAAAATATTATGTCAAAATTCAAAAAGAATAAATAATCAAAGCTCTATACACAGATTGAACAATAATACAAATATAAAGTATAATTCTATAAATTACATAAATTTATTATCCAACATAATAGTTAATAAATTTAAAAAGTATTAATTTAAAATTTCTTTCAACAGCTATTTCAGTCAACAAACAGTGATTCTTGTGAAAAAATTTTATATTGGTCAAACAGGTACAAAATTTATCAATTTGTGGAACATTTACCTAAAAGTTAAAACTTCCTTAATATAAAATCAATTTTCACTCAACACCTAGTCAATAAAAATCACATATACAGAACTTCCCTTCAAAACTTCCTTAATATAAAATCAATTTTCACTCAACACCTAGTCAATAAAAATCACATATACAGGTTGTGACAATAATTTTAAAGTGTTATGGAAGAATTTAAAATCTATAAAGCTATTAAGAAGTCACCCTATTTAAATTTTAATGAACAACTATCTTTTAATTCTAATATTTTATATAATTTATTTATAAATTAATATATTTCTTTATTTTGTTCTTTTGTATAGTTCTTAGCAATTAAGTAGTTTAACCGACGTAAAGCACTTAAAAATCTGAGCAATGCCAGGTAGAAGTTTTAAAGTTGACGGCGGGAAATATAAGAAAATTTAGAGAATTGGGATAATATAAGAGAATTGGGACTTAATGGAATTTTATTCTTGAAATTTTTTGAAGATTTTATTGCATCCGTCGTACGCCGTAGACTTTGGGCAGAACCTATGCACTTGTACGTAGACGACAAGAAATTTGGGACTGAATATTGTTACAGTGGAAAATTAAATCACGAAAGACTTGTGTGTTTTTATGGCTGAGGAGGTGGAATTGCTCACAACTCTTTGATAAGTGCTATTGTCTTAAGGGAATGGGTCCTATTTTTCTTTGCAGGGAAACATAATGTCACTCTTGTTTCCTTTGTCGGTTGGAGGAATGGTTAGTTCAGGGAGTAAGGAAAGAAAAGGGCGTGAACACTGAAACCTTTGATCAATACGAAGTCAGTTTATTTATAACGGCGAACCTGATTAACCACATTGGATAGATTGTAGTAAATGTTCTTAGCCGCTGGGCCATGCAAACGGTGGGCGTATTTGTTAGAGAGGGAGTGTTTGTGTTTATCGACGCTGTTGCTAAATTTTAGGTCTTGTGGTAAACATGCAGACATTTTTGTAACCTGAGTCTGGTGTTGTTCAGGAAAAAAACAGAGAGTGTTGATGTAACGGATAATACTTAAAAAGGAGAGGTTGAGAATCTGCAACACGCGAAAAGAGCTAGCCGTGACTATGCGATCTATTGTGAGGTAAAATGTATAGATCACAACTGAGAATTTTATATATTTAAATTTTAAACCGATGTCTAATTTTCCCCATAACTTTTCCGCCTCTCCTTTGTACTGTTTCTTCTAACGAAATTTATTTATTTATAGTATTACAACCAACTTTACAACACCTCGGGGATTGAACTATTTATTGTGTAAACACAACAAATGAAATTTTAATATCATCTATCGATATGATTCGAAATGGCTTTGAACTTTTACAAATAACATCAAGAAAATTTATCAATTTCGTGTATCTTAGCTATACAAAAATAGCGAAAAAAAATTATTTATTATTTTTAAATGAATGAAATATATATTTAATGTTACACAAAATATAGGTATGGCTGATACTATGTCTATGTAAAAAGATTATTTTAGTGTATTTTCTATTCTAACAAGGATTGGTAAATGAGTATTGCTATTGATGAATTAACAATTTTGAACGGGAAGTTATATTTTCTTCTTTTTATAATTTTCTTCATTCTGTATTTCTAATATCTTTATCTGTATAGGTGATATTTTTTGTTTGATACCTATTGGCCTATAAGGTTTAAAATAAAATAGAAGCTAGAAATTTAAATTTGTAATAATTATTTCATATAAAATCTTAATGTAAATAGATGAATGCGAAAGCATTCGTGTATTCACTGAAAAATAATTTGGTATATTCTACAAAACGGATTAAACCATGTTACCTTTAACTTTTATGGAAAAACTATATTTTATTTTTAGGCCATTTAATTTTATTAAGCCGGATAACTCAAAAATTATTAGAAACTGAAAAACTGATTTTACACTCAAACAAAACATCACTTGTAAATCTCCTTTCTTATTGAATATAATGAAACTAATAATTAGCTAACAGAAAAATCACTTAGTTAAAAATAAAAAAAAATAAAAAATTATACAATTTAATGTAGCAACAATCTAAAATAGCTTACATTATTTATCTTTAATGTCGAATGTTGTCTTCATGTTTTATTTCGTCTTCGTTTATCTTCTGATAACTCCCTTTACTAACAGTTCCTGATCGTATCATATATTTAGCACACTCATTACACTGAAACAGTGCTACATACATTGTGCTTCCTTTGATACATAAACAATTTTTATTTAACGTCACATTCACTTCTGCATGCACCACGTATAAATTTTTATTGGAAACTCATCATCACTGCAGCCAATTGGAAATCCATTATAACCAATTCCCACAATTTAATTATCGTTGTTTATGATAACGGCACCAACTTGTGTTTTTGGATCTTTACTACTAGAAATGCAGCTGCCATTAAATATTCAGACCAATGAAGACAATCTCCACGCTTTTTAATTTAAAATTTGTTTTTTTTTTTTCTTCTCACAATAATCACAATAAACTTATTTCCCTAATGATTTGAACCAATCAACAACATCATCACTATTTTTCATGAGAAATAAATGATAACCAGACAATCATATTTTTTTTTTAACATTTTTACACCATCAAATTGATTTTTATTTATCTCATATTTAAAAAAACACTTAAACAATTATTTTTAATAAAATAAATTTTGACACACATTTAAATAATTTTTTTTTTTTATACCGACTAAAAGAAAACCTTAAACAATTGTTATCAAAACAAACTAAATAAATAAATTTTATTCTTAACAACATTTTGTTTATTTTCAATTTTCCAAAATTATACGGACTTACTTTATTATAAAATTTCTCATTTTTATATTAATTTTTCTTCTTCTGTTTCCCCTTCCAACAATCAACAATTCTCCAACGTATAAAAAAACATTAAATCAAACATGTTTATTGTTGAAATTGAGTGACGCAATTAAATCTCAACAGTAGCATACAAAAATGTTGCGACCTTTAAGAAAATTAATGAAATTATAATTGAAAATGAAAATTATTATTTTTAGAACAAAATTGAAATAGTTCTGGCGTTACAACCATATTTATTTTGTACCATCAACTAAAACTTTGTACAATCGACCATACGTTTTTAACGTTTGACAATGATTTGTCAAACGTTCAAATCGTATGGTCTATTGTACTAAAATTTAGTTGACGCTACTAAATTAATTTGGTTGAATCCGTTTTGTAGAATATGTCAAATTATTTTTTTTGCTGTTAGGAGTCACAATAATTCATGCGCATCAATCACTACACATTTATAATTTCTATATTCGTCCTTGTATGGAGTTTTGTTGTAAAGATTGGGGTGCTGCATCTGTTTCCATTCTGGCTGTTTTTAGTTTTGATCAAAAACGTGATATACGAATTGTGAGTGATCAAAATTTAACATCAAATTTTGATTCTCCAAAACCCCATCGCACTGTTTTCCATCTCCTTGTTTTTTATAAATATCGTCACCAGCAGTGCTCAGATGAAATCCGATTCATGCTGCGACAAACACATTCTTTTCCCCGTTTTACTTTTCAGTCGGTTTGAGCAAACAGCCAAACTGTCTAAAAATAGTCTAACCAGCTTCAGGAGATCATAAAACGTAAAGATATCATAAAAATTCCGATTTCGAAAATCGACCCAAAAACAATGACTTCCCATATCGGGAAGTTAAAAACAAAGATTTGCGTTCATCAACATGTAACGACTGACTAATTCAAATATTTCTCTAAAAGGAAGAATATTCATATATAAAGATTTTCGCTAATAATTTGCCAATTTGTTTCAACTCGGGCTTTTTTTTTTAGAAGGAAACATAAAAGCTTTTATGTATGCTACGGGTTGGTCAATAATGTGGCCAGGGCATTATGTAAATTTCAATCAATTAATTATTATGCAAAGTAAAATGAAAAAGAGCAGTGTTATTGTGGCTCAATGTATAAAAAAATGTATATTTGTTATATTAAATTTATTAAATTAATTTATTCTTAAAATTGGTGTTTTTTATTCCAAAAGTGTTAAGTTTTCGTTGCCTGTTATAATGTTTTGTGTGCTAAGAAGTTTGACTAGCAACAGTTTTTTTTCAAACAAATAATCCAAACAAATTTCAAAAGTTTTAGTTTATTTTGAAAAACATATTTTACTTCGGTCTGAAAGACCTAAGTATTACATTCATGAGCTCAAAGTGAAATTCTTTCCCCCACTTTTTTTGGCATTTCTCGACGTTTTAGGACCTACTGATTCTAAAAAAGCAAAAAAAAAAAGTGTGTCTGTCTGTCGGCCGTCCGTCCGTCCGTCCGCTGGACGGATTTCAAAAATTTTTTTTTTCTCAAAATAGGTTTATTCAATGGGAAGAGCCGAAAGGACGATGTGATTGATAACTGTACCGGAAGTGTGTCAAAAAAATCGTCAAGTGTGTCAAAACAAGGAAATTTGCATATTTTTTGCTTAAAAAACGTTCATTTTAAGTGACTACGAGTAGGAAGATTGAATTTGGTGAAATTTTGATGGTCGGGATTGGTATGTGAGACCAAAATCTAGATTATTGCATTATAAGATTGTCAAAAAAATGTTGTCAAGTGTGTCAAAAGAAAGATTTTTATTTATTTTTTTACCCAATTTGTTGAAAAAAAATTAAATTAAAATTTACTGTTTTTTTCCCAGACTTGGGTATCAGATTTTTAAGGTCACTTTTCTTTTTCGGGGTTAGTTAAGTAAAAAACATTTTTTGTTTCAATTAACTATATTTCGCCAATTATTTGTTGGCTTCTTCAGGTTAAAATAAATTTTAGGTATCTATAATTTGAAAAAAACAACAAACTTTATATGAGGAACTTTTTTAAAAACTATGTTACGTCAGTATTTTGAAAGAAATTTGTTATTTGCTTACTCTATTTTGGTTTTGGTGGTTATTGACTACTAAACTAAATTTCACTACACACATTAACTAAAGTTAATAAATTAAAGAATAAGAACATTTAAAATTTACAAAACTACACAGCCAAATTAAAACTACATAAAAAATTAATAAATTAATGATTAAAAATTTTTGAACACTTGTTAAAAAATTATGCTAAAATTATTGTCTATACTGTTGGCGGTAAATTATTTGAGTTTATGAAAATAAAAATAATAAAAAAGAGAAACAGAGAAAGAAAAGAAAAAATCATTACATGTTTATATTAATTATTTAAAATATGCTATTTCATTTTTTGTTTTATTAGTGGTGTGCAGCGTTGCCACTTGGATACATTTGTATCCATTTGGATACATTATTTGAAAAATTTATTAAATGGATACTGGATACAAAAAAATCACAAAACTGCTAGAATGGATACATATTATTAATATGCCTTTAGCTGTGTTGGATTTCCAAAAACGTTGAAAATGTTTATGAAATTTGTTATATTGTTCGTCTATTCTCTTTTTGTGAAAAAAAAAGTATCAGAAATTGGCGAGCAGTGTAACTAATTTTAAACAGTTTTTGAAAATCAATCACATTTTTTTTAATAATTTAACAGTCGATTTAAAAAACATTTTATACAATTTTATAGACCCTTATCGTTTCTTAAATCTAAGGAATGTAAATGAGCTAGGTTTTGAAAATGAAGAAAACCATATACAATTGTCTGAAATAAGTATGGGATATGCAGTACAATCATTTTTAGCATACAATAAACTGGTAAAAGAGGAATTTTTGGAGGTGACAAAAACTGTGCAAAAAATGTATATGGAATTTATTCATCAAATAAAACACATATAAAAATCATCAGATATAAAAATTTGAATTAATGTGATTTTTTTGTTGTTATATTATAAATAAATGTGATCAGGATACTGAATTGTACTAAACATATATTGTAATTAGTCCTTTAGCAAAATCAAATAATCATGTTTGATTTTTTCAAAAAAGTGGATACATTTGGATACATTTTTTTTATAAAATTGGATACATTTTAATTTTTTTGAGTGGCAACGCTGGTGGTGTGTAGAGTAGAGATAAATTCTCTACGTCTGACCTTTTATTGCATGCATTTCTGTTTGTTTTTATGTGCAACATTTCCTTAATTAGTCTTTTGTTGTAGTTTATTTCCCTATCTAAAATTATCGGTTCTTCTGTGTTGAAATTGTGTCCTGTTTTATTTGCGTGTACTGCCACCATTGTGCTATGATCTGTTATTATGTGTTTCTTGGAGATGTCTTGTTTGTGTTGATTCATCCTGTTTTTAAGTAGTTGTCCCGTATGTCCTATGTAGGTGGTTTGACAATTGCTGCAATTTATGCGGTAAACAACCCCATCATTGTCTTCTTTCTTTTTAACATCTTTTAGTGGTGGTAAGATGTTCTTTTATATTGTTTTGTGTTTTGTAGCCTAATTTAATATGTTTATCAACCGTAGATATAATTCTTGCCATTTTTTCAGATAAACCTTGATGGTAAGTGCATCCAATGTATTTAGTTGTATTTCTTTCGGTTGGTGTGTTTTGTTCGGTTGGTGTAGTTGATTGGGATGGTTGAGTCTTGAATAACAAAAAAAAAAAAAAATTAAATTAAAATTTTCTTTGAAATGAAATTTTATTAATATTATTTAGAATTATGGCATTATAAGTTTGTCAAAAAGATGTTGTCAAGTGTGTCAAAAGAAAGATTTTTATTTATTTTTTTACCCAATTTTTCGGAAAAAAAATAAAATTAATTATTTGTTTCAAATGAAATTTTATTATTATTATTGAGAATTATGGCATTATAAGTTTGTCAAAAAAAAGTTGTCAAGTGTGTCAAAAGTTGTCAAGTGTGTCAAAAAAAATGTAGCTGTTTTTATGACGTAAATGTAATTGAAAATGAAATTGGACATGGAAATTTTTGAATTTGTTATAGTTTTTGAAATTTTTTTGGAATTTTGAAAAAAGTTTGTATTTTTGATTTTGTAATAATTTTTGCAATATTTTTAGAATTTTGGAAAAAGTTTTAATTTTTGAATTTGTAAGAATTTTTGGAATATTTTTAGAAATTTGAAAAATTTATAATTTTTGATTTTATTATTTCGGAATTTTGAAAAAAGTTTCAATTTTTGATTTTGTAATAATTTTTGGAATATTTTTAGAATTTTGAAAAAAGTTTGATTTTATTTAATTTTTATAATATTTTTGGAGTTGTGAAAGAAATATGAATTTGTGATTAATATTTTCTCGAAACGCTAAATGGAGAGGTTTTTGAGTAGTTTGCTGAGTGTATCATCTTTTCACTAAATTATGTTAATTTATGATCTGTTATAATTTTCCGGCAACGTATTGCTGTTTCGTGTTAGTTTTGTAATACATATCTAAACAGAGATAAGAAAATATTTGTACTTTAACAAAGAGTTTTGTTTAATATTCAACAATTAATTCAGTAAATTATTTGTGATATAACATCACCCCGATGGAAAATCTCCCATCAAGAATAATATAAGAACTGAATCTAAAAAATTATGGTGCAAATTATGAAACTTTTTGCAATCCATACAATTTTAGAGCGATCTAGTTTATATATCATTGGTTCGAAACTAGATCGCTCTAAAATTGTATGGATTGCAAAAAGTTTCATAATTTGCACCATAATTTTTTAGATTCAGTTCTTATATTAATATTCAACGCTGCTCAAAACTAAAAATCATGTCCTCATAAAAGTTTTTTGCCGAAAACTATATACAAATCCTTAACCCAGACCGAAGTCTTGATATCTCAGAGCTGTGAGATTTCAGCCCCTCCATATTTTGTTGTTTGGATTAGACAACGGTTTCGAAGACAGCGAAACCGTATTTTCACCATTGCGGTTACTGGAAAAAGAATTAAATCGATGGCGGCTGAGAAAAATAAGGCAATGGATAAATATGAACTGGATGTCCAAAATTATGTTTAAAAAGGTGAAAATAACTCGTCTAAAGATCTTTGCATAAAAGCAAATGAGAAGGTGCATTAAAATAATTTATTTAGCTTAATTTGTAAGTTAGCGCATACAAATTTAGCTCGTCGTCAATATTGAACATGATAGATTTATTTCAACGCGAAACATATATGTACAAAGTAGTATTTGAGGAATTAGTCCACAACAACTAGTTGGAAATTGTCTTACAAACTCGTAGATCCCGTTATTCATTCAATACTAACTTAGTTAGAGTATGATAAAACATATGTTCGTTAGACTAAATACACTTATAGAATTGGCTATTTGAATTACAAAGAAACAGAAATACCTAATGAGAAAAATTCAACTTAAAGTAGTTAAAATAATGATGAAATTTCAACTTTGAAATACGATCGCCTCGGTAGGTTAATTGGATAGCGTGTCTGCCAAAACGGATTCAAACCATGGCACTGACAGTGGCGTCATTTCACCAAAATCTTGGGGGGGGGGGCGAGAATTTAAATGACATAAAAAGATTTTTTTCGTAAAACATAGCATATACATTTTTATACACACATATATTTAAAAGCATTTAAATGCATCGACTTAGAAATAAAAATAAAATGCTTTTGAGCTACATTGGTTACTCTGCTTGTCTTTTGGTGTTGTTTCATCGAAGAGAATGCCGCAAACTTCTGCAAAATCCCTTCATTTGTTAAAAATAATTTCAAATTTCATCTCGGTATCATCTTTGCATTGTTTAAGCATCAAGAAAGTAGTTTTAATTAAAGCGCTTGTGCTAGAAATTATTATATCTTTGCTTTATAACTGTTCAGAGAGTGAATTTGTAAACGACAGAAGATCGTGCAGCATAGATAAAAAAGGATGGTTTTTCAATACGATTTTTTAGATCCCGGGCATCCCGGGATTTAAAATTTATGAGTCACATAGTCCCAGGATCCATAAAACACCACGGGATTGCAATCCCTACGTGACTCCTCTTATGTCGAATCGTTTTTTTGTTTGTTTGTTTTCCTTTATTTGTCTCAGAGAGAAAGAGTTATGTCTACCCTAAACTGACCAGAGCCAAATCGTTAAAATGTGGG
This sequence comes from Diogma glabrata, assembly GCA_963693315.1. Taxonomy (NCBI): domain Eukaryota; kingdom Metazoa; phylum Arthropoda; class Insecta; order Diptera; family Cylindrotomidae; genus Diogma; species Diogma glabrata. The sequence continues at coordinate 34,031,770 of OY856187.1, read as the reverse complement.
ACAAAATGCAAACATTCTTCCAAATACTAACTAATTAGAATTTCTATTGCGAGAAAGTGGAACGGTGAAAACGCATTAAATAAGCATTAAATAGTAAATTTATGCACAATATAGTTAACAAACTAGATTGTGCATAAATTTACTATTTAATGCTTTCCTTTACTATTTGTTTACTATTTAATTCTTCAAAAAATTCTTTTATTTTAATTGGACATTCAACCGTTAGGAAATGTGCTTGCAGTGGTTCGTACATTTTCTAAATTCTTTCTAGTGCTGGCATTACCGCCAGCCAGCGAGTTTCACAATGAGTTGGCTATGTTCGACATTACTTTTGCCGCAGAACTCCTTCAACGTCTTCAGTAAAGACAGTAAAATATCCAAATTTTTTTAACCCTGCCATTTAAATCAGCAGCATTTCTTATTGCATTATTTAGAATATGGGCTACGAATCAAATACCCAATACACTCTGGTTCAAATTCGAGTTTAGCTTGCTTTTAAATTTTCACCCCTTGACGTGACACCACTAAAATTGGTGTTCGTGTTATCAGCGCAAATTGCAACAAAATAACAACAAAACATGTTTAAGCTACTGGAGCTGGCGGCTTATAGCAACGCCTTTTTATGTTTATCTGTATCTATATGTCTTTTAATATCATAATGTCCAATGTTAATTTGCAAATTCACTCTGACTGGTAATACACTAAACTTTTGCGTCGTTATATTTTTATTTTTTTATAAAAGGATAGTACAATTCAATATCGTATAAGAATTTACGTAAACGTTTTCTATCCGTCTTGATTTGCAGGAGTACTTTTTAAATATAATTTTAAAAATTAGTATAATTTACCATTTATAGTAGCTTAAAAATTTTGTTACACAAGTAAAGACTGCAAAACAATTGAAACAATTTATTTTTATTTTACTAAATAATTAATATCTTTTCTGTATTCTGTAAGTATAAGAGGTATACAGTATACCTCTCGTTCTATCTTTTGCAAATCTATACCATTTATCAAGTTTTTATGCTGTTTACTTTGTTCTTTATTGAGAAAAAAATTATGAATTAGAAAATAATAATTTTACTTTTGAGCTACCTAGTTAAAGTGTGTTTTAAACAGAGTTTGAAACGCTACCTATACCACTCCTTTACTTTGTTCTTTCAGAGTGCGTAGCTTAAACAAAATATAACACTCTCACATACAGGAGTAAAAATAACAAAATATCATTCTTGCTACTAAATTGAAATAAATATTTTCTTTCAAATACTCAAAACATTTATATTTGCGTCAAATTTGATGCTTTCCAACGTAAAATGCTTCGAATGATTCGTTCAATTATTCATGTATTGTTAGAAAAATGAATATAAAGGATGACGTAGAGGGACTAATTTTCTTCTTTTGCAAATCGAATGAAAGAACAGGAAAATGTAATCTGCTCCAAAGGAGTAAAATCGAAAAAACAAAAATTTTACTCTTACGAGTAAGAACGATATTCAAATTATGAAGATTTTAATTTTTGAATATTATTTCAAAGGATTGAAATGAGTGCTCGAATAAAGGAAAATTGTAAACTCTGGTTTAAAAATTTAAATTTTTATGAATTTATACGCAAAACTGAGTCTTTTTAAGTAAAATATTTTGCATTTTGTTTTTCATAATATACTTTCGATCTCTCGTATACACACTGGGGAGATGTTTCTATAAACAAAGAAACCTATTCGCTGACATTAAAAGATATGTAAATTATTGAAGTGAAATAACTGAGCTTAGTATTTTTAAGAAAATTATAGTTAAAACACTATTTTAGTAAAAAAAATATTGCACTGGTTTGTTCTCTCAATATGGTTAAATCAACATATACATAACATTATACAAACTGCAAGAAAAAACTGTGAAGCCATTGCTTTGACTAAGATATTGCGCAAACTGTACGTAGGTAGATATAAGGCTTGTTGATTATTTCGATAATGCGGGCAAATGTGGTGGAAATATTTGTTTCGTGGGACGCTTCGTGGGACAGATTTCTCCGTGGGACAACGCAATGAAATGTGTGACATTTTCACGCAGCATGGGACTTCTGGTCAGTTTACTACCCATAAACGTGCGTAAATTTTTCATTTGATTCAAAATTGTACAAAATTGTATTATTGCGAGCTTCTTTTAAATCTATAAGAAAAACCTACCACAAAAAAATAATAGTTTCTCCCTAACTGTGACTGTATAAAAAAAATGAGCAAAAATTGACGTTTAGAATACGTTTTGGATTTTATTATAACCAACCAAATATATAATTTTTGCTATTTTATGAATTAAAAATTATAGTCCATATAGCGAAAAGAATTTGTCAGCAAGTTTGCATAACATACTTTGAAAATATTTACATAACTTAAATATTTGTTCGTGTCGTTAGAAAATATTGCTTGTCCATTATAAAACATTCACTATTATAAAATCACTGGAAATAACCCAATAAATTTAAATTACTCCCGTAATTATTTTCATTCATTTTATAAAAATTAGCACAACTATCAAGAAAACTTTTGATATGTTATAGGATTTTACATTTTAGAATTGTTTTTTATTTATTGTTTTTAAAAAAGTCTTGTAAAGTTTGTACAGTATGATATAGATAAAAAACAAGTCCAAACAGTCAGGGTTCTCCAAATAAGTGGGGTATAATTAGGTTGTGTTCTCCTGCATGTACTTACTTTTAAGTTTATAAAAATTACCAATAACAATTGAGATTTGAATGTTAAATACTGCACTATAAACTCTCGAGGAACCCTATACTAATGAAATATTTTGTTTCCTCTGGCTCAGACACGAATATCTTATAAACAAAACACAATCGTTTTTCTAAAAGCGGTGATGCCGCGCACCTTATAGTACGATAGAATTTTGTCAAAATGCGCACCCACGGCGTTTTTGGAATAACGATCGTGTTTTGTTTATGAAACTGATTTCATCAGAAGATTAGAAGCAATACGACCGCCTTTCGTATCGGTGGCGCTCTAGTCCTTGATACAAAGAACGATAACGGTTTGAATATTGCGGTGAACTGTACTTTAGTCGGGCCAAAATAATGTATAACGTAATAATTATATTATCAGATATATTTCAATTAATAGTATGCGATAAAATTGGTATATTAGTTAAGTAAATCTTCTAAAAATTAGACGAATTTGCAAAATAACAGTGCATTGAAATTTTTATAGTGTATAATTCTATCACGATTGGATGGTTTTATTGAATCGATGTATTGATAGTATCAGATCCTTGGGGGGGGCCAATGCCCCCCCAGCCCTACCCAATTGACGCCCCTGGGCACTGATGAGGATAGTTTGAATCCCAATCCGAAACACGTATAAGAAAAAAATGAGAAAAATCCAAAATATACTTTCGAATTAAAAAAATTCAAAATACTTAATTGCTTGAGTTTAAGTGCTCAAAAAATCTCTAATATATAATTCAAAATTTTCAATATTCAAATCTAGTGAATTAAAAATTGCTTCAATAAATGTAATGCCATCTTTCTGGGGATGTTTTTATTAATTTAATCAGTTGTGTTTACAATTTAGCTAATACGATAATTTTTGCAAGTGGATTTCTTTACAAAGCATTATTGTAACTAGCGGCTTTTTACTAAAATCAATTTTTTTTTCTGGTCTATAGGAGATTTTCATTGAATCGGGCCAAATATTCTATAAAACAAAAGCTTAGACTGTCAATCAGTCTCATCTAGTATATTAATTATAAATTCAATAAATGGTTTCAATCAATAATAAAACGCACAAACCTTTTTGATATTCTTCATTAAAAAAAACTGTGATTTTATATTTTACGAACTTTGGATTTTAAGAAAAATAATGTCTAATATGTTTGAGTTAAATAATATTTGTTTCTATTGTAATGCAAAAAGAAGTCATTTTCACAGTATTAAAAAAAGACAAAGCTAATTTTTATTGTAGTTACTGCAACAAAAACTTTATTGCACTCAAAAAAAATTTTATGATATTTGTAAATGATTGCATATTTTTTAGAATATAAATTATAAGGCTCAATATAATTTCATTTAATATTATTTTGTAAATACTTTAATATCTTCTTGGACAATCATAAAAATGTATTGCCTTTATGTATTAACTAAATAATTTTGAATATCTTTTTAAATAAACTATACTATAAATCCACCTTAATAAATTAAACTATAAATCCACTTTTATAAAATTTGTTTTATTTCATTTATGTTTTTATACATGAAGGTTCCACAACGAAGTGAGAAACGATTTTTTTTATTATATTCTTTTTACTTCCGTAAGTGTTCGTTAAACAAATATAATAGAACTTGTTCGTACAATTATATGAGTTCCTTAAATATGAATTCTAAACATCCACCAGCCTCTTGAAAGAATTCCTTTCAAAATATTAATTACAGTTATTACTAAAACAAATTAAACATAAAGTACAAAATTCGATTTCCAGCGTTCAAATATGTATAACCTTAAACAAAGTATTGTAATATGAACAAACAAATTCTATGTTACTTCATTTCAAAAAAATATTACAATAATATTCTAGGTTGCCTTTACTTTATATAAAAAAGGAACTATAACAGTAGGCCAATCGTTTAAATAAAATATATTGTTTTAAAATTGACTTTAGTAGATATTGAAATTAAATAAAAATTCAAACATTTCAAGAAGTTCTTACAAAATGATAATAATACTAGAAACTGAATTCGAAATACATCATTGTGGTTAAGCCTTAATATAAATATAGCAAATTCTACGAAAAGTATTGTAGGATAATTAAATCAAACTTATGCTAATTACTAATAATATATACATGTCATTTTTTTTTTAATTTAAAAACTAAAATTGATGGTTTATCTTCAGTTGAAAGGTAATTTTGACAATTTTGTAACAGCGCGTTCAAGAGTTCCTCCCTTTGTTTTAAGTATAGCTACTCGAACATAATTATCCTTTCCCATAATAGGTTTTATTACTCTACCCATCAACCATCGTGTGCTAGGAACATTTTCTTCATGTATCAAAACCAGGTCATTGACTTCTAAATTTGGTTTGGATTCATGCCATTTTGATTTTTGTTGAAGTAAGTATAAATATTCCTTGGAAAATCGCTTCCAAAAATGTTGCGTCATTTGTGTTATTATTTTCCAATACGTTAAACGGTTTTTTGGTAAATGCGTTACGTCTGGTTCTATAATTTGGTTTATCGGACCACCTGTTAAAAAATTACCCGGTGTGAGCGGTTCTAAATCATTTGGGTCAGAAAACAGGTGAGATGGGCCTTGAATTTAATATTCCTTCTATAATGATGCTTAATGTGTTCAACTGTTCCAATGTCAATACATTATCACCAACGATTCTTTTTAAATGAGTTTTGAACATTTTAACTGCGCTTTCCCACAATCCGCCGAAATGGGGGGATCTTGGAGGGATAAATTTCCAATCTATACCTTCATTAGAACAAAAGTTGATAATATCGTTGTTTTCTTTATTTATTATCTTAGCTAGTTCCCTTAACTGATTATTAGCTCCAACAAAATTTCCAGCATTATCGCTCCACAGAGTATGACATTTTCCTCTTCGCGCACAGAATCTCTTTAAACATACTATGAATGCCTCACTAGTTGCGTCTTCTACGATTTCTAAGTGTATTGCCTTTGTAACGAAGCATACGAAAATACATACGTATACCTTATTAAAAACACCCTTACGCTGATTTTTGTATTTAATTGTAAACGGTCCACAAAAATCAACGCCAGTAGTGTTAAATGGTCTTGCTATAGTTGTTCTACTCTGAGGTAAACTACCCATAATTTGCTCTAATAAATGTGGTTTTGCCTTAAAACATGCTAAACATTCATGAATAACCTTTTTTACAACGTTTTTACCATTAATTGGCCAAAACCTTTGTCGTACTGTTGCTAAAGTTGCTTGAACACCACTATGCATATTTTCTATGTGATAATGACGGAAAAGTAAAACTGTGAAGTGATTGTTATGTGGTAAAATATACTGATGTTTTTTATCAAAATCTATTTCACTATTATGCAGGCGGCCCCCAACACGGAGTAAACCATCAGTATCTAAGAATGGTGTCAAGTTTATAATTTTACTTTTTCTTGATAAACATTTATGTTGCATTAAATGATTGATATCATCTCTGAACTGAGAATATTGCACAATTCGAATTATTGTTTTCAGTGAATTTTCTAGCTCTAATGTTGATAATGCAGGCATTTTATTTATTTGAACCTTTAATTCGTTTCTTGTAAAAACTGTGGGACGATTTCCCTTATGTCTAATTTTATTTTTGTAACGAATAACTAGTGCAACTATACGTTTGAGCTTTAAGAATGAACTAAAATCTTCTATACGAATAATAGGTTCAAAATTTTGTATTGCAAATGTGAAATCATTATGTTTTAGTTCTAGGTTTTGATGTATACAAATATTACTAACCTTAGCTCCACCCTTAGGCCAGTGATTTGGCTCCAATTGCAAGAAGGCTGGACCCTTCCACCAAATATCTAAATTTTGCAAGTCTTCTGGCATGATGCCACGTGATACGTAATCAGCTGGATTATTTCTTCCACTGATATGCCGCCACTCCATATCCCTTGTAATATTTTGTATCTCACTAGTACGATTTGCTACATATGTTTTTAATTGGTGGGGTGGTAATTTTATCCAAGATAAGACTATACTTGAGTCGGACCAAAGAACTATTTGACTGAAATGTATATCCATTGCATGTTTTACCTTTTCAACTAGCTGTGAAAGTAAATATGCTGCATTTAATTCTAGTCGTGGTAATGAGACTACCTTTAATGGCGCTACTCTAGACTTGCTACAAAGTAGGCTGACTAATATTTTGTCTTCATCATCTACGTATCTTAAATAAATGCATGCTCCGTAAGCTGACTGAGATGCATCAGCAAAACCATATAGTTCCAAAAACTTTACTTTACCCGGTATAACACATCTATTAAAGCTGATATTATTGATTGAAATTAAATTATTTCTATATTCTAACCATGCCATCTCTAAATTTTGTGGAAGTTTACTATCCCAATCTATTTTTGCAAGCCAAATTTGTTGAATTAAAATTTTGGCTTTTATAATCACTGGAGCTAAGAGCCCTAACGGGTCAAATAACTTGCTTATGTCAGAAAGTACAGATCTTTTTGTAATGTTTTCATCTTGACTTACTGGCTGGACGCAGAAACTTAATTTGTCAATCTTTGGTTGCCAAATTAAACCTAATGTTTTGATACTTTCATTTGCAAATTCAAATTTTTGTTCTCTATCTTCTAATGGTATTTGTTCTAATAAATTGTTATTGTTTGATGTCCATTTTCGAAGTTTCATGCCGGCTGTTGCAAACATTTCTACTAATTGTCGATATGATTGAATTGCTGCATTTTCATTTTCATCTCCTGACAACAAATCATCCATGTAGAAATCCTTCATTGTCTTTATAGACGCTAATGGGTATTTATTTTCTTCTTCAATTGCTAACTGTTGTATGACCTTTGTTGCCAAGTATGGAGCAGATGAGGTTCCATACGTCACCGTGTTCAATTTATAGATCTTGACTGATTCCAAAGAATTTTCTCTCCAAAATATTTTTTGATATTGAGTATGAATTTCATCTATTTGAATCTGTCTAAACATTTTCTCAATATCGGCTGTATATGCTATCAAGTGTTTACGAAATCTTAAGATTAATGAAAATAAATCATCCTGCACTACTGGACCTATCATTAGAGTTTCATTTAGCGAGATATCAGTTGACCACTTTGCGGAAGCATCAAATACGACGCGTAATTTTGTTGTTGTGCTACTAGCCTTAAAAACTGCGTGATGGGGTAAAAAATATTCTTCCTTTGGTAGATGATCTTCCAGACAAACTGACATATGACCAAGTGCTTCGTATTCTCGCATAAAATTTATATAACCATTCTTTAAATTCTCGTTTTGATTTAATTTAGATTCAAGATAACTAAAACGGTTCAATGCTGAATTTCTTGAATCCCCCAATTTTGCCACTAACTCATTAAATGGTAATTGAACAATAAATCGACCATTTTCATTTCTTTTATAAGTTTTTAAAAATAATTCTTCACATTTGACTTCTTCTACAGATAATGCCTTTTTAGTTTCTATACATGATTCAACCTCCCAAAATTTGGTTAAACCTTTATCTAATTGTGAATTATTTACATTAGATGACATAAAATAGCTATGAGTTTCTACCCTTCCACTAACGATCCATCCAAATACGGTTTCCTTTAGAATAGGTAAGTTATTTGATATTTCCATGTAACCATTTTTTAGTATTTTAAAGAATGTTTCAGCACCAAGCAGCAAATCTATCGAGTTTGGAATGTTAAATTCTGGATCGGCGAGATCTATATCTAAAGGAAGTGACCACATACTAATATCAATATACTGCGTTGGTAAATTTCCAATTTCGGGCACTACTAAAAACTCCAAATCTTCGTTGTATTTGTTAAACCTAGACTGGATATTCGTTGTGATCTTGTAACTAATATTTGTTGTGCTATTATTTAACCCTGATACATAAGACAAATGTGAATCTTTAGGTATTTGTAAATATTCGACTAATTTGCTAGTTACAAAGTTGGATTGTGATGCAGAGTCGAGTAAAACTCTACATGGTATATATGAATTGTGGGCATCTTTAATTAGTAACACCGCTGTTGAGAGTAATATTTGCTTTATGGTTTGTTGATGTTCACTGCTACAATAACTTGCGGAATCACTAGTTGGATTGTTATGACTAATGTTTACGGGTCTACCAATATCTAATGACTGTGTTGAATTACTATTTCTGTATTTCGATGATTGACTATGCTCGTTGTTACTATTAGTGTTTGATTTGTTTTGAAGACCATTATCATTGACATTTATTTGACTATGGCTACTATGATTATTTATGTTGGGTTGCTTTGACTGTTCAAAACTAGAGCTATTGTGTTTTGAACTTGTATCTAGACTATTTTTGTATGGTGTACCTGGCATTCTAGTACTACGTGAATTTGATGCTGCTTCTGGTTGGTTCATGTGTAATAACGAATGATGCTTACGATTGCAAATTTTACATGCGCCAAATGCACAGTCCTTAACTAAATGGTTTGTACGGAGACAATTTAAACATAAATTGAGTTGCCTTACTATACTATAACGACCTTGTGGACTTTGTTTTAAAAATTCGTGGCAATTATTGATAAAATGGTTTTGGTTGCAAACAATACAAGAAATTTTTCCAGATGGAATGTTCAGCATAAATGTTTTATTTGTTGTCTTAATTTGTGGATATTTGAACTTAAAATTGGAATTTGTTGTTGTTGATGCAGTTGGTATTGCGCTTTTATCTTCTACCGACTTTAAAACTTTACTACGTTTTTGTAAAAATTGTGACATTTCATCCCATGTAGGCATTTTATCTATTTCGATTTCGCTTTCCCATAATTTTCGAGTTTCTCTATCTAAGCATTGTGAAATTATATGTATGACAAGCATATCCCATGATTTAATGTCTTGTCCTAATTGTTCTAGTGCTCGTAGATGAAGTGAAGTATTATCTACTAAGCTTTGCAGGTTCTCGGGCGATTCCTTGTGAACATGCTTTAAATTAAAAATTTCAGCAATATGTTTCTCGACAATTGCACGTTTTACATCAAATCTTTCTAGAAGTGTCTTCCATGCTAAATGAAACCCAGTCGCGGAAAATTCGACTTTTGAAATAACTTTTTTGGCATCGCCCGATACCGCATTGTCTAAATAATAAAATTTCTGAATATCTGGTAAATTTGTTTGATTGATAACCATTGCTTCAAATGAGTCTTTAAATCTGAGCCATTGGTCTAAACTACCATCAAACGTTGGAAGTTTAACTTCTGGCAGTTTAATTACTGAACTAAATTGTTTTTTACTAGACAAATTATCACCATCTATTGAGCTATTTTTGTTGTCTTTATCAATATTATTTGACCTATATACGTCTAATTTTGTTTGGTACTCACTTTTTATCTTGAAATATCTGTTTTCAAAATCTTCATATTGTAGATTTACTGCTGCGTAGTCAATATGATTATCCTCCATTTTGATTAATATATCGGAATAATTTTCGAGTTATTTTTGGTAGCACGTTTCTATCTTCTCTAGACGATTTAATAAATTGTTATACATTTCCATATCTACTTCATCATTTTTAATTCCACCAAAATATTTCTCGGACAAGGACAATTTGCTTTTTAGACCGCCATTCATTTTTCGTAAAGTTTTTATTTGCTGTTCATCCATCTTGTTTTAAAATTTATTTTAATTAATTTTAAATTGTTTTCAAACCTTTGATTCGGCTTCGAAGGACCAATAAATAATTTTGAATATCTTTTTAAATAAACTATACTATAAATCCACCTTAATAAATTAAACTATAAATCCACTTTTATAAAATTTGTTTTATTTCATTTATGTTTTTATACATTAAGGTTCCACAACGAAGTGAGAAACGATTTTTTTTATTATATTCTTTTTACTTCCGTAAGTGTTCGTTAAACAAATATAATAGAACTTGTTCGTACAATTATATGAGTTCCTTAAATATGAATTCTAAACATTAACAAGTTGGTATATGGTCTTGTTAACAAATTTCACATCGCGTGCAATAAATATTCATTGTTGCACTTGTTGCATAAACAGTTATTTTCTATGCTGTTACAAAAAGTAGGCATTTCTTGAACTGTTTGCATTCAGTGGAACAAATATTTTATAACTCTCAAATAAGAGCAACAAAGACTTTATTACAGCCGGTGTATGGCGTCCACTATACTATATCGTACTTTATAATTCAATATTGCTATAAAAGTTGAAAAAGCACAATAGATACAGTTAATGTTTAAATATCTAAAAACCAAAATATAAATTCATTCATTTAATTAATGACATAATTAATTCAGATTTCAGAAAACGTATGACAATATAAATAATTTTTTTATTCGCCTACATATTAAAGTGTTACTCTATTACTGTGATTTGCGGCTTTAAAGTATCACTTTTCAACTATTTATTTTGTTGTCATAGCTACGTCCAAAAAAGTGAAAAACATTTGTATTTGTTTAAATTCTATGAAAAATAAAATTTTTTATCAAAGCAACCCTCAAATTCAAAATTTCATTATCCAATTCAAATAGTTGTTATCATTTGTTGTCATAGCTACACAATAATTTGGAAAAAATAATAAATATTTTGTCAAAGGTTACTTGTTCCACATATTTTTATTTTATAATTTATGAAAATTTATAATTTTAATTTAGAATAAACAACTTTTCTTAAAATATTTTGCTTGCGGCGAATAAAAAATAGTAAATGATGCACGGACGCAAGCTATTTTGGACTTAATGTGGGTTCAAATCTCGGCTAGCGCCTCGATTTGCAAACTCCACATCCGTCCAAAATCTTTAGCTTTACGTCCTAGCATCATAATGTACTATTTTGTACGAGTAAACCGTAAAATTCACTTTTGCGATTCAAAAATTGTACATAAAGCAGGCCTTTTTTTCCTATTGAAATAACAATGCTAAAAGTGAAATAACAATGGCTAAAATTGAAATAACAATGCCTAAAGTTATTGTATTACTATTATTTCGAAAAACTCCTTGGATAAAATAATTTTCTAAAAAATATTTTACTATTTTGTGTAAATATATGTATTTTTATTTATGCAAATAATACAGAATCTTACTCGTACAAAAAATCTTGTATGCAATTCAGGCATAAAGTATCTTTTTTGCTTTCGAGTGATTGTTTCTCTCGGCTAACGTCTCGAGCAACAATTTCACTCTCAAGCGGGAAAGACATACATTATGCCCTTAATACATAAATAGCTATTAATTACTATTCTACAATATCTTTTTAGTCTGAAAGATCTACGTACTAGATTTATAAGAAAATGTTTAAAATCCCTCCTTCGCTTTTTGGACATTCACCTGTCGTTTTAAGTCACAAAGAGTCTAAATAAGCAAAAAAAAGTCTGTCTACCGATCGTTCGTCACGATAGTTGGTTACGCGAAAAGCACTGAACCTATTTCCAATTTTTTTTTCATAAACAATTTTTTTTCTAAACATTTTCTAAACATAAACAATGTGGTGAGTTGAAAAGCTTTCGGGTTCGAATTGTAGGTGTGTCAAAAAATTAATATATTTCATTACACTACTTAATTCAAGTTTAATTTAAATTTAATTTAATTTTTCATTCATCTCCTTCCTTTTAACAATCTTTTTAACCATATTTCATGTCATTCAAAAGTAATTATTTTTATCCAATAAATAAACATAAAATGTTTCCCATTATGTGTTTCTTAAATTTTGAGAAACATTTTTCATGAGAAACATTTTATGTATATTTATCACATACAAGTAATTATTTGAGCAACGTAAAATATGATTGAAAAGATTAAATTAGTCAACATGAAGTACAAGGAGATGAACGAAAACTTGGTTTTAAATTTAGCAGATCGTCATTTAGCAGATAGCATTTGGATAGCAATATTCAGATGGCATTGGAGGATATGACACCCATAGACTTCTTTGACCAATCTGTCTCTTTGAAATGGTTCACATTCTGTCAACAATGGTTTTTATCATATGCTGTGTTGTGTTCATAATATTTTAACATTTTGCAGGGTATCAATTAGTTAAACCAAACTATAAACCTTAGAACATTGAAAATGTGTGGTCGTGTCAGTTACTGAAACTATATGTAACAAAATTGTTTGTTGGTATCTGCTTCTTGCTACATGGTGATGAAAAGAAACAACCTAATGTAATTAAATTAGAAAAGGAAATACTTAAAAAATAATTTTTATCTTGCATGCATATATTTGTTCTTTAATTTTTATGAACTTTTACAATTATATGACTTTTACAATGATATCGGTTATGGGAAGAAGAATTACATTTTCCTTTGTACTTACAATAGTAAAAGAGGTGTATCTCACGTTTTTTATTATTATTATTATTCAAATTATTTTATTTCAATTTTTTGTTTCGTATTTTATTATAACTTTTGTAATTTAAATTTAAATTTTTGGTTTTATTTATTTGTAACTAAATAAAATAATAACAAAAAAAAATTGATAACGAAAAGATTTCATAAATAACAAGTAATTGGATTATAAATATTATGTCTTAATAATTACGTATTAGAAGAAAATAAATATTCTTATTAAAAACATGAGTTTAGAGTTCCATTTTTTTTTTGTTATTGTAAAGAAAATAAAAATTGAAAGTTTAAGTAATAATAGGTGTGTGGAATCTATTGAGCATCATTTGGGTCACGATCAAATTTCAACTCAATTTAATGAAAGCAATGAAATATTAACATATAAAATATTATATATTTTTACGTGTACTATATTATAAAAGTAGATTACAGTAGGTCAGGAGACTTTTAAAAAAATGCTAGCTATGAAAACAAAAAAAGTCGGTCAAGTGCGAATCTAGTTGGTGCGAATCTAAACAGTGATTTCTTACAAGCCGCATGAAACTCTAAATAAGAATTATTTAAATGATAATTAATATATTATTATTGTATATTTGTTTTTTCTAATAGATTTCTGTATTAAAAACATAAAAACTAGATGTGTTTAAACTATCAAAATCCTGTTATCATTATCACAAATAGTCACAGGATTTTATTTTAATTTTGCAAATACATTTTTGTGGAACAAGCCTGCTAGTCATAGGGAGCTTTGCTATCTCTAAAGAACGTAAAATCTTGCGCTTTATTGACATATATCTTATAGCAGTAAAACAAAATAATTTATCTTCCACTTAGCGGGTAGGAGCTGTTCGAATTGACCACCTTACTTCGAATTGACCTTACTCTCAATTCGATAAACGTATGTCGAAATGCCCTCCTTTAAACAAAATAAGAAATAATTTTTTGTTTGTCACTTAACTGTAAAAAAAGGTACTACACCAACAATAATATGTGTTTCATAATCATTATTGTTTTTTATCATTTCATTGATATCGCTGATTATGAATTAGATTTCTATATGTAAAGAATTTTAAGAGATAATTAACTTGACCGTTACAAGGCAGGACGAAAGGATTACCTTGTCCTGAAAATATAAAAATGATAGAAGTTTGAAGAGGGTTTCGAACCCAAGTCCAGAAATCAAGAGTCTCATGTTCTCGTTCAACTGCCCAACCTAAAATTCCAATTTAGCATTATGTTCTCTAAAACTAGAACCAAATGTTAATTTGATTGATTTCTACAAAAACATCAAATGAACTACTGCCAATTAACAATGTGTAAAACTAACTACAAAATATTCACATTTTTTAATACATATTAATTTTATAAAATTTCGTTTGACAAATTTTCGGTTTGGCTAGAATTTTAGAGAATTAATAGCGAGTTCTTTTAGATTGTATCGAGTGTAGACAGAAATTAAGAATTTTTAATTCTGAAATTTAATTAATTGAAAATTAAAATTTATAAAGAATTTTAGTTTTTACAAAACAATATTTCATCTCTAATAGACAAAAACCTTTATGTACGACAAGATAATATCATTAATTTTACGATCGTAAATGAGGGTGTTGTAAAGTAATCACTTTACAGCCGTTCGACATAATCCTCCAGTTATCTAAAAAATGTTGTAATTTTTTTTAATATCAATTTATCTAACACTAGGAATCACCCAGTGGCCGAAACTCGGCCATTGTAAATGGAAATTGTAAAAAGACCTCCAACAAAATAGTTACAACACATTATTTCAGAGTTTTATTGTTTGATATAATTGATTTTGAATTGTGAAACAAATAACTTTTAGAAAAAAAAAATTACCGAACAAAAAACTCAAAAAACGCAACTATCACATTTTTGCCATTTTTTCTGGAAAAATCGTCAAATTTCAAAAGAAAATATTTTTCGGCAAAACTAATACTCAAGGCCTTTCCTACGATATACATATGGCCACACTTTTGATGGAGCAAATATTTTAAAATTGTAACGCAAAATATTGCTTACGTGTTTATATCTAGATATAGATTGGTTTTGAATTGTGAAACAAATAACTTGATAAAAAAACAAAATAACCGAACAGAAAACTCAAAAAAACAAAACTATTACATTTTTGCCATTTTTTCTGAAAAAAATCGTCAAAATTAAAAAAAAAGTATTTTTCGGCAAAACTAATACTCAAGACCTTTCCTACGATATACATATTGCCACACTTTTGATGGAGCAAATATTTTAAAATTGTACCGCAAAAATATTGCTTACGTATTTTATATAGATTATTTTGTAGAAATTCATGACAAGTATTCTGTTTCTAAAACATAAGTTGTTTGATAGCAAAATTTGCCACCTTAAGATATATTTTATAAATAATTAAAAAAGTAAATTATCAAAGACTATGCACTGCAAAATTGTAAAACAAATTGCAATGTTTCATAAATTATAAGTCCTTTTTCAAATGACACCCCACTAATTTAGCTCAAAAATACTTTTGAATACCCTTCCCCATTTTTTATTCCTCAAAACATAGAAATATATGATAAGTGACTCTTCGTTGTAAATATAGTTTTCAAAAAAACTTATCAAACTTCTGAGGTCAAACGACACCGATCAAACTTCCTGTTCCTTTGCATTTTTTTCAAATTTGTATTTCAATGAAGTTCCAAACCCAAGAGGGGTATCTTACTTAAGGACTAAATATTTAAAGAGAAAAAACTTTAGAGGCCCGGATTATCGATAGCAAGGGCATCGCAATTCTAGAAGAGGGTATTCTCATCGATTCAATTACATCGAAAATTGCAAGCAATGCCGTCAAATGTCGCCCAATCGACTATTATTTAAGCACACGTATTCCAGCGAGAAAATTTTAATCACCTGAAGAAGAATTTTGCTTTAATATAGGCAAAACTTGATCTGGTAAATACAATTCTAGTTTACGAAAACAAAATTGATAAGTCGAGGATTTCAATCAGCACACAAAGATATAGTAACCAGAAAAAACCAGTAAAAACAACAACAACAATAATTGTTTTTATTTTGATCCACAAAATTTTAATGTACATAGTTTTATATTGACGATTGGAATCTAAAAAATCGCGCTGCTGGTGGCAGGTTTTGTAACTAGTACTCCAATATAAGATGTTAATAGAAGTATATTTTTCTGTGTATTTGAGGGCAAAATTTAAATTTCAATTAAAGTAAGTACAATATTTTTAATTTTATAACAATTTAAAAATACAATGACTTACTAGAAATAAACAAAAAAACATTAAACTTTCGAAATGTTAAAGTGGATTAGTGAAACTTATTGTTAAAATGCAAAAAAAATACAATATTTTAGATAGATGTTTAGTATATAGTCATACCATTTTTTTTAACTGAAACATAAATTTTACTTAATTTTTAAATTATAAAGTGATACATACAGGGACAACGAAGATTCATCCACAGGAGAATATGGAACTAACGAATTCTACAGCAAATAGCGATTTTGAGGTAGGTATAATTATTTCTCCCATTGACCTTATTGATTATTTCAGCAATGGCAAACGACCAATACGCGAGGGGACGGGGCTTTTAAATGCAGGACGGATGCATGCTGTTGGAATAGTTCCACCAGCATCTTGTGATAGGGTCATGGGACTGGTTGTGCAAACCTCTGGAATAAAATCTAACCCTCATGAGGTTAGATTAGAAAATTTAAGGAAAACCTCGAATTTATGGCGCTGCATCTGTTCATGTAAAGCAGGGATCGGAGAGAAGTGCAAACATATTGCTGCTTGCTTGCTACATATTATTCGGTAAGCATTTATAAATATTTGTGTTAATAAAGTAATCCATATGGTATTATTTTTAAGGTATCCAAATCTGTACTCACTTAGTAGTACAGATTTGAAGCAAAAATGGGGCAAAATAGGACAAACACTTTCTAAAACGTACAACTCTGTAGATACCACTGAAATGTGTCACGTCCGCCGGAAGCAATTGTTTATGCATGATGACACCATTACCGAAGAACAGCAAGACAAAGCCTTTGATCGATTTCTAAAAGGTAAACATCTGACATGAGCCATCTATGGTGTTGTTACGAGTCATTATTTATTATATTATTTTATTTTACGAGCATGTATAAAACTTTAGGGTCAAGTAAAAAAATATTTGATTTCAAGATTTAATTAAGATTTTTATCTATACGATAGCAATGGATCTAACCATTATGTAGTTTAGAATTATAAGATACTAGAATTTGATATAATAATATTTTTCCGTATGGATAAGCACCAACAAATTGGGACGTTTTTTGGTTCTGGTTTGGTTTTATCTTCAATTCAACGATAACTATAATTCAATTTTATTTTTGATACTTGACATTTATTTTCAATATAAATTTTTTGTGTAACAGAAAAATATTCTTTTAAAAATAATAAAATAAAATATATGAGAAACTTAAATAATAGGATAATATTTTTTTGAAAAATTATATACTATAAGATATTTTTTTGGTGCGTACAAAGTATATTAGTTTTATATTTTATATTAGTTTTATATTATATATTAGTTTTATATTTTATATTAGTTTTTTATTTTATATTAGTTTTATATTTTTATATAATAAAAATAAATAAATAATTTTTGGTAACATCAAATGTTTCGTCATGCTACTCCCAATTCAGAACTAACGAAGTTAGTAAAATCAGATCGGTCAATTGAAAATATATTGAATAAAGATGCTGGTGAAAACGAAGATACAGCTCTTTTTGAACTAATGCTAAGGCATAATTATATGAAAAAGTTTGTTCCGATTATGGATTCGTTGTTAAATAAACAAAACTCGCTAAAGTTTGGTAATATTGTAAAGACTGTAGAAGAGGCAGTTACTATTGCCAACAAACTATTAGCCAAACAAGTGCCTTTTGGTTACTCGAAAGAAAATTTCGCATCACCGGGAGTATATCGTACCGGTTATATACGTATTCCAAAAATAATTCCCAGAATTGGGACAAAACTTTAAACTCGATTTATATTAGTTAATTATTATTATTACTTTACCCCACAATATAATATCCAAGTTTTATTTACACTATTTACAAGTAATTTATTTACAAATATACAGTTCTGGATATTTTCCACTAATTTGAACAAAACACCTGGAAAAGATAAGTTTTATATATGTATATTTCATTTAGATTAGGTTTAAATCATTACTTTACCCCACAATATAATATCAAAGTTCTTTTGTGAACTGGATTTCTCTTTGCTGTGATGGCTGTTCTTTTATGATTTTTATTTACAGTTCTGGATATTTTCCACTAATTTGAACAAAACACCTGGAAAAGACAAGTTTTATATATGTATATTTCATTTAGATTTAGTTTAAATTATTACTTTACCCCACAATATAATATCAAAGTTCTTTTGTGAACTGGATTTCTCTTTGCTGTGATGGCTGTTTTTTTATGATTTTTATTTACAGTTCTGGATATTTTCCACTAATTTGAACAAAACTCTTGGAAAAAGCCAAGTTTTATATATGCATATTTCATTTGGATTTAGATTAAATTATTATTATTAGGCTTGAAAACTTACCAATGTAAACACAAATTTTAGAATGTATACAAAAATGAACTAAATGTCAAAATTTATATTGGAGTACTAGTTCTGATTCTTACTACCAGAAGTTTCCTCCAATCGTCAATAGACACAGAACGTTTCCAAAACGACGATGTTAACTTAATAGTTTGTGTCTAAGCTAAAATGTTCGTGCCATCTTTCAGAAGTATTTTCATCTACCACGACCCAATAAACCATTTTTGAATGAACGATATTTTTCTGATGTTATATAGATATCTGTCATAACTGTCGTTACAAAAATATATTGCATAAAGGTGACTGTCATTCGTTTCATGTTGCTTTTTTAATAAATAGTGCGCAAAGCGGTATAAACATAATTTAGAAAACTGGAATTAAATATATAAAATAATACAATTCATATCGATAGTATAAAGAAATAAATTAAAATGGAATTAAACGATACAAATTTTCAAACTCTTGCCCAATATTTACAACAAACATTAAGCCCCGAAATAAATATTCGTAGACCGGGTAAGGTTATGTTTATTATAATAATTCTATATATATTATTCTTATATAGTGTAATTTAATTTAATTGTTTCGAATTGTATCTTTTAGCTGAAAACTTTTTAGAATCAATAGAAATTAATCAAAACTATCCTCTACTCTTGTTACATTTAATTGATAAAGATGATGTTGATATGACGATACGTATTGCTGGTTCGATTGCGTTCAAAAATTATATTAAACGAAACTGGGCACAACATTTTGTAAGTTTTATTTTGTTAAAATTCCATTTATATTTAATTTTTGAATTGGATAATTACAGGATAATGGAAGCCCAGATCGAATTCATGAAACTGATCGATCTGCAATTAAGTCATTCATTGTCACATTGATGTTAAAAGCACCATCGTCAATTCAAAAACAATTAAGTGATGCTGTAAGTATAATCGGAAAATATGATTTCCCTAGAAAATGGCCGGAATTGATCGATGAAATGGTTGATAAATTCGCATCGGTTGATTTTCATATAATCAACGGGGTATTACAAACAGCACATTCCTTATTCAAAAAATATCGTTATGAATTCAAATCACAATCACTATGGGAAGAAATTAAATTAGTTTTGGATAAACTGGCAAAACCATTAACTGATTTATTAGTAAAAACCGTTAATTTGATTGAAGTACATGCAACAAATGAGCATGCATTGATAGTGATTTACGGATCACTTGTGTTGATAAGCAAGGTATTTTATTCATTGAATTTTCAAGATTTACCAGAATTTTTCGAAGATAATATGCAAACATGGATGTCCGCATTTTTAAAATTACTAAGTGCAGATGCTCCACTTTTACGTAACGATTCAGATGAAGAAGAAAGCGTTATTGAACATTTAAAATCTCAGATTTGTGATAATATTGGATTGTACGCTCAGAAGTATGATGAAGAGTTTAAGCCATTTATGCCCGATTTTATAAACGTTGTATTGGGTTTGTTGTATAATACAGGAACGGAAACCAAATATGATGCGGTAGGCCATTTAATTCTATAATTTAATGTTTATTTTAATTTAATTTCTTCTTTTTTTAGTTGGTTTCTAAAGGGCTACAATTTATAACTATAATGGTAGATAGAAATATTTATAAAAGTATGTTTGATACTCCAGAAATTTTAAATGTAATATTTGAGAAGGTCGTTATCCGTAATATTGGACTAAGGAGTAAGTAGCTTTGCATATTTTGCAGTATTTTGTATTGTTAAGAACAATTTTACATTTAAGAATTAAGAGTATGTAGTGATTTGATTTCTTAGACTACGAAAAGTAACTATTGTGTCGAAAACGTTTTTATGTGCACTATACAGCGTTCCGTTTACAATCGATTGTTCTCTCAAAAAATCGCATTCCAATTCGAATTGTTTACAATATCGCAGTTTAATTTGAACTATCTCATGTTCTACAAAAGATAAATCCCAAATTTGTTTTCAAAGAAAACTCAAAAAATTCTGAGAATAATCGACGTCATTATTTTGTATGTATTTCATTTCAAGTTTTTGTTTTGTTGAGCCTTCTTGGAATTTGTAACACATGTTTAGTTGATATATTGTATAGGGTGAATTAAGGTTGAATACAATTTTATTTTGCAATAAGAGGAGGTATTAACAGCAAAAATTACTTTGTGAATCCGTCGGGTCTTAGCAAATCTGGTAGTTGTTTTCCTATTTTTTAACATTTTATCCGTATCTAATACCTAATTCTCCATATATTTCTCTCTAATCGCTACAGTCTAAAGTTCTCATCCGTTGTATTTTGGTAAAAATTTCATTCTTAATTTTAATTGCCGCTTGAAAACCTAAGATCAGCCTTTAAAATGGTCTATTAGGAATAATTTTATGCTTACTGTCAAGAATAGCTTCGGTAAAAAAATTTAATGCGGCATTTTATCGGTCCTGTACGCTAAGACTATTGTGCTTCTACCTCCTATGCCATCCTTTGCGGCTTTAAATTTTTCCTAAGCCGTTCTGCACGGTATGTGCACCTTGACTATGTTATGTAAATACATATTAAAAGTTGCACTAAAAAATAAAGAAAGTAGGATCAAGCAATATTTTAAAAAAAATATCGAGTTCGAAAGGATCAAAACTGGGCAGTCATTAGTCAATCAAAATTCGAAAAATGTTAACGTTTTATAACAAAAATCGGTTATTGGAAACTTTGAAAATATATGCTTTAAATTTATTCTTTTGAGTAGAAATGTTAGTACAGTAATTCTAACAAACTAAACTATGTTTTCGTAAAATTAATACAACAAAACAATATCTCTCAACCCTAAGATGGCAGGCTTCACCAACAACTTAGCAATTAATTCAATTCCATGTTTGAAAATCAAGTAAAGCTCTCTTTCAGGTTGTGCTTTTTCGACTATTTCTAACAAAAACATGGACCGTATAATGAATTGGAGTATGTAAACTTGTTGAGCTTAATCCAACCAAAACTATTTGGAACGACATCAACATTTTTGAACTTTGGTAAACGATTCAGAATATTATTAGGGTGAATCAGTTAGACTTATGGCATTCAATACCAGTTTTGCGGTATTGAAATCAGATAAAATCGTTAATGAAGTTTTCTTAACGCGTAGTGGTCACACCTCGTAAAAATAACGCATTGGTCACACTGTTGGGTTGACTGTCGCACGCCAAAAAACAGTAACAGTAAAACAGTTGAACCCACACAAAAAACAGTAGCTATTTGCGTCCTTTTTGATGTATCGACTTAAATCTTACACGCAAATATAGTTTCAGACTTTGTTTTTAAGAGCCAAGCGGTATTTTTCTCCATTTGAAAATTTTATAAACGCAAGGAAAAAAAGTTTGATCTTTTACACTAATATATTTCTTAAAATTTCAATTTTTGAGATAAAGCAAAAACTCATTCCGGGTTCAACTATAGAAATAGTATACTTTAAAAATAGTATTATAGAGTTTTTCAAAAAGTATATTAATTTTGAACATTATATAAAGTTGTCAATTTTAATGAAATTCATATTAAATTCAAAGTTTTTCAAATCAAATGTAAATTTCTCAAAAATAAATAAAATATTGTTACGTTTTTCTAACTTTACTTCGAATTGGTCTTACTCTCAATTCGATAACCGCAATTCCCAAATCACTTTCTGGATTCGATCACTGATTAGCGAATAGTAAGCAAAAACAACAGGTTCTATTAAGTCGTCAACACCTTGATTCTTCGCAGACAACAGGAAACAATACAGCAAATCCTAACTAGAATATTCTTTCAACAGCTTGAGAAACTCCAGCGGTTGATTGTAGAAATTTCCAGTAACACAACGTTCAAAATAATACACAAAATATTTCTACTCAACAACACTTTAAAACTTTATTCACAAAAACTAATTTTAAAAATAACTTTTTCTATTTACACGGTTTTATATACATACTACACGATACAAAGTTTCGTTTACAATTAATTGCAATTAAATTATTTCTACTATCGCAACTTTACATTAACGCGGTCTAAAATAAAACTATCTAATTTTGCAAAGAATCCCTCCTTATATACGATTCTGCATAATTCTCGACCTTTCGAGGTCACTTTTTAGAAGCCTTTAGAAAATATTGGAATATTCTATTATTTTACGTTATATTGATTTGATTCATAAAATCATTTATTTTATTTCATGTTTTTGTTTTTTTCCTTTAACCTTTTTCTTTTACTTAGAAATGAATGTAAGAAATATTATTTGAACGTTTGAAATAGGGAAAATCGAGGTTCAATAGAACTTTGTTGTGTATTTCATTACGTTTATGTAGAATCGTGACAATAAAATAAATTATTTTATTCACTATGGTCACACGATGGTCACTGGGTCTGGTAAAAAATTGCGTCCGTACAAATCGATGTCTGATACCACGCAGACTTTTGAAGACCACTGGCAGTTATTGTAGTCAGGGTTGCATTGATTTAAATCAACTTGATTTTTTTTAAGAAAAATCATTGATTTAAATCAATGAGAAATTTCTAAAATTTTGAAGCAAATTCAAAAAAAAAATTTTTTAATAAAATACATTGTGTGGTAGGAATTTTAATATGTTTCACAACAACATATAGAATCCTTTTAAGAGCAAGGTCCTATAATATAACATGCGTGCTAAGGTGATGATGGACGCAATTTTTTTTGTTTTTTTTTAAAGAATTGATAACTAAGCAATAATTCTTATCACATAATAAAATATGACTTATGCCAATATTTCATGATAGGATAAAGAAAATAAAAAGAGTAAAACTCAAATTGTTTAGACAAATTTGCACGAATAAATATAAAATTGAATTGCCAATAAGCCGGTAAGTGGCATTGCCATAGTACATGATCATGTGATGCACTGTCATCCTTAATAATAAAAGAATAGACATATAGTTCTTTATAGGCTCGTTATTTCGAGCAAGAAATATCGTGCCATTTAGAAGGAATATTCCATAACTAACATTGAGAACACTTCCTTTGATTGAATATAACTCATCCGCCAGCCTCCTAAAATATTACATTGGCGCTAGTGACATCTCGCTTCTATTGATAGTGGTAATTGATAGCTCACGTTAACTCTTATGTCAATAGCAGGGACTGTAGTACGTTATGTTGTCACGTCCGTAGATGTGGGAATTAGAAAATATAGGAGAATTCAAAATAAATTAAAAATTCAATTTAATATACTCCAATCCCTGCTATTGACATCCAAGTTAACATAAGATATCACATACCACTGGCAATAGCAGTGAGATGTCGCTAGCCAAGGTGACATCTTAGGGGTGGTGGCGGATGTACTGTATTCAGTCAACGATAGTACCCCAAATTTTAGCTGTGGAATATTCCTTGATGGTGAGACGCTATTGTTTCCTCGAGGAAACGAACCTTCGTATAACTATGTGTGGGCTCTAATCATCAAGAAAGACGGTGCGTCACAGGATCAAGGAATATGCCACCGGCTGGATTATTGGCAACTACATTTTCGTTTTGTTTCAGCAAATTTTTGTAAAAAATTTGCTATTTACTTTTTATTTTACTTTTATTTTCTCTATTCTATCATGAAATATTGGCCTATGTCATATTTTGTCAGTGATAGGATTTATTGTTTAGTTATCCATTCTTTAACAAAACATACAAAAAAACAAAAAAAGAAAGATTTACGTCCATCAACATCTTTGAACGTATGTTGTTGTTGGACCGTGGTCTTCAAAGGTTTTTATGTGATGTTGTGACACATATTGTAATTCCTATTACACAACACATTTTATTAAAAAAAAAATATAAAAATATTTTCAAATCTGCTACCATGGCTCTCGAGATCGTTAAATGAGAGGTGATCTCTCTAAAGCAGTAACAAAGTATCTTAGTTAGGCAACGGCGTTTGACTAAACACGATTTTCATGTCACTAGAACAAAAATCAGTATGTCACTGTAAAAATCTAGCTTCTAAAAACTGTTACCTTACTTTTATCTTTCCTTGACTCTCAAAAGAATACAACCAAACCTGATGATTTTATAAAGCAGTTAGGAACACTTCAAGGTTAAATTAAAGTTTTTGTTTGTTTTAGTAAAAAAAACGTTAGTCATAATCCGCTACCAAATAAGTAGGTAAAAAATAGAAACCTTGAAACAATTTCGCAAGCAATCTCGAAAACCAAAATAAATTCTGTATCGTAATCGGTCCATTGGAATCGTGTGCCACTTTCAATATATTGCACCAAGCTTAGCATACGCTCAGACGGTCCCAGATCAATACCAGTTTTCCTTTTGAAATGGGAGAAAAAAATTTCTTATACACAATAATGTTAGCATGATAACTTCTTATGGTTAAGGTTCTTTCGGTTTTGGTTCAACGCAAATTGATTTTTTTTTGTGGTTTAGACTCCATCAGTGGTGTGGCGTTGGATAGTTAGGTAAAACTAAATTTATTAAATGTATTAAATGTTTAAGTTTTTAGATACTCTAAAATTTTACGTTCAAATTAATATTTTATCGTCAATGTATAAAAAATCCCTTTGCATTCTGTTGCTATGACAGCGTGTGATCTCAACAATTACTAATCAGGCACTAACTAACTGACAAGACACAGGGACGCATATATGACTTGTAAATATTAAGTCATTAATGTGGAGTGATTTTTTTAACTCTTATGGAGGAGGCCTAGTTTTCTATACATGCTCTTTGTTATTGCTATTAAATGATCGTTTCATAGTAAGTCATCTACAATGGTGACTCCCAATAAAAGAATGATTTCGCATTAACGTATTTAATCTCCACACATGTTGATTGAAATATCTTTTTAACATATTTGTTATGTATTTTATGATGTGATGTATTTTATCATTTGAAGATTGGGTGACCAATGATTTGTGCAGTTTTACCAGCTGCAAAATTATTTATCGGGTTACTGTGGATTTATAACAGTTCGTTTATATAAATTAAAAATAGAGTGGCGACCAAATTAGGACTACCTAGAGTGCACCAGCTTTAATTAATTTAGACTAAAACAAATCATCTTAGTAAATGTTGTAGATTTCGCAATATTCTACAAATACTTTATGGATGATCATTTTTCTAAGGAGATCTAATCAATCTTACCCGAGCTTGCTACATTGTTTCGTCCACAACCACAACAAATTCCTCTGGCCACCCATTCACTGTTCACATAGCTAAATGCAAAACAGTGACATTTTAGTGTGATTCTTCAACAGGGTTTCACTTTTTTTTTCTTTTTAACAGAGTTTTACTTTTACGTGATTTAAATCCCAAGATTTTTAATCTCAAATAAACCCCTCAAAAAATTCTTCAAATTCTTAATCCACAAACCTTGTGTAAAGGAAAAAAAATCAACGCACTAACGTAGGGTAGGGTACACCATCTTTTTCAA
Source organism: Diogma glabrata (assembly GCA_963693315.1). Taxonomy (NCBI): domain Eukaryota; kingdom Metazoa; phylum Arthropoda; class Insecta; order Diptera; family Cylindrotomidae; genus Diogma; species Diogma glabrata. The sequence continues at coordinate 34,005,676 of OY856187.1, read as the reverse complement.
GTATACAGTTCCAACAACGGTATACAAAGTTCAGTAGTACAGCCGTTGATGTTTAGTTTCGAAAACCGCATTAGCTATCAGATATCAACTGGTTGTCTTCCAAAAAATTTGATATATGTGAATGAATATAGGGCTCATATATTTTGGATAGGACTGGGAGTAAAGCTGTTGGTCTACCACATCTTGTTCCTTTTTTGTGAATCAACTGATAGTGTTGTTTTTGCTGCATCGTTCTGTCCATTTGCGGCATTTTTGTAATAAATTAAAATATGGAGTAATCTACGTTTCTGTTTATAATCCGATGTGGACAATTTCAAAAATTTTCCATTGTGGTTTAAATAGTAAAAAAGGCAAGAATTCATTACTACAAAATTTAATGGTTTACGTAAAAATTCTAGCAGATAATGAATAAATTTTTAAAGCATATAAAAAATTTGAATCTACATTCCTTGAAAATTGGTTAATCTATTATACAGGGTGAACCATTTAACTTGGCACAAAAATAGGTCTCAATTTAAGAAAAAGTGGTGGTCCATTAGAAGATCTGGAATTTTCATCTTAATAAAAAATAAATAATAACATTATGAAGCCAATCCAAAAAAAAAATTTCAAAATTTTCAAAATTTACAAAATTGCGTTGTTTGGAAGATATTGGGTTGTGCCAAGTTAAATGGTTCACCCTGTATATGCTTCTTTTAGTATCTTTAACTTTAACATTTTTCGCAATAAAGAAATACCTTGTTTTCAAATATTGAAATTGACTTAATAATTAAACTATAATGGTTGTTCTCCTTCATATAATCTGAATCATTAAACAAATTCATATTAAGTAAACGGTTCAATGACCGGCGACATATATATTCAAAGCGTTTGGCGTTTAAAATTGGTTCGTTCGTATCCAAACAATGCATTTGGCTACGTAACTCAGATTCAACTGTTTCGCAGATTTTAACAACCCTGTTTGAAGGTATTGAGAGATATCCTCGACTTTTATAAGATTTGAGCTTGCTCGAAGAAATTTCTTCTATATTTCCTTCTAGGACTGATAGACACTGAGAGCATTTTAGTATTTTTTTTCAATTTAAAAACAACAAAACCTGCTATATACGTTACAACGTATGTAGCATATTCCGACAAGTGTCCCGGACTCGGTATATACGGATGACTGTTTTTTCAATATCTTGTTCTGTTATTTCTTCTCCTGCTTCGGATATATTATCCTTCATTTTAGCACGATCTAAACTGCAATTAATTTCACGATCGGGATTTGTGGGGTTACCAAATGAAACACGCAAAATAGATATGTTATCTAGTGGAAAGCAGTTTCCAATTCTATTTTCTCTAATTTGTACCCGCAGTAACAGTTTTTGGTAGGCAGATTTAAATTTCCATACATTTGGATTGTTATTATAACCAAGACTGGATCGAATTGACGAGAAAAATAGTTCCAAATGATCTTGGTTACATTTATATAGCGGTAGATAAAATAGCAAGTTAACATCAATGAATCTATCAAATATAATTTTTATATTTTTTAAGCACAGTATGATGCCCACAAATCCAGTTTTTCGTCTATTATGGATTAGCAACTGTCCTTCAGGTCCTGGAAATCTAACTACGAATAGTAAACATATATTTTTTAATTATTCATTTAAAAGTATTTGAATTGCATTTGTATGTAATTTCTGTTTAAAATAATGTTGTTTGATTTAATTAAAACTGATGAAAATTTGGCCCCTAATAAAATTTTAAATGTACGCTTAGGTTTTGTTTTCATTTAAGAATTCTATTCAAAACAAAATTTGAATGAGATAGATACTGTTTGTCAAAAAATTAACTTTTTTCATTAAATATGTCGTCAATATAGCAATAAAACTAGTTTTAAACTGTAATAATAAGCGTATTTTATAATTATGACTTTCTTATGGAAGGAATAGTCGGTTTTCCTCTTAATTTTGCGGTTTTCACATCCATTCACGATGCACTTCATATTTATTTTTTTTTTAAGAGTTTAAAGTTTATATTATAGATTTTCACTTTTAAACACTTTAAACACAATTACAGGAATAGAAACTGTATGATAACCACTATTATCATTAATTTAAAGCACAATTTGATACACAATTACCAATTTTTATTTAAAATCACAACAACAACAAAATATTTGTAAACAATTTAGTTACTGGACTATCGCATTCTTGCAATAGAAGAATGTAATATGTAATATTGTTTTCTGTGTAGTGTGGAAAGAGATAACTAATATTTCAAAGGGTCCTAATTTTTTGCATTTATTTTTACAGGAGCCTTTTCTTTTGTGTAAAGTATTTTCAATGCAAAATTTAAATTTCAAAAATAGCTTCAGTTTTTTTTATAGTTTTATAGTGCACATACACAAAATATAGGAAATATTGCTTATCCTGTATATTTTATAATCTAAGCTTTTATGTTTATCTTTATTATTATGAATGTTTCTCTTTAGTAACATTCATAAAAATAAAGATAAACATAATATGACTTTCACATGTTTACAATGCATTAGACCAGTGGTTCTTAAAGCGTGTTCCGCGGAACACTGGTGTTCCGCGATGCACTTTCCACTGTTCCGCGAAAAAATCAAATGTACAATCAATTCAATTAAAAATTGTTTGAAAATAAAAATCAATTCAATGTAAAATTTACACGCATGTAAAATTTACACGTTTCTCGGCTTTGTATGAATAAAAATATCTTTCGGGTTAAAATTACTTTTGAAAACATAAAATATTATTGCAGTTATTAAAATTCTCCTTTTACACATAAATAAATAAAAAATGTATGAAGTTTTTGTTGCACACAATATGAACAAATGATTGGATAAGAAACCCGTTTACTTCTTCCGAATTTTCTAGTTTTGCTTTAAATGAAGAAGAAGAAGTGACGTCGCTTTCTTCAGATCGTGGATTAAAATTATAGTTCCATGAAAACACTCCTGAAAATTTATGAATCTCTGTTAAAGATGAATACCCGAGTATAAGCAAAAAATCCTTGAACATATTATTGTTATTTTTTACGACATAACTTTGCGAAGCAGGATTTTCAACTATGATCAATATAAAGACAAACAAACGTGAGAGACTAGGGAATTTAGAAGAAGAAATGCGTGTAGCGTTATCATTTATTCGCCCCGATATCGCTGAGATCTGTAAAGATCGTCAAGCTCATGGATCGCATTAAGTTTGATATTTTTTTAAAAGTATTGTAATTTTAATTGTGCTTTCAATAAATATATTTGCATCAATCGATATCGCTACATATTTTATTTATATACATATTATTTTCTGAAAGTAGCACTTGGAAGCAGGGGGTTGCCAATCACACGCTGCGACACGATTCCGTTTCCTTTTTGCTTTATAATTACTACGTTTTCATGCAGATCGAAAAAGAATTGAATCCTCATCCCGTTTTCAAACTGTGAAGTGTTTTCATGATTGGATTGAAAACGGGTTGAAAACGTTTTTAAAACTGTCAAAAGGTCAAAAAGCGTTTAATTATGTTTCATTAATTGTGTTCAATATTTTATTTTTTTATGCTTGATATTGTATTTTTCTTTTAAATAAAGTTAATGAAATAAACATTTTATAAATCAATGTGAAATTAGTTGTTTTGTAATTAAAAACAAACATAAACATTTTGCTGCGCATGACACGATCCAGTTTTCCGTTTTCATGTATTTTCGAATATTTGGATACCGATACGATCCTAAAAAAAATCGAGATCGTATTTATAAATAAATAGTATTCCAAACTGTAATTGTTGATGTTTTCATGGTGAATTCAATTTGAATTTGGTTTTCAAATCGATTTGAACTAAGCATGAAAACGTAGTAAATAATGGAGTGTCTTGGCAAACATTATTTTGTTTTTTATTGCACTTTTGGTTTCAAAAATGTTAGCCACCCTCGCCCCCTGTTGTAAAGTGTATGCTGTATTGTAGATGTTCCGCCTAAAAACATATCAGAGTTTAGTGTTCCCCGACTTCAAAAAGTTTGAGAACCAAGGCATTAGACAGGTGAATAACGCAGAATATAATAAACTAAATCTTGGTTCAGTCTATGCATTTACAACTAGCCCAGACTGAAACCGAAGTTGACTGAACCCGCCTTTAAAAGTTTTTTGACAATTTTGGGTTTGAATTTTGAAATGAAATAGTTTCATATAAACTTCTGAGGACTGAATTTTGGTGTATTTCTTCAGGAGTTTTGGTGTTTGTTTTCAGGAGAATAATGGTGTTTGAAGCAAAGCGTTTTGAACCGAACAAAGGCATTCAATGATAGGAAGGTCAAGAGATTTAGTACAAATAGTGGTAAAAAGTAATACAAATAGAATAAGAATGTATGGCACTGTAAACGCTTTTCAAATTGACATTCGAGACCCAGGTAAAATGAACTAAGAGACCAAACTTGGGCCAAGCCCGCGCTACAGCTTTTGTGGTTCGGGCCAAGTTTAACATTTTCAAACGGCCCAAGTTTGAACCAAATTTGGACTGATGTCCTGGGAAAAAACTATCATTGTTGTCATGGTTTGTTATTATTTCCTAGGGAGTAAAAGATGCAATCCGCTTTTGCAAATGGGGGAGTGGCATTGAACTTTATATACAACTCGTGCAAAAATACAATTTCACTTTATGCTATAATTGATTCGTTTCATGTATATGAGAGAAACACGATGCCAGAAGACGAAATGTTGTTGTATCAACAATTTTTATTTTTATTTTATTATATCATATAGGATATAAATATAATATATATTGGACATCAAAATCAAAAAAAAAATTATTATATAAAATTTTTACAAAATATTCTACTCTAGGGTATTAAATTCACATTCAAACAATTTTAATAAATTCCATGCCATATATAATGCAATCTGGTAGATAATAAATGCAGTCAGAAAATTTTGAATCAGTTTCTATCAAATGCTTTTAAAATGTTTAACTGATCCGATACAGTTTTTTTCGAGCAATTTTCAAGATTCTTGACCTTTTGTTTCTAAAACTATTTTAGCAATATCAGCTGCTTAATGATAAAACTGTGAAGTGATAAGTTTATTTATACTTCAGTACAAAAATGCTATTTTTAACTAGGTGAGAATCGCTATGTTACTGTGAAGTGATCAAAACTCTTTGCTTTACAGTTACAAAATTCAACGTCATTGAAATGTATTAAGTTGTTCACACTCGTGGCATTTTTGGTGTTTCACCCTCTTAAAACTTTTTGAGTTTTGAAATTGACTTTCATATTAGCTTTAAAACTGAATTTCGAGTCGAGTTTGTAGCAAAGAACAAAGTAGCTTTTCTCGCAAGGTTATTGACAGTTAAATGAGACTAAATGATAGAAAGGGTAGGATAATTAATATCAGAATTTAAAAAATTTATGAAATTGTGAAATGATCTATCAAAAATTGACGTAGTGTTGTTTGCTGCGTCGTTCTGTCCATTTGCGGCATTTTTGTAATGAATTAAAATATGGAGTAATCTACGTTTCTGTTTATAAGCCGATGTGGACAATTTCAAAAATTTTTTATTGTGGTTTAAATAGTAAAAAAGGCAAGAATTCATTACTAAAAAATTTAATGGTTTACGTAAAAATTCTAGCAGATAATAAATAAATTTTTAAAGCATATAAAAAATTGGAATTCCTTGATAATTGGTTAATCCATTATATATGCTTCTTTTAGTATCTTTTCCTTAAAATTTTTCGCAATAAAGAAATACCTTGTTTTCAAATATTTCGTTGAAATTGACTTAATAAGTAAACCATAATAGTTGTTCTCCTTCATATGATCCGAATCATTAAACAAATTCATATTAAGTAAACGGTTCAATGACCGGAGACATATATATTCAAAGCGTTTGGCGTTTAAAATTGGTTCGTTCGTATCCAAAAAATGCATTTGGCTACGTACCTCAGATTCAACTGCTTCGCAGATTTTGACAACACTGTTTGAAGGTATTGAGAGATATCCTTGACTTTTATATAGCTAGCAAGATATGAGCTTGCTTGAAGAAATTTCTTCTACAGTTTCCTTCTAGGACTGATAGACACTAGAGCATTTTAGTATTTTTTTTCAATTTAAAAACAACAAAACCTACGTCTCGGAATATGCTATATACGTTACATTACAACGTATGTAGCATATTCCGACAAGTGTCCCGGATTCGGTATATACGGATGACAGTATTTTTCAATATCTTGTTCTGTTATTTCTTCCCCTGCTTCGAATATATTATCCATCGTTTTAGCACGATCTAAACTGCAATTAATTTCACGATCGGGATTTGTGGGGTTACCAGATGAAACACGCAAAATAGATATGTTATCTAGTGGAAAGCAGATTCCAATTCCATTTTCTCTAATTTGTACCCGCAGTAACAGTTTTTGGTAGGCAGATTTAAATTTCCATACATTTGGATTGTTATTATAACCAAGACTGGATCGAATTGACGAGAAAAATAGTTCCAAATGATCTTGGTTACATTTATATAGCGGTAGATAAAATAGCAAGTTAACATCAATGAATCTATCAAATATAATTTTTATGTTTTTTAAGCACAGTATGATGCCCACAAATCCAGTTTTTCGTCTACTATGGATTAGCAACTGTCCTTCAGGTCCTGGAAATCTAACTACGAATAGTAAACATATATTTTTTAATTATTCATTTAAAAGTATTTGAATTGCATTTGTATGTAATTTCTGTTTAAAATAATGTTGTTTGATTTAATTAAAACTGATGAAAATTTGGCCCCTAATAAAATTTTAAATGTACGCTTAGGTTTTGTTTTCATTTAAGAATTCTATTCAAAACAAAATTTGAATGAGATAGATACTGTTTGTCAAAAAATTAACTTTTTTCATTAAATATGTCGTCAATATAGCAATAAAACTAGTTTTAAACTGTAATAATAAGGGTATTTTATAATTATGACTTTCTTATGGAAGGAATAGTCGGTTTTCCTCTTAATTTTGCGGTTTTCACATCCATTCACGATGCACTTCATATTTATTTTTTTTTTAAGAGTTTAAAGTTTATATTATAGATTTTCACTTTTAAACACTTTAAACACAATTACAGGAATAGAAACAGTATGATAACCACTATTATCATTAATTTAAAGCACAATTTGATACACAATTACCAATTTTTATTTAAAATCACAACAACAACAAAATATTTGTAAACAATTTAGTTACTGGACTATCGCATTCTTGCATTAGAAGAATGTAATATGTAATATTGTTTTCTGTGTAGTGTGGAAAGAGATAACTAATATTTCAAAGGGTCCTAATTTTTTGCATTTATTTTTACAGGAGCCTTTTCTTTTGTGTAAAGTATTTTCAATGCAAAATTTAAATTTCAAAAATAGCTTCAGTTTTTTTTATAGTTTTATAGTGTACATACACAAAATATAGGAAATATTGCTTATCCTGTATATTTTATAATCTAAGCTTTTATGTTTATCTTTATTATTATGAATGTTTCTCTTTAGTAACATTCATAAAAATAAAGATAAACATAATATGACTTTCACATGTTTACAATGCATTAGACAGGTGAATAACGCAGAATATAATAAACCAAATCTTGGTTCAGTCTATGCATTTACAACTAGCCCAGACTGAAACCGAAGTTAACTAACCCAGGTTTGGCTCACTAAAACGGGCCCGAGTTTGGTTCGTTGTAGGGTTGCCCCGTTTAATCGATAGATAATTAGTAATCGGCCATACGACCAATTTGCCGATTAATCGGTATCGGTTTTTTGTTCGATTAATCGACTGATTATCAACACATGCGTTTTTGATTGTTTATTGCGTTTTAAAGACAGCAAATTCCAAATTCTAAAACACCATAGTCAACCGTAGTTGAAAACCTTTTTAAAAATGTATAAGATTGAGGGCTGCTTAAAAAATCAAATCTGTTTATGTATTTCTCCATTTTTTTGATAACTTAACAGTTCTAACTTTTGAAAAAGATAATTTAAAATAATACTGTTTTTAAATAAAGTATTTCAGTCACTGCCATCGACATATGGTTTTTTTTTTGAATTTTACCAAACTTCTTGACTAGCTGTAAATTTGTTCAAAACGAATAGAGGCCCATACATATACACTCCAGCTCATTAGGATAGCCGCACTGCATTTTTTTAAATTTTGCAAAACTGAGTATGCCATTTTTCTTCGAAATGGCATATGTTGAAAAACAAAATATTACAATCATTTTCTGCCTGAAAAATTGGACGCAACAGGTTTCCTTTAAATAGTGCAAAAAAAATAGGTCATTGGAATAGCCGCAGTTTGGATTTACCACTAAAAGAAGGTAATCTTGAGCAGTTTTCTTGGTTTTCTCAAACAAATTTAATAAATCGGTACCTATACTTGCAGAATAATACAAAAATTTCCAACAATGGGTCGTGGAAAACCGTTAAATGACCATGAGAAAGGCCAAATCGATATTTTAGCAAAACTGGGGTATTCTATGCGAAATATTGCAAGTTAGATTGAGCGAAGTGATAAGGTGATAAGAAATTACATTAAAGACAAAGAAAATTATGGAAAAAATATGAAAGGTAAAACATACCGAGCCATTAACGACCGCGAAAAACGGTTAATTTTAAAAGAGGCATCTAATTTCTTTCTTCCTTTTTTCCGCATGGAGGGATCAGTTTTTATTGTTTTTTTATTTTTGATCTACGAGTGTGACAACCCCGCGTACTCGAGGTGCTATTGACATACGAGTTAACGTGAGATATCACATACCACTGGCAATAGCAGTGAGATATCACTAGCCAAGGTGACATCTTAGGGGTGGTGGCGGATGAACTGTATTCAGTCAACGGTAGCACCTTCAATCTTAGCTGTGAAATAATCCTTGATAATGAGACACTATTGCTTCTTTGAAGAAACGAGCCTTCATATAACTATGTGTGGGCTTTGATCTTTAAGAAAGACAGTGCGTCACAAGATCAAGAAATATGCAACCGGCAACTACATTTTTGTTTTGTTTCAGCAAATTTTTGTAAAAATTTGCTATTTACTTGTTAATTTACTTTTATTTTCTCTATTCTATCATAAAATATTGGCCTATGTCATATTTTATCAGTGATAGGATTTTTTGTTTGGTTATTCATTCTTTGGCAAAAAATATAAAAGGGCAAAGAAAGAAAGATTTACGTCCATCAACACCTTTGAACGTATGTTGTTGTGGGACCTTGGTCTTAAAAGGTTTTTATGAGTTATTGTGACACATATTGTAATTCCTACTACACAACACATTTTATTAAAAAAAAAAAAATTCAGCCCAATCTGTCCCAAAAATATTAGCCAATGTGGGTTGTTCGGCTAGTTTATCAACAGTTAAGAAGCTTATTAAGACGTGCCCACTTTTCAAAAGGCTAAAATTAAAGAAAAAACCACCACTAAAGCCCAACACCAAAGAAGAAAAACGTAGACTTTGGTAAGCAATTTTTGAGCTGGACAAAAGAATGGAATAAAGTAATGTTCACTGATGAAAAAAAGTTCAATTTAGATGGTCCAGACGGGTATAACTATTATTTTCATGATTTGCGAAAAGAGGAGCTGGTTTTAAGGAGAAACCACGGCAGAATCGGCGGAGTTATGGTATGGGGTGCAAATTGCAATACCTTATTTTGGTACCATCGATCTCGTCGTAAAAACAGGTACAATGAATTCATTGATGTATAAAACAAAGCTGGAAAATGTGCACCCGAAAATTTTTGACGTCATTCAGCCATTGAGAAAAGTGTTAGAACAAATTCAGCCATTGAGAAGTGTTAGAACAAATGTTCTGGCCTTGGACAGTGATTAGGTCTTCTCTTCTATAATGTGTTCCATTTTGGAAGAATATGGCCTACTCAGTTTAGCAAAATTTAGAAAAATAGGGTGCGGCTATTCTAATAAGCGGCAGTGTACATGAATAGCCCTTTTTTGACTTTAATTTATGAACTGTGTAGTGCAAAATTATACAAAAAATTCCGATGTTACTTAAATTAAAAGCTCTTTCAAATGGCACTTATCTAAACTATGTTATGAATGTTGGTTTTATCCATTCTAAAACTCTTACGTGAGACATCATTGTATTTTTCTTATTAAACTTATTAATTTTTCTATCATTTCGCACTCTAAGATTTTAAAATAATGACAACGAAGTCGTTTCCAAATACATGTTTACCATATGTTTAATACATGTTTAATACATTGTTTTACCTACGAATGGAAAATAGTTGCCAAAAAATGCAAAAAAGCGCTTTCAACAGTTACAGAAATTTTACTATTTGCCGAACTATAAATTAAAAAATAAAAATTAAAGTTGCAAAGCGTCCCGATTTTGGTAGAACTGTCCCGACTCGTGAAGAAAAGTCCAGCGTTCTAATTTATAGTCTATTAATAGTAATTCTTTGCGCAGATTTGTTTAACTCATTTCCATCAAATTGTCGGCAGCCGATTAATCGGCATCGGCCGATAAACATAGCCGATTAATCGGTTATCGGCAAGTTTGCTTATCGGTGCAACCCTAGTTCCGGGAAGTTATGCTGCTTTCGCTCTGTCAATTTTGGGTTATTCATACTGTTAGCTTGTAGATACAACGAGTATTTTCTTATATATTCAAATGCAAAATAATCTACGTTAGCTTCTAAAAGTCAATTTGGCCGCCTTCGAACACATTTTTAGTTGGAGTTTCAGTAAATTTTTGAGCAAAAACGTTTGAATCGTCAGTATAAAATAATGACGATTGAAAGGGAAACCTTGGAAAAACTTCAAAAACCTTTGATTTCTATTTTTGAAAAGCGAAACATTTTATTGAACTTTGATGCTGTTGCATCGATTGCTGATAAACATGTTTAGCACACCATTTATTATTTAGATTCTTAAATGGCCGAAGATACCATGTCAACTAGAGAAACAGATGAGGAAATTTCATTTGGAAAAACAAAGATTGAGCATCGAGCAAGCATTGAGTTCTACAATTTGACCACGCTATTAAAATAATCGGTCTGGAAAGCTATATGTAGTTCTACAAGTGATTTATCAGAATTTCCAACATTTTGTGTCTTTGTTGGAATTAAAACATGTCCATGTCAAGTAACATCGAATAATTTATACATTTTAGGTTTTTTTTAATACAAAATTATTAGTTTTATTTTAAAAAAAGTCATGGAATTTTCATTTTTTAGTCTGGAAAGTCATTGAAAGTCAGGGAATTTGGTTTCGAAAAAAGGTGGTCATCATGAACTTTCAGAAACAAAAGATATTGTTCAGCGTTTAAATGAATAAATATTTGTTTTCTTTCGTACCGACACACTACACTTTTTTTATAACTAGGCTTACTGTTGGCTAATTAATAATTTTGTCTATTTTCCAGCATCTGATGAAGAACTTTTCGAACACAATGCAGAAGAGTACATTCGTCGTGACATAGAAGGCTCTGACGTTGACACACGTCGACGTTCAGTTTGTGATTTAGTAAAATCTCTTTCACAAAAATATGAACAAAAAGTCTTTTCAATTTTTGCTGAATACATAAACTTTTTAATAAGTAAATACAAATCGGCACCGATTGAAAATTGGCGTGTTAAAGATACCTTAATTTATTTGGTCACATCAATGGCCGTACGAGGTGCGACTGAAAAACATGGAGCAACACAATCATCTCAACTGGTACCAATTCCATTCTTTTATAGAGATGAAATAATGCCTGAATTAGAACGAGCAAATGTTAATGAGATGCCGATTTTAAAAGCGGATTCCCTTAAATTTTTAATGACTTTTAGAACAATATTAGGCCCAGAGTACGTTACTCCTAGTTTGCCTATTTTAATCAAACATCTTCAATCCACAAGTACCGTGATTCATACATATGCTGCTTGTGCAATTGATAAAATTTTAATAATGAAAACTGCAGATGGTAAAGCTGTGTAAGTTAATTACAATATAGCAGCTCGAAAAGATTTTTTTATAATTAATAAATTTAATTACAGGGTTACTCAAGAAACACTAACACCATTAAGTAACGAACTCTTCAATAATTTGTTTAGTATTTTGAATATTCCGGGCTCACAAGAAAATGAATATGTTATGAAAGCAATAATGAGATCATTTTCCACACTTCAGGAAGCGTCAATGCCGTTTATGGGTTTTGCATTGCCAAAACTAACAGAGATTTTGCAACAAATTTCTAAAAATCCATCCAAACCTCATTTTAATCATTTTCTGTTTGAGACATTATCTGTTGCTATAAAGTAAGTATTTGGCCTATTTGGTATTCTAAACATTATCTGAATTATTTTTATTTACTTACAGAATTGTGTGCAAAATTCAAGTTACAACTGTTTCGTCTTTTGAAGAAATTCTATTCCCAGTTTTTCAACAAATTCTCAGTCAAGATGTTTTAGAATTTGTGCCATATGTTTTTCAAATTCTATCACTTTTACTCGAGGTACGTGGTGAAATCGGAACCGTACCAGATCCGTATTGGGAGTTATTCCCATGTCTTTTAGCACCCGAATTATGGGAACGTTCTGGTAATGTTACACCATTAATTCGTTTAGTTTCAGCTTATATTAAGTTGGGATCACCAAAAATTTCATCAATGGGAAAATTACATCCAATACTGGGCATTTTCCAAAAAATGATTGCATCTCGAAATAACGATCATGAAGGATTTTATTTGTTACAAAATCTAGTTTTGTACTATCCAAATGATGAACTACAAAATGTCATTCGTCAAGTGTTTGTTGTTCTTTTCCAACGATTGACATCATCGAAAACAACAAAATATATTCGTGGATTAATAATTTTCTTCTGTTTTTACGCTGCTAAAGTAAGTGCAAAATCTTTAGTTGAAATGATTGATAATATTCAGGCTGGAATGTTTGGAATGGTGATTGAACGTTTGTTCATACAAAATATGTCAAAGGTATCGGAAGAATTAGATAAAAAAATTGTTGCAATTGGTTCAACACTTTTACTTTGTGACTGTCCTGCATTATTATCTCCACCTTATTTAAATTTCTGGCCAGAGCTACTTAAAGGTTTAGTTCAGATTTTTGAATTACCTACCGATAACAGTACAATCGATGGGGATCATTTTATTGAAATTGAAGATACACCAGGATATCAAGCGGCATATTCACAATTAAATTTTGCTCAAACTAAAACAAATGATCCGTTTGAAGCAATACAAGATCCACGTATATTTTTAGCACAAAAATTAGGAGAAATATCACGCCAACGGCAACAGGGAGAAATTTTAAATTTAATTTCCGCACTACCGGCTGCACATAAGGAAACGATTCAAAAGTATTGTACGCAAAGTGGAATAGCTTTATAAGTTAATAACAATTGTTAATTAATCTAATCTATCGTTAAAAATAAAGTTCTTGATTTGTATGTATTTAATTTTATAAAATATTGGGGTTTTCTTATAATGCAATCAATCGTATAGTTTTTAAAATTGCTAATTTTTTTTTTCATTACGCTTCCACACCAGTGCTTGTGTAACATGTAAAAAAATTATTCGGTGAAGTGGAGGATGAGGATGCAGAAGAAACAACGCTACTAGCGTCATAAGACCAAAACCACGTTCTTGGTGTTAAGAGTTGCTTAAATTCGAGCCCCTGTCGTACATGAACCGGCTTTTAATATGCCTGTTCTGAAAACCTGGAGATGTTGCTTCATTATCTGAAAATGAGCAAATCTTCCGTTCTCCCAGGACATCAATTCTTACTTGCTTTACACACTGGTCTCGTTATTTGATGTATTTGTAACAAAGACCATATCGGAAGTTGGACCCGTTCTACGGTATCAACATGATAGTCAAGGTGAATGTGATGAATGTGATAGTGAATGTGATAGACCTTTGAATGCCAAAAGTTCTCCAAATACTTACAATATATCCGATAAATATGCACTCATCGGAGAATCAAACTCAAACAATGCTGGAGCAGTGCCGTCACTAAAAATATTTATACTATAGGATGACAAAACGGGTTAGTGATGTTACAACAATTATAGTGATGAAACTAGAATGACCAAATAGTGGTTATACATAAATCAGAAACCATTCTTTCTTTTTTATTAAAAAAGAATTAACGTCACTCTGATCTTCATTTTTCCAGCAGTTTTTATCACCAACGGATAAACTTCGTCATAAGTTTATAGTTATTAATCCTTTTATTCTTTGTTGACGTTGTAGCATTATTCTCTATTTACTGTAGTTATTTCTCAATCATTGATTATAATTGTAATTGTTTGAATTTTTCGAGCCACGAAAATAATGAATTTTTTATTTGAAATTATAAACAAAGAAAAGAGCTCCAAAGGTTTATTGCTCTAAAACTACTGCTTTGCTCTATATATTTATTTTATTTTTGCTTTACAAAATGTTCTTGTCCATTAAATAATATATTTGGTAGTTAAGCCGGGCATTCACATACAACAGAAACATAATTTCATACAAATCTGACAGCAAAAAATTCTGTTGCTCTAAAATTTGTATGGAATTCTGTTTCTGTTGTATGTGATTTTCAGCCTTTAAGTTGTTTTACTCTCTCTTAAGTGATAAGTTCGTATCAATAGAATACAAATTACAAACACTAAATCGAACTGTTAACGTACGCCATTTAGGCATACGTTAACACTTAAAGATAAAGAAAAAAAAATATAAACGACAAAGATTAGATTACGTTACCTAACTAGCGGTAAATTCGCACTTTGGTTTTATTATACAATAAATCGCGGTTCTATCTTTATGACCTAAACGACAGATTTATACCGGTTATTAAAGACTTTTAATCAAACACGATATCAGTTCAACACGATAACAGTTAAAGTTAATTGACACCAGGTTAATCAGTTTAAAATCGTGTTGTATTATGGAAGATAAGTCTGGTTATAATACAGATTATGACACACATTAATACCTAAATTTTGTTACCATATTTATTTTGTATAGAAAAAACGAGATCTGCAACAAGCTTGAACTGCCTGGTTCAAATTTAGTTAGATTTAGAGCCATCTAGAAACATGTAAGACCTTAAAAGGTGAATCCAACGTTGTAAGAAATGAAGTTGTTTAAGACAAAATGTCTTATGCAACTGCAAATAATCTAAACGATTTAGAGTACATTATATTAGATATATCCATCATAAATTAACATACTGCTCAGCCTCCAGTCGCAACCTAAACAGCCAAAGCGCTTGTTTATCAAAAATGTAATCAAATTCAATTGAATTAGAGCCATCTCAGCAAAATATAGGCCCTATTTTATCCACCAACACTTAATATTTTCTATTAGTCCAGAAAACTTCATGCCTCGTAAATGCCTCTTTTCAATAATTACAACTGACACGAGCTGATATTTTTCAGCACAACTGCTCCAGAAAACTAAGCAGAACACCATAAACCTAGAAAACAATATGGAAATTCTAAACAAAAATAGAGTTAACGTCAGATGCGTGCATCATGCTGTATAGAGGAGCACGTCAAACCACTTTAGTGACATTTGCCAATTTTTTGGCAATGGCTAATAAATCCAAGCAAGCTGACTTTACATGTGGTCGCTGTTCAATAAAAGGACACAAGAGATCTAATTATGTAAACAAACACTCTCTACGGAGTTCACACATGCAAAGTAAATGGCAAGCCACATGCCCACAACATAAGCGATAGCCTTCATTGTGAGCTAGTTATGAAATCGATACAACGAAGGGCGCAAGTCTAGAATTGAAATTAGAGAAATTCATCTCCCGATGTAGAACAAAAAATAAAAAAAAAGAAGAATGCAAACGTAATATTAAATGATCGTCTTGCATCTGACTGGAAAATCCCAACCAACTATTGTGAATGTTGGTTATCTAGCCGTTAAACTCACTTCATGTGATGTAAACGTCAGAGAAAGACGAAAAAGTTAGATAGAGAGAGTTTAATCATTTAAAAACTGTGTTGCATCATTGTTTGATTTTGATAATTTAAATTTTAATTCGTTATAAAAACAGGGGATTTCCTCAATGATTCGTGTCAATTTAATACAAATATTTTAAAAAAATGTAATTACGAGTTATTTTAACTAATTATTATTTTTAAATAATTAAAACCAATAACTAACATAAGATAAAATGTGAGAGGAAATAGACGTACGTCAATATAATGATAACGTCTGTAACATTCATCAATTATTTACACATAATCATTTTGTTTTTTAAATTCCACTACAGCTCAGGTAATTCCCAAAGAATATGGCATATTTTGTTTTATTATAATTTGTTCTCGCGATCATATTCTACTCTCCATTTTTCAAATGTATATTCCGTATCAATCGTGGAAAAAATGTTTATGTAAAACGTTTGAGATGTTTTGGTTAAACTTTTTACGGAATAGGGGACTAAGATTGCTTGTAAATTTTAATTTTTTATTCCTCAGAAATAAAAGAGCTTTTCTTTTTAGCTTTATTTTAATTTTATTCTCCAACAAAATTTGGGTCATAAAGAATTATTGAAAGAAGTGAACTGAATCATCATTTCACAATATTTATTTGAGTTGTTAATAGTATCTCTTGCTCTTAAATATTCCCACTATTTTTCTTTTTATTATTTCTAAGGAATTCGTATAATTTAAAAATTAGCAACAATATACATATATACTGAAAACCCCCATTTCTTGTTTTATAAATTAATTTGTAATCTGTGACCTTAAACTTCAGATTCATTTAAATCTTCTTGCATAAGCTATTTACATATTATATACATATTGCACATAAAAAATTGTATATACATAATTTATTTTATGTACCATAACTGGTTGTTAGTTCAATTTAATGTTATCAAACATTATTGAGACAAGTTTTTTGTTTGATATTTCGTGGGAAATTTCCTACGGATTTTTAAATATAAGAATGCTGTTGATCAAGTTTGAATTTATAGCTACGAAATTTACTCAAAGAATTTGAGCAAAACTGATGGTGAAATTGCTATGAGATTGATACATACAAGGGGGTTTAAAATATTACCTAAGTATTTTGTTTTAGCTACTACCTCAGTAACCATTTATTTTACTTCTGAGTTCAGAGAATTTGCCATTTTTAAAAAAAATAAACGTAAAGTCGTAAACGATATAAAAAGTCGTAGGACCTTTTGCAAGAAGAGGACAACTACAATATAAATACTACTATGGAACCAGGCATTCTTGTGATACTAAATGAGCACGTTAGCATTACTGAACTATAAGGGTGATATTAGGGATTGCAATCCCGTTAGTCCTTCACAAATCGTGGGAGCCGAGGATTCATAAATTTTTCAAATCCTGGGATTAGCGAAGCGCTAATCCCGTGTTTATCATCACTAGGTGACATAGTAAAAATCAATAGAAGTAGAGTAGAATTAGGAGCATTGTAAAGACTTTCTTAGTTGGTTTCGATAATAAAGAAACTGCCATTCGAAATACACAATATACAGAAGCTATCGTATCCTTGTTCCACTATGGTTGTGAATATTCTGTCAAACATTGTATATGTGTGTATATAGCAATAAATAATTTAAGCCAGTATGAAAAATAAACAACTAATTATTTTTTTTCTATTTTTACAATTTTACAAAAGTCGCACGTTTTGATTTAGACAGAATTATTTGAATTGAAATTTTGTTGTAAATCACCGGGATATTTGCTTATAGAAAAAAACTAAAAACAAAAAAACTTCACAAAGACTTTAATGATAAGAAACATGAAATTGTGTGACATTTAGATTAAGGAATTGTAAAATATTTTCTTATCAAGGTATTAGTTTTTGCATTTTCTAAACCAAGATTCTCCTTAATCTTAACTTTAATTATTATATTCATAAATAATATACAATATTTACTACATCAGATGGAATTAAGTTATTTGATTAAGATTACGAATTAAATTAATTTATTATATAATGGAATTTTTTTAATGCATAGTAAACTGTAAAGACAAATATTTACTAGCAATAGAACTAAACTGTATTCAAAGAAAATATTTTGTTGACATCCAAATGAAAACAGTTATAAGCTTTATTAAAAAATAATCCTAGAATACGAAGAAGTACACCACTACCTTGTGCTGTACCTACGAATTCATTTTAAAAATTTTTGACAAAAACATTTTATTTATTTTATTTTGTTTATTGAAGACTTTATTTTAAAGTTTATCAATCTTACTAACAAAAACCATTTATACTAAGTATATCATACCAACGTTGCTTATAAAAGAGAAAAGTTTTCCGGTGCCAAACTTGCCAGTAACCGCTCTAGTATTCCTCGACCTTGCCAGTAACCACTCCGGTATTCTCCAAACAGTTGTTCGACAAAAGGATTGATTTTGCCTAACAAAATGTATGAAAATATTTTACGAGCTATGTTGAGTTGATAGTTATCACTCTGTAGTTTGCACATATCGGAGCCTCCTATTACCGGATTGCTATTAGCTATTAGTGTTGTATGTACGATTTAGGGCAATATGTTAGAGTTGTAACAACATTTTTTTGGTTGAAGCTTTGTGAACGGCAGGAAGGGTTAGATTTTTTATTAATCCGAGTTAAACAATTTTCTTTTATAAAATTTAAAAGTTAATTCTCATCCAAGTTTAAAGATCTCATAAACGATCAATAAACTATTTTCTCTGGTTTGTGACCCTAATTTATCTCTAAACAACGTTTTCTATGCAAAACATGGTAATGCAACTGTTGCAGGTAATTAGAATACGATATAAATTTTTTTGACTTACTTTAGATTACATCAAGCAGTTAATATAATTAGCAAAATGCATACAATCTCCGTTACAAAACTGGTTTGCTATGCTTCGTTCCAAGTTTGAAATTGAAGCAAGCATTGAATTGTGACTAACAAAGTACCAACAAGTTTTGAAAAAAATCTTTAATGCCAGAATCCTTTAATGTCACAATTTCTCACTCATAGAAAGTTTACGTGTTGAAGGGCCTTGTGGTAGCACGTTGAACCTCCAACTCGAAGACTCGGTTCACATCCCATCTAGGTCAAAGCGTTTTTAATCTGAACATTAACAACTATCAACACACCGGTTTTCCAATTAGCCGATAGTCAACTAATATAGCTGATAAATTGGAAAAACTATGGACTGATCGACCCATATAGAACTAAATCGATTAAATTAATACTCCCAGGACCGGCGCCGATTTCATTTGATGATTACCACATATTTTATACTTCGTATGGCACCTGTCCTCGACGAGCCCGAAAACATTTGTTCTGCGATTTTTCTCAAATCGCCCGCTTTTGCATTGGGCAAGCTCCGAAAAATGCCGATTGCCCGGGATCTTTGTAAATTTTTGTTTTTTTTAACTATGGATGCTAGAAATTTGATTTAGAACACGAGGGTAACCTTGTCCGACAAAAATCTGTTTGCTATTGTCTAGTAACATACCAAAATGTCACACTCAAAAACATAAAAGTCAGTTTTACAAAATTTTTATAAATATACAACACACAAAATTTTTTGATAAAACTACAATTTTTTTCCCTCAAAGCGAAAAATAATTTGTAAATCAAATAAATTTTTTGTTTTTTCAAATAATTTTTTTTGTTATCTACAATATTTTATGGTAAACTTACAAAAAAAACTTGTGTGTTGTATATTTATAAAAAATTTGTAAAATTTACTTAGTTTGTTTTTTGAGTGCAGTTGTCGGACTCGACAAATTTTGGTCGGACAAGCTTACCCTCTTGTTCCAAACCAAATTTCCAGCCCCTACAGTTAAAAAAAATGTGAAAGCAAATTTACAAAATCGCGGGCAACCGGCATTTTTCGGAGCTTGCCGAACGCAAAAGTGGCCGATTTGAGAAAAATCGCAGAAAAAAAGGACAGGCGCCTTACGAAGTATAAAATAAGTGGTAATCATCACATGAAATCGGCGCCGACCCAGGGACAATAAGTCTTATAGTGAAACTCGATTTGTAAAATTAAGTGAATTGATGAAATTAATACAGGTGAGGAGGGATACTTGTTGTTAGCCTGAACATATGCGGCAAAAAATAATTTTTACAAACTCATTTTTTTTTCATAATATGTGTTCTGTAGCAGGAATTAAAATATGTCGCACAAATACACATAAAAACTTTTAAGACTAAGGTCCCACAACAACATGCGTTCTGATGATGCATGCAATTTTTTTCGTTTTGTTATTTTTTCAAGAATAGATAGCTAAACAATAAAACACATAATAAAATATGGCATAGGACAATTTTTCTTAATAGGGTGGAGGAATTAAAAATAAAATAAGAGGTTAAAAGCAGATCTGGTTAAAAAAAATTCAGAAACAAAACAAAAATTATAGGTTGTTTTCCTTAATGGTCATTCTTTTACAATCCCGACAGTTTGGGACAAAATTTAAAAAATAAATAAAAAAATAAAATAAAAAAATAAATAAATAAAATGTTGAAATCGATTTTTAACCATTGACCGCACTCTCGTAACAAAGTTTTAGTATAACCATCGTATTCTACGTCCAATTTTCTATAAAAACGTATTTTTAATTCATGGAGAAATGACTTTTACTGTTAGAAATAAATTGATTTGCCCAGCGTGGCAAGTGTTATCGTATATTATTTGATTAAAAAATGAAGAATATAGAATAATAATCATTAATATTACTGAGAAAAACGGTATGGTCCAAGAGAATGAGGTGTGAAATTAAAACCGCGTGCCAATATGACGTGCCACGCTGGATAAATTAATTTATTTCTAACAGTAAAAATCATTTCTCCATTAATTAAAAATACGTTTTTTATAGAAAATTGGTTATACTAAAACTCGTTACGAGGATGAGGTAATTATTGAAAATTGATTTTAACATTTTGTTTGTTTGTAATAATAAAAATTTGTTAATAATTTTTATTGACAATATTTTTTTTAAACAATATATTCATTCTTTTAGTTTTAAAATAAAGAAAAGTTTCTATCTTTAATACAACCGGAGTTATGAATTTTTGAAAATAAATCTTCAAGCCAAAACTCGCGAAACTCTCAAAATTTGGATCCGCTCTATTTTCAAAAAATAATCTGTAAAACGTTTATCTTTTTCTTTCTTATAGAACCCGTAAAAACTTGGTAGCCAAATGAAAAATGTGTCGGCCAAAAAGGTTTCGGTTTGTAAAAGAATGACATATATATGTAGATATTACTGAATATTGGTAATCCACCAGCAACCCTAACATATCATGTGATGTCTCCCTTTTACTCATATGCCAATTGCAAGGACTGAAGTACGCGTGGTTTTCACACCCGCAGAACAAAAATAAAATATATACAAAACAACAAAAACTAATCTCCATGCCTCCATGCCATATGCATTGTTGAATATTATACAGTCATACAGATCTTCATTAGATTAAGGTTTCATCGATATCTTGTTAAATTTAACTTAAACTTAGCAAAATGAACATTTAAATGCGAAAAAATTGGTGCCACCAATAATTAAGCTAATCAAATCGAAGAAATCAAATTTTAACATTTAAATTGCCGATTTGTAAATTTAACTTAACTGACAACGGTGAAACTGGGCCTCAATGCTATCAATATTTTTAATTTATTTAACATTTTATTGATTTTAGTTAAGATTATGTATATATGCAAAAATTTGTCTTGGGTTAGTTTAAACTTTAATCAGTATTAAATTGTTTAACTGGTTTACCAATGATTAATAAAAAGGTAAATAAAACGAGTTTTAAAATATTTATGAATCTACTTTTACAGAGAAAAAACAATAATAATATTAATTTGCAAATCATGCATTATTAAAAGAAAATAGTAGCGTACACGTTAACGCCCTTAGGAAAAACGTGTAAATAGCTGTTTATGTATTTTATTAAGAGCGTAAAGTAGGTCTTTTTTGCTTGAGGGTCAAATAGTTGCTCGAGACGTTAGCTGAGGGCAACAAACACTCGAAATCAAAAAAGATAATTTATGCCCGAATTACATACAAGATTTTTTGTACGAGTAAGATTTTGTATTATTTGCATAAATTAAAATACATGATATTTACACAAAATAGTAAAATATTTACTTTGATATCGAGTTTTCTTTGATATTTAGTTTTCTAAATTTTTATAGCAACCACTTTTTTTTTAAATTTCTATATTAATTTATTTAAAACATTTTTTTTTGCAGTTGTGTTTGATCTATCGTATTGCTAAGGAGGTATGAATATGTTTTGTAATAGTACATTATGATGCTAGGACGTAAAGCTAAAGATTTTGGACGGATGTGGAGTTTGCAAATCGAGGCGCTAGCCGAGATTTGCACCCACATTAAGTCCAAAATAGCTTACGTCCGTGCATCATATACTATTTTTTATTCGCCGCAAGCAAAATATTTTAAGAAAAGTTGTTTATTCTAAATTAAAATTATAAATTTTCATAAATTTTAAAATAAAAATATGTGGAACAAGTAACCTTTGACAAAATATTTATTATTTTTTCCAAATTATTGTGTAGCTATGACAACAAATGATAACAACTATTTTAATTGGATAATGAAATTTTGAATTTGTGGGTTGCTTTGATAAAAATTTTTATTTTTCATAGAATTTAAACAAATACGAATGCTTTTTACTTTTTTGGACGTAGCTATAACAACAAAATAAATAGCTGAAAAGTGATACTTTAAAGCCGCAAATCACAGTAATAAAGTTACACTTTAATATGTAGGCGAATAAAAAATGCTTTTTGGGAAATTCGTTAAATTTAAGTAATTTTTTGTTTTTATTTGTTTTTTTAATTTTTTGTTTTTATTTGTTTTTTTAATTTTTTGTTTTTATTTGTTTTTTTAATTTTTTTAGCAACCAAATTACTAAAAAACCAACTTAAATTACTAAAAAACCAAAAATGCTTAGATTAAACAATTTTCTCCAAATAACATTTCGCAAAACACATGTCTGTAAATATATGCATGTAAGTTTTTATTTGAAATAGGCTTAATGTATTTTGTCTTTTGACTTTTGAGTGTATGTTTTCTGAAATATTTATGCCTTAGGGTGTAAAATAGTAATTTTACGCATTGTTACTTCAATTGGAAAAAATAGCCTGTTTTACACCCAGTTTTTGAATCGTAAAATTGTATTTTACGGTATACTCGTACAAAATAGTTATTTAAGTATATTAAGGGCAGTATACACTACCCCGCCAGGATTCCGACTTCCAGTCGTCGGACTGGAAAAACGCGGCCGAAAATTTGTCGGACAATATGACCCTTCAATTTCACTAATTTTTGTTAAACAATCCTGTGCAAATCAGCTTTGTGGTAATAATTTTCAGTACCCCGGTATTTTGGCCTGTTTAACTTGTCGAACTCAACAAAAGCAGACAAATTTTTGTCGGACAAATTTACCCTCGTTTTCTAAAACAAATTTCCACCCCCTTTAATAAATAACAAAATTATAGTAATAAATATACAAGACCCCGGGAAATCGCCTTGTTTCGGAGTTTTCCGAGGGAAAAGCGGCCGAATCAAGGAAAATGGTAGATAAAAAAGTTGTAAGACTCGTCAAGGACAAGCGCTTTACGAAGTATAAAATATGTGGTAATCATCAAATGAAATAGGTGACGGCCCAGGGACTATTACCGGTAAGTATTTACTTACCGCTTGCATAGTCGGTAAATAATTACTTACCAACCTGTGATTTGTAAATGAAACTTATTATGTTTATTTACGAATCGTAGCTAGATTCCGGTTGTATGGAATTATTTCGTGGAATGAGATTTCGTACTAAATAAAATTTTTGCATTCCGGTGCAGTCGAATGAGATAATAAATTCCGCATTTGAGGGATGAACTGTCAAATTATCTCGTCAACAAATTTGTATATGAAATGAGTTTATTTGCTTTGAAATTTTGTATAGAAGCACAAAAATAGAAAAAAACATGTCGATAAAAGATTACGATAAATCAAAAAGAAATTTTAGTTGATTTGTGGCGATTTTTTCACGTTTCCCCAAACACATTTTTGCTTTTAAGTTTGTATAAATGTCATTTACTTACAGTTACATTATGTCAGTAGCAGGATAAATAGTTTAAATTAAAATTATAGTTATCTTTTAAATACATAATTAAATAATTATAGTAAATGTATATATCAATAAATGTTGTCTACTATTGATTAAATAGCCTGTCAAGTTCAAGAAGTACAAAATTCTGTAACAGTTCGTTTATGGTTTTGGAAGGTTTATCATTAAAAATTGAAATGTTTGATTGTTCCATCGACATAGTTCCATCAACGTTCCATGTTCTATAGACATTAAAAATCTAAATAATATCTATTTACTCTATTGTTCTAATCGTTATAGGGATTTCTTCAAAAACAGTTTCGTCAAACGTACAATACATGAACCACACTAAAGTTCTTTCACGATGTGTTTCTTTTTAACATCAATTCTCAAAACCTCATGAAACACTATCAGATTATCAAGTATTTTTAAAAAAATAGGTGTAATCAGTTTAGATATACTAAACATTTTGTTTTGTATGCTCCTCGCAGATTTGATAAGGCAAAATTATTTAATTTTAAAGAATAATTTTACAGTTAAACTAGCTAACGAGAGAAACACAAATAAAAACAAGTAAATAAACTGACAGATTAATTCCATTTTCAAAAATTTGTACTAGCTTAGAACTTGTACTAAAAACGATATCTCGAAAAGAGTACGAGAATACCAATTAGTGGAATGGAATTATTTAGTGAGAAATCAAAATTCGAGAAAAATAATAATTCCATTCCACTTCATTTTTTCTCACAGAACCAGAATCGAGGTACAGTTAACATGCAAAATCACCTCATCGTGCAAAAGGAATATTTACATCTCTACTTTTCAACTGAAACAAAAGTTTTGACAGTATAATCGATTAAATTACGACTCACTTTAAGCTTCTTAAGTATGTGACAACCTTGCGTATTACAGTCTCTGCTATTAAGATATGAGTTAATGTGAGATATCGCATTCCACTGGCAATAAGTAAGAAATCACTAGTCAAGGTGTTATCTTAGGAATGTTGTCTCTCATTCTTTGTTATGGAGTATTCTTTATAGAGATTCCGCGCTATTACTTGCTCTAAAAAATAAGGCTACATATAGCTCTATACGTGAGTTTTTATCATTAAGGCAGACATTGCATCACAATGATGGAGCAATGGCTGGGGCCATGGCTCCAGCTGGCTTATTTGCAATCCAATTTTAATATTATTTTTGTATATTTTCTAAAAATTGGCTTGGATGACTTGCATACATACAGTTCAATTCTGCTACCTCTTTGCGGGAGCGGATTGCTTCTCTCCTTAGCTTAAAAGATACCATACAGGACGACAATGTTTATTTTCATGGTAACAGTAATCATGCAAAAACATGCCTGGAAGAACTTAGCAGTTTGCATTTCAAAAAGTTTACTTAAAAACGGACTGCGATATAAAACGGATGCTAAGATAAACCCACGGAATTAAATATAAAGTAAAACAAAAATTTAATAAATTAATAAATGTGAAACTTAATTAATATTTTAAACTAATTATTAAATATAGTTAATAGTAAATGGTATTAAGTTTTGTCTATACAAGTAAATGAACTTAGCGAGTTTTAAAACCTTTGAGGTCAACCCAAATAGTCTTTAAAATTCAAGCTAAAATTTAAATATTTTAATGTGTATTGCATACAATACACATTAAAGTGTAAAGTTCTTGTAAGTTAGTCTCTGCCAATGGTGTAGTTCCAGGATTTATATGACAGGCCAGCCCTTTCCTGTTTTAATGAAGTTTGTCTATTAAATTTTGAGACCGTTCGTATTAAATTTTGAGACCGTTCGTATTCAAATACATATGAACAAAACTTTAAAAAAAAAAAAGCCCACTTCAGAAAAAACAAAAGAGGCACAAAAATGTGAAAAATAAATAATTTAGTGGCTTTAGAAGAAAAAAGTCCAAGCGGCAAGTATATCCGCTAGAAATAGGTAGATTTCGAGATCAGACAGTTTTGTGTGCCAGTAGAATCTGATGTATCAGATTAGTTTAAACAACACAAACTAATTTCAAACAGATATCGAACAAATTTTAAAAAGAAAATTAGCTACATATAAGCAAAACTATATCTATCCAATTTTTCAACAAACTAATATCAAATCTACCACAGAACATGTGTGTGACAATTTATGACATAAACCTACGCTATATCATATGTCGTCCAATTACTCCAAAATATCAAAATAGTTAAATTTCTAAGAAAAAAAATTAATTTCTTCTATTCAAACATTTTTATTTTTTTTTCATTGACTGTTATAAGGTTTTTGGAAATTGTAGTTATGGAGTGTTGCAAACTTTTTTGTTGAAGGCCACAAGTCAAAAACCTTTAACTGCAGAGGTTTATATTTATAAGAAACGGATTAAAATGTTTTCACAGACTCTAAATTTATGAAGTTTTTAAAAAAATTAGTATCCAAACGGCCGTTATAACGGATTAAAAAAACGAATTTTTTTTCTAGTATAAAGCCTCTAGTTATTTAACCATGTGTCAGATTTTTCTGATTTACGAACTCGTCTAAGACATTAATAAAACACACATGTTTACGGAAGGTGTTTTGATCTGGCTCCACAAATGCGACCGTGAGTGTGCCGGTTGGTTCAAACGCATTTTGTGTTTTACAAGCTTTTTTGTTGGAGCCGCTCACTCAGAAATCTCCAACTGCAGAGGTCTTTTTTTTGAAAGAAACTGATTAAAAAGGTTTCAAAAATTCTAAATTTATGAAGTTTTTAAAAATATTAGAATCTAAACGGCCGTTATAACGGATCTAAAAAACAGAGCTTTTTCTAGTATAAAGCCTCTACTTTCTTAACCATGTGTCGGATTTGGCTGATTTACGAACTTGTTCAAGATATTAATAAAACTCACATTTTTAGAAAAGGTTTTTTGATCTGGCTTTACAAATGCGACCGTGAGAGTGCCGGTTATTTCAAAAAAAAATTTTTTTTGCAAAATTTTTTGTTGGAGCCGCTCACTCAGGAACCTCTAATTGCAGAGGTCTATTTTTAGAATAAATTGATAAAAAAGAATTTAAAGATTCTAAATTTGTTAACTTTTTAAAAATATTAGTATCCAAACGGCCGTTATAACGGTTTTAAAAAATCAATTTTTTTTAGAAAAAAAGCTCTAGTTCCTTAACCACATGTCGGATTTTGCTGATTCACGAACTCGTCTGAGATATTAATAGAACACACATGTACAGAAAATTTTTTTGATCTACCTCAACAAATGCGACCGTGAGAGTGCCGGTCGTTTTCGTTATATCTCATATCGTGTATATATATATATATATATATATATATATATATATATATATATATATATATATATACAGTGAAATTCACTTATAACGCCCTCGGTTATAACGACATTTCGCCTATAGCGTCCTAAAATCAAAGTAATGGTTGAACTTGCCTTTCTTCCTATATAAAAATATTCGCTTAAAACGACTTCGGTTATTACGACATTTCTGATATAGCGACCAATTATGCAATAAAATTTGTACAGATAGATGCACAGATTGTTCGTTTATTGCGACCGATAAGTTCAAAAATAAAAACGGTTTTTAGATATGAGAAAAATAGTTGTGGTTTATTAATCACAATTGGTGGTTTTTATCCTCTATATCTTTCCATTTTGGTGGTTTGGTTTACATTGTCGCAGTTTTAGCTCAGTTGATAAGGCGCTAGGTAGCCTTGTAACTCAAGGAATCCGGTTTCGATTCTCGACTGAGATCACTTTTCCTTTACATTATTCAGAATGTGTGTTTTAAGGTCTGCTCGTTAATTAATCGTGAATATACCGTATTAATCTCTGAATGTATATAGTAAAAAATAACGTTTAACATGTTATCTGGGATATTCAAAGGTATTGATTTATAAATGGTAGGATGCAATGATTAAAATGTTGATTTGATTCATAAAAAACTATAAGCACCATATGGAAAAACAAACATTTCATTTAAAAGGCGTTTGAATTACAAGGAATAAAACAGAAAAATTGGGAAGATTTGCGAAGTGTTGTTGACAGAGTTTAAGCAACAGCGATTCAAAAATTGTTGCAATATCTATTCAATATTGCAAAAGAAAACCGAATTATTTGGATCGCCGCTAAATTCTGAATTAAAATGTATGGAAAGCTGAACTTTTTGTTTGTCGATGGAAGTGCATGTGACGAATTCCTAACGTAGTCGAAAATACTCGACGGGTACAAATAAAATTTACAACGTCGACAAAACGGGTCTGTTTTATAAAATTACTCCAGAAAAAAAATTTTAATAATAAAAATGTGTAAGTTGAGAGCGAATGAATATGATAGGAAAAAGTAAATCACTCAGGTTATTTAGAATTTCATTAACTTTCTACCGTTGGATAATACAGAAAATACAAAGGCCTAGATGTCTTCTAATTTTTTGAATGTTTTAAGAAAATAAAACACCGAGTTAAAGAAAAATTAACTGTTGGATAATTGCCCTTCACATCTCCACTTGAAAAATCTAAAATTTATTAAATTAGTGATTATTTCACTAAACACGTCATCTGCTTTTCAGTCGAAGGATAAGGGTGTAATAAAAACTTTTGAAAATCACTATTGACAGAATTTTGAATAAAAATTGTTAGAAATGACAATGGCCAAAGCACAACTTTTTCTAATTGGTAGATGCTATCCAACTAGAAATCGTTTAAGTAAGTAAACGTCGTATTTCAATTGACTTAGACATGCTGAATTCTTGCAAGTTGATGATGATGATGATACAGACGCTGTGAGTTACGATGCTGATGATGATATTCCACTAATGAGATTTGCCCAGTTTTGCTCCTCGATAACCACTTATTTCAGGGGTGATGAAAATTGGGAAGTTTTTATCATATCTGATAAATTTTTTTTCACAGACGAAGAGCCCACATTAAAAGATACTGTCGACGATATTATAAATTTACCTAATATTAACGTATACGTTAACGTATAGAAGATATTTAAAATAAACCTGTGTATACCATAATTTTTTCTCCACCAACAATTACAGAAACATACGACGCCTTATAAACCCGCCATTAAATTGATTCTGATAAAAAATTGAGCACTTCGCATATTACGACATTCGGATGTAACGACGGATTTCGATGTCATTTTCAATGTCGTTATAAGCGAATTACACTGTATATATATATATATATATATATATATATATATATATATATATATATATATATATATATATATATATATATATATATATATATATATATATATATATATATATATATATATAAAAAATTTTTTTTTTATTTTTTTGTCTCCGCTTATCATATATCATATATATAGTCGTTTGACACAAAAATTTTTCCGAAATTCCGAGATGAAGCCCATTGCATTAGGTAGATTTTTATATGAAATCTACCTAGAAACTACATAATATAAATTATGCTTTATTTAATTCAATTATCCATTGAAATATGAATTTAATTATACCAAAAAATTACACTTCAAACAAAGTTATAATATTATAAATTTTGTTTTTTTAAGTTATTGGTAGTACAAAATCGTTACAAGATTAGTCTACAATATGATACCGACTTCGAACAGTTTTGTACTACAAATAACTTTTATAATACAATAACTACTATAACAACTATAATAATTTTAATAAAAAAATAACTTTTACAATGTAATAAATTTGTTTAAAGGCGTAATTTTTTGTATGTAACCATAACTACCTAACTAGATTAACTAAACTAAATAAATCAAAATTTAATAGTATTTTAACCGACCAGTGTGTAATGCAATAGTTTATTCTCAAGCAAAGTTTAAAATTTGAGCGAGGCACGAACGTGTGTACGCGTGTACACACGAATTGATTACACTACTTTATTCTCTGACAAAGAATTGTGTATTAAATAAAATAAAAACATTTTCTTCAATTAAAACAAATCTTTATTGTTTTAATTGATAAATCAAATTTCTAATTAAAAAAAACCCTTATGATAAAAAAACCCATTCCATACAATCAACCAAATTCAACTAAACGAAAGAATAGAATTTAACTTAAAATTTGATTTTTGAACAAAACGTATCAAAGCTATTTTAATTATAATTTAAAAAATATGGTGGGGCTGAAATCTCACAGCTCTGAGATATCAAGACTTCGGTTTTGGTTAAGGATTTTGATATAGTTTTCTTAAAACTTTATGAGAACATTGTTTTTAGTTTTGGGCAGCGATGTATATCAAACATAACTCTTTGTTAAAGTACATGTATTTTTTTATCTCTGTTTAGAAATTTATTACAAAGCTAACACGAAACATCAATACGTTGCCGGAAAATCATAACAGATCATAAATTAACATAATTTAGAGAAAAGATGATATAATCAGCAAACTACTCAAAAACCTCTCCATTTAGCGTTTCGAGAAAATATTACAAAATCACAAATTCACATTTCTTTCAAAATTCCAAAATTATTGTAAAAATTAAATAAAATCAAACTTTTTTCAAAATTCTAAAAATATTCCAAAAATTATTACAAAATCAAAGATTAAACGTTTTTCAAAAATTCTGAAAATATTGCAAAAATTATAGCAAAATCGAAAATTGAAACTTTTTTTAAAATTCCGAAAATATTCCAAAAATTTTGGTTTCTAAAAATAGGTATACTCAATAGTCAATGGTAAGAGCCGAAAGGACGATGTGTTCGATAACTGTACCGGAAGTGTGTCAAAAATCGTCAAGTGTGTCAAAACAAGGAAATATGCATATTTTTTGCTTAAAAAACGTAGAATAAAATCAAATATTTAAACATTTTCTAAATTCTAATAATATTCCAAAAATTCTTACAAATTCAAAAACTCAAACTTTTTCCAAAATTCTAAAAATATTGCAAAAATTATAACAATATCAAAAATTGAAACTTTTTCCAAAATTCCAATAATATTTCAAAAACTATAACAAATTCAAAAATTTCCATGTCACATTTGGCTAAAAAATTGGCTAATTGGCTAAAAAAATAAATGAAATCATTTTTTTGACATACTTGACAATATTTTTTTGACAAACTTATAATGCAATAAAATTCTCAATAATAAAAATATCATGTTTATTACATTTCATTTCATACAAATAACTAATTTTATTATTTTCTAAAAAAAAGAAATGAAAATCATTCTTTTGACACCCTTGACATTATTGACAAACTTATAATGCCATAATTCTCTATAATAATAATAAAATTTAATTTATTAAAATCAAAGTTATAATGCCATAATTCTCTATAATAATTATAAAATTTCATGTCATACTAATAATTAATTTTTATTCAGCGGTTTTCTAGATTTCCGGTCGGCCGGCCGGCAGACAGATATACAGTTTTTTTGCTTTTTTAGAATCAGTAGGTCCTAAAACGTCGAGAAATGCCAAATAAAGCTGATATTAATAAATGAAAGAGAATAAACGTATTTTTTTTCTAAAACTTACAATTTCATTTTTCACTTTTTTGTGCCTCATTTTTTATCTGTGCGTTTCATCTGAAGTCGGTTTTACTTTTTTTAAAAAACGTTTATTTATATTTGTTCATGTTTAGTGCAGTCCGTCATTAAAGCAAATGTGAAAATCTAGTAATCATGTTTTCTAATTTAAAAAAAACGACATGCATATTTCCTGTCTCGATCTATAGCAATAGAATTAAGCACAGAGCATCCTATAGATTCAGCCGTTCCGAACAAAACGATGTAAATACATAAAAAAATATAGTCTTTTCCAATTTTCTGAAAAGAGAATTTCAATATTGCAGACAATATAAATGCCGAAAGACTTGTTCTATTAAGGATCTCTTGCCACATAACCTACCTGGTACTTTAGTACATCCGAAAATAACTGACGGCAGTCAATGTTCCGACCCTTAAATTTTCGAACCAGAAACTTTTTCAAAGCATCGCAAAAACAATCATTTTTAGTGAAACTGAAAAACTAATCCCTCTACCAAGCTAACTACTTGAGCCAAATTGCATTCAAACGACTGAAGTTATTAAAGTTTCGTATGAAGGAATGTTCGCAAGCTCTTTCATACACTTGAAAATCAAAAGCAATAAATTAGCGCGTGTCAGTTAACTATTTTTATTTGTTTATCTTTTGAATCTTTCAACATTTCTTAACATATCACTTAATTTGCTATCACAAGTAGATTTATTTATAAACACCTACAATATTTAAGAATCTTATTTCTTTCATAAATTTTCTAATCGATTAATGTACATGTGATACGTAATTGTAATTCCCCATTTGTTTCTCAAAACTGAAAACGATATTATAATAATAAAATATGAAGGGGCTGAAATTGCACAGCTCTGAGATATCAAGACTTCCGTCTGGGTTAAGGATTTTGATATAGTTTTCGGCAAAAAACTTTTATGAAGACATTGTTTTTAGTTTTGGGCAGCGATGTACATCAAACATAACTCTTTGTTAAAGTAAATGTATTTTTTTATTTCTGTTTAGAAATTTATTACAATTAACAGATTATAAATTAACATAATTTAGTGAAAAGATTATACAATCAGCAAACTACTCAAAAACCTCTCTATTTAACATTTCGAGAAAATATTACAAAATCACAAATTCATATTTCTTTCAAAATTCCAAAAATATTGTAAAAATTAAATAAAATCAAACTTTTTTCAAAATTCTTAAAATATTTCAAAAATTATTATAAAATTAAAGATTAAAACTTTTTTCAAAAATTCTTAAAATATTGCAAAAATTATAACAAAATAAAAAATTAAAACTTTTTTCAAAATTCCAAAAATTAGAATAAAATCAAATATTTAAACCCTTTCTAAATTCTAATAATATTCCAAAAATTCTTACAATATTAAAAAGTGAAACTAATATCTAAAATGCAATATCTAAAAATATTGCAAAAATTTTTACAAAATCAAAAATACAAACTTTTTTCAAAATTCCAAAAATATTTCAAAAACTAAAACAAATTCAAAAATTTCCATATCCAATTTCATGTTCAATTATGTTTACGTTACACAACCAGCTAAATTTTTTTTCCAAAAAATTGGCTAAAAGAATAAATGAAATCATTGTTTTGAAACATTTGACAATATTTTTTTGACAAACTTATAATGCAATAAAAATTCTCAATAATAATAACCTCATGTTCATTACATTTCATTTCATACAAATAACTAATTTTATTGTTTCTAAAAAAATAAATGAAAATCATTCTTTTGACACACATGACGTTATTTTTTTGACAAACTTATAATGCCATAATTCTCTATAATAATAATAAAATTTCATGTCATATAAAAATTTAATTTGATTTTTCCCAAAAAATCGGGTAAAAAAATAAATAAAAATCTTTCTTTTGACACACTTGACAATAATTTTTTGACAAACTTATAATGCAATAATCTAACATCAAGATTTCTCCACATTGCATTTTACTACTCATTTTCCCTTAAAATGAACATTTTTTGAACAAAAACAATGTAAATTTTTTTGTTTTGACACACTTAACGATTTTTTGACACACTTCATGTGTCATATTTAATGTTCAATTACATTTCATGTCATCCAAATAATTATTTTATGTTTTATGTATTTCTAGTGGAAAATCGAAGTATTGTTTCCCATAATTTGTTTCTCAAAAAAATTGGGAAACAAAATATATGAAAATCAATCTTTTGACACAAAAATCGTTAAGTTTTTTTTTACATACTCCTAAAACAATAATCAAGGTCCTAGTCTTACATACGGATGTCAATCATCCAGATTTCTCCAGATTCAAATTTACTACTGATTATCACTGAAAATTTTTTTGACACACTCTCGGTACAGTTATCAAACACATCGTGCTTTTGGACCTGCCCATTAAATAATACCTATTTTTAGGAAAAAAAATTTTTTGAAATCCCTCCAGCGGTTTTCTAGATTTCGTAGATAATGACTGACGGCCGGCAGACAGACCTACATTTTTTTCCTTTTTTAGAATCAGTAGGTCCTAAAACGTAGTGACATGCCAAAAAAAAGTGAGGGTAAGAATTTCACTTTTGGCTCATGATTGTAATACTTAGTAGGTCTTTCAGACCGAAGTAATTGTATAGAAATTTGTGATTTGCAAATGAGAAGATACATGTATTTCAAAAAAATATCAAAGCAATAAAAAAACTAATTATATAGGTTATGTACGCTTTTAACCCGACAGGGGTCTATTTTAAGAGACAATTAATTTCTTTTAACCTCACTATTTGTGATTTCGAAAGTTATTAGGTATATTTTATCCCATACTATCCTAAGTCACGTGTGCAGTTATTATTGACTGTTTCCAATCAATTTGAAATCAATTTTACGACATAATGTAAATTAGTGAATAGTATGAGTTTTTCAATTCGAAATCAGTTTTTGGGCTTATCTGAAAAAACCTTATAGTTATTTGTTAATAAAAACAACTTTTATCTCTGAACGTGTTTCGGTTAGGATTCGAACTCAGAACCTCATCAGTACCAACTGAGCTTGAATCTTTTGGTAGACACGCTATCAACTGCCCTGTAATTTCCAATTGATTGGAAACAGTCAATAATAACTGCACACGTGACTTAGGATAGTATGGGATAAAATATACCTACTAACTTTCGAAAATCACAAATAGTGAGGTTAAAAGAAATTAATTGTCTCTTAAAAAAACTAATGTCGACCTCGATTATTTTACGAAAAACTTAATAAATTTAATGAAGAAAAGTTCAAGCGGGATTATATTCGTTTAATATAGACAGCTTTCCTTACCAAACACGTTTTTGTATATAAATTCGGATTCTGTTTTTTCACGCTGCAATTCACTCGATTGAAAAGAGACATGAATAACTGAATCTTGTCAGTTTGGCCACTCTCATATAATGGCACACAATAAAAAAGTAATAGATATATTGCCGGTTTTGCTATTTTCTCCTTTTACTTTTTCCTGTTAAAGCATCTTTCCAATCGAGTGAATTGCTGAAGGAATTGATTGTAGCCTATCGGTCTTATATTCAGTAAATCATCAAAAATAGAGCCAAAACAACAAAAATTCACTTTATTCAATTCAATTCAGTTCTGTAGTAGCTTAGTTTACGTTCAGTGTAAACTGAATATTACGATTGGAACTTACAAATTCCCAAATAAAATTCAGTTTAAGTGAATCATTCAGTAATTCACTCGATTGGAAAGCGCTTTTCATATTTTTTTCATCCAACAGTTTATTAATTCCCAAACAAAGCTACCATTGAATAATTCATTACCATTTAAACAAACAAAGTAACCCAAAATTATATGTTAGAAAAACCGTTCAAAATAATTTTGACAGATTTTTAATATAAATTTTTGTGCGGAATTAATTCTTAAGTGAGTTTAAAAATCAGTTCGTTGATCAAAAACATTAAAGTTAAAAAAATATTTGAACATTAAAATTTTAAGTGAAACGGAACTTTGGAGCTTTTGGCTAGGATATGGGTTGCATTGGAAGTACTATAAGGAAAATTAAGGAGGCAGGGACCCGTAAAAAGGTTTGATTGCTTCAATTTTGTTTGTTAAATTTCTTCTACTATTCTTCGACTATTATATTTTTTAAGGGTTTGTATATAAGAAAATTTAATCTTTAGGTACCACCTATTCGAGTACGACGAAATTTATAATAGACCTCAATGAAATAAATAGAGAAATTTTTTTTCAAAATATGGATATTTAAGTAAACACGCCTTTGATTATTCAATTTTGTTGATCAATTTTATATATTTCTGTTGTTTACAATAGATTTGTGCTTCGTTTTGCCTAAGGAAATTCGATGTTTTCGTTTCAAAAGGTTAAAATTTTAAACAAATGGGTAGAGTTATATTTTAATGGTATATTCGAAAAATTGCTAAAAAACACTTAAACATTGGTTTTGTGCGACTTGTAATTTTATTTTAATTTCATAAGAATATTCAAAACCAAAACTATAATAGGTACAGATAATTAAATCCTACACAATGTCGAATTGTAAAAGTGAATTCCAAATATTACTTAGAACTTAATCGCTCACAAAATCTTCCCCAATTACACAAAGTTTTTATCATAGGTTTTTTAATTTACACAATGATGATACATTGAACAGAGGAGGAGTGAGAAAAATAAGCCAATTTGTTATGAATAGCAGGACATATTTTGATTTTTGGTCATATAGTCTAAATGATTGGCATTCATAGTTGGTCGTAAATGTTTAATGTATCAGACGGTCGAATCAAGCGGAATAGCGAAAAAGAATGGTGTTTTTTTCATCCATTTTTTCAGTTGTTCTAGATCATTGGTTCTTAACCGGGGGTGCTCGTACCCTTTAGGGGTGCGAGTTAGAACATCTGTAGGTGCCTTGTTTCGTTTTGATGATATACTGCTTTTGAAAATGTTTGATTTAGAAATCTAAAGAACAACAAACAAAGGCTTAAAGGGGCTGAAATAGGGGAGGGTGAGGGAGGGGTGTGAGTACATTGTTTGAAGATTTTAGGGGTGCCGGTGGGCAAAAAGGTTAAGAACCACTGTTCTAGATCGAGTTTGCCTGTTAGTGTGTACTGCATAATCACACGCAAGGCAAGTAGGCATTAAATTCATTTTAATAGCAAAACTTATTTAAAATGCAAATAATATGGTTACTATAAAATACCACACTTTTAACAGTAATTGTGTTGACTGATAAAATAAATGGTTAAAGATTGTAATTCTTGATCGAACGTGTATAGAAGTTATCTATTCTCAGTCAAACTGACAATCGGAATGATTGTCATTTATCAACTGACCGTGTATGGGCTACTTTGTGATTGTTTTTAGTTTAGGCTGTATACAGCCGTACATAATCATTTAACAAAATTAACCGAAAGTGACCAACTGGAAGATGCGAGGAAGCTTGATTAAAATTTTTATGAGCTTCACTACAAACTTATAGGTGAAGTTTCATCTAAATAAGATTTCGAGACTAAAACTTTAGAATAAATCCTTATTTTAACTATAAACCCACACGCTGTATTAAAATTTCACGTACCCATTATGTCAACCAATTTTGATGCTTGACATAAATACGTTACTATGTAGTAACGTTTTAAAACGTTTTCGGTTTGTCACTTTCTATACAGGCTAAAACTGATAAGCAATTTGATGCTCTGGACTTAAACGAGAATAACCTGATTGGTTTTTATTAAAATTAAGCAATTGTTATGCTCGCAATTTGGTACTGATCAGCATGTGGCGTTGGTAGTTTCTACTTCGGAACAATTTGGTTCTGTGTAGGGTTTATTAGCTGGAATCAAAGGCTTGACAGTTCAGACAGCTAGACCGGCTGCATTAACAGCAAAGATTAGATTCTAGTTAATTCATCCTATAATTTCCATCCTTGAACTATTAACCTACATGTTGTGCATTGTCATAGTTTTACAATCTGACGGATCACCATACAAGTAACTTTTGCATCACCCTCGGCTATACTATATTTGTAATTAACATTTTCTTTCATTAAACAAATCAAGGTTATAATGGTTTTTGTCATACATACTTGTACGCCTTCTTCATTATCTAAATTTTGTATTTAACGTTAACATAAATAATCAACTGCGCATCCAGCAATATCTAAATTTTGTATTTAACGTAAACATAAATAATCAACTGCGCATCCTGCAATATCTAAATTTTATATTTAACGTTCACACAAATTAACAAGCTGTATACCTGACTTTTCTTTTATGAATTTTGTCATATGTATCTGCACCCTGATTACAATATTTAAATAAGGGAAAAATGAAACAAAAATATTGATGTGAATTAGTTCCTCTTCTTGTAATTTTTTTATAATAAACCAAAACACAATAAAGATTTCAATAAACAAACATAACCTGTTCTTAAAAGAGGGTGTACATAAATGCGATTCGATAACAAATGAAAGAAACAGATTGCAATCAACAACCTTTGTCTCGTTTCAATTTTTAGAACAAATTTACTATTTTAGGATGGCATTTTTGGAAAAATGCATTCAGTTCAATTTTGACTTAAAATCAAAAATATTAATTCGTAAAAAAATCATTGATTGATACTAATTTCTTACCGAGTTCGTGTTTAAAATTGGATAAAAATTCAGTTCGTGATTCATTTTGAATTAATTTACTTCTTGCATTCGAAGTCATAATTTGCACATTCAAATAAATTAAGTATTTTCCTTTGGAAATCTCGGTTCGCGCGTGATATTTTCTTTTAAATAAAAATGCAAATTAAGAAAAAAACAAACATTGTATCGATTCGCGATTGGTGTTTTAAAAGCAATATCTATTGCAAGTCGCGAATTAAAATTAAATCGAAAACTTAATATCGCTGATCAAGATTCGTGTGTTACATTACAAAAGAATGAAACCAAAAATTTTCTGAAAGTGCCAATTTCTGGTTGTTAAATTCTAAACTCATAAACAGTTGTTAATTGAGTTTTAAAATGAACTAGCTATGAAAATTAAATGTGCTAAATGCTTAGATTTCTTTTTTTGAACTGTCCTATGTAAATTCATATATAAATATATGTATATATTATAAAAACAAAGAAGTAAAAAAGGAAAAAAATTAATTAAACAAAAATATTCCCACTATAAAATTTAAAACTGTCAATTTTGCTTTGGAGAAAATTGTAAACATTTTTGGATGAAAATAAAATACGTGTTGTATGATTTATGGTGTACAAATTAATAGTTTTTTTTACCATATTTTCAACTTGATATTGTTTTTGGGTGATAATACTGTATGCCAACGCTCTTGTTTCATACTTCATACTTTCTGTCATACTTTCACCATCATCAATTATACCAGCAGCCAAATTCTGTAATTGTGAAGCGGTGAAGTGATAAGTTTTTTAATGAAAAGAAACGAAGAAATTTTTATCACTTCACCACTTCACAGTTACAGAATTTGGCTGCAGGTCAGGACAAATTTATTTGAAGATTGGAAATTATTGGCAAGGACATACTCGGACGAAAGTCCCTGATACTTACACAAAAATTTCAAAATAAAAAGAATACGTCAAGAAAGAAATTCAACATTTCATCAATCAACTATATTAAGCTAAATTTTTTTTGTTTTCTTTTATTTTTCATAATATATATAATTATTTTTTAAACGTCTTTTGCTTGTTTTTCGTTATATTTTTGCGTTAGCTAATTTTTTTTAAAGGAATGAATTAATAACTCTTAGGGATTTATAGAGATCTTTTGTGGGTAGAGGCCATACTGGCTCCTTGTTCGTTTACATATCTTGGCATAACGGTAACGTAGTACCGTTATTATACAATGTAGGATAAAATGGGGTTTCCGTACAGTTATGTGTATTAAACCTTAAACAATTTGAAGCCCTAATAAATAACTTGTTTTAGTTTTTAGTAAAGTTTTGTGTATGTACCCCAACTTGCATTATGTAAAAGCTTAGATCTGGGTCGGATACGGCTTTCCCTACCACTGATAGGCACACTAAGCAGACCCTGATCAGTAATGTATAGCCTAAAACTATCCAAATCGCATCAGGCTGCTCTACTAAAACCGGATCTGTTCATTCAATAGTACATTTTAGTACAATTTTTGTAATTACGTCATTTAAAATAAAATGTTTAATAAAATCGTTTATAAATATATTCTAAGTTTATACTTGCCTTTACGTAGTCATAATGCAGAGAAGCGATTTCTAAAGCAGATACAGTGAAACTTCTATAATTCGAACCACCAAAAGCCATCAATTTTAGTTCGATTTAGGGAAATTTCGAAATATAGAAACGATTTATAAAGAAATTCAAAATTTTAATTCGAAATATTAATACGATTTATAGAGAAATTCGAATAATAGAAGTTCGATTTATGGAAGTTTGACTGTATATGTGAAATTTAAAAAACTTTGTATGCGCATACCTAAACTGGATAATACTCTGGTGAATTTTAACCAAATGAAATTTATTCAAATAAAATAGGGCTCAGAACTGGACAAATAAGGCATACCTTAATTGGAAAATCATATATGATTCTGATCCGGCATTTACTACTGGGGATGAGATAAATCTTCTCAGTCCGGGCCGAATCATGATTTTCTTGGAAAATTAACGTCAAATGTTGAATGTTGAATGTGGAATGTTGAATTATCAATTATAAGTGTTGAATGTTGAATATTGAATATTAAATGGAAAATGTTGAATGTAAACTGATTTTCTAACTTTCCATTTACTAAAAGAAATCCATTAAACGTGTAGTTTTCATAAATACTATCGTATATTTTTGTTAAAACGCTTAATATAAATAAAAATACTAAAAAAACTTTTATAATTCCTTAACCTTCATAACAAAAATTTAAATTCAATTAAAGTTTAAACTAGTTCATATGCATACCATTAAAAGTAATTTTGAATAATCATACTCGTAGAATTGAATATATTAGTAATACGATGATTATCATCATCGTCAAATAGTGTCACTATTTAAAAAAAAATGTTTACTATCAATAGAGGGAGATAGAAGTTAATCATCGTAAAATTTAGACCAAAAGAAAATTGTTCAAATTATACAACTTTTATGAAAAGGTTTTTCTTAGTTCTGTTTCTGTGACTTTATATTGACCATCAAGTTGAAAATTGAAGTTTGAAATATTATTCTCAAATTATTATAAATAATAAATTTAAATCAGTTATTTTAATACTCAAATTTTTGTGACGAAACGCCTTAAAACAGATTTAAATATAAATTTTGCAAAATAATAAATTTTTAAACTTTAAAGTGGTGATAACTGCAAAAATTAGTATTGTGAATTTTGTAGAATTATTGTTATATTTGTTACATAAAGTAATAGTTTGCATAATTTGTCTATATAGATAAAGTGATTTAAATTAATTTATTATATAATTTTTGCCTATAGAGGATAAATTTTAATTTAATACAATCTACTCGCCAAAATGTCCGTTGATTCAACGGTAAGTTAAGAAACAAGTTAAATTAAATTTTTTTTTTTTTTTTTTACATTATTATGATGATTTTATTAAATATTTACATTTTTATATATAATTTTACAAAGTATTTCAATCTAGCAGGTTCTAAAAAGTTTATAAAAACTTGTCTAAGAACCAATTAACAGTTGAGATTATGTTATTTAAAATCATCCTTTAAAAAAAAAATTTTTTTTTTTCAGAATTCAAATTGAAAAAACTAAGAAGATTATATTATAATAAGATAATGTTTTATGCTAAATTTAAATATTCAGCTTTAAATTCATTAAATAAAATGCATTTCAAACTTTCTTTAAAAATATGAATCTTGCGTTCCAGCTTTATTTCATTAGGTAAATTGTTAAAATATTCCAAGCCAATATAAATAACCGATTTCTGACCAGCTACAGTTCTGCGAAAGTCAATACTAAAATCATTGGTATTTCTTGTGTGATAGCTATGTCTATTGCTAACATTATTGAGAGAGAAGTTATGCTTAATGAGGTTGTTCTTTAGTTTATATATAAATAAAATAGTTTCATATTTTATTAGTTTTGAAACTGGTAATAAGTTCGAAGAATACAAATAAATGGTTGGTGTTAACATGGGTGTTTTTTTGATAATTTTTATTGCTCTGTTTAATAGAATTTGCAATTCGTTTATTAATTTTTTAGATGCTGTACCCCAGATTATTGCAAGATACCGCAATTTGTTGATGACATGAGCATTCAGTATCATATACATAATTTTTTGAGGAAAAAAACTTGTCATTTTACTTAAAACAAAACAAATAACATTGATATTATTTTTTAAATTTGCTATATGGCTGCTCCAAGTGAGTTTGCAATCTATTACAACACCTAAATAAGTATATTCATACACTCTTTCAATAGCATAATTATTATATATCAAATGAAATCTAGAGTCATCCAAGAAAAATTTTTTTTTTTCAAATATTATAAATTTTGTTTTTTTCTCATTTAATTTCAAATGGTTTGAAGATAAAAATGAATTTAGTAGATCGAGATCAAATTGCATGTTTTGATTTAATAAATCAATATTTGTGTGTTTGTATATTATAACCATGTCATCAGCATACATTACAAGTTTCCCCTTTAATCCTATTGCAAAAATGTCTTCACAATATATATTAAAAAGTAGAGGGCTCAAAATGGAGCCTTGAGGTACGCCAAATTCAATCGTTTTTTGTGTACTTGATTTATCATTAATTACAACGAACTGTTTTCTATTATCTAAATATGATTTTATTAGCTTCACTGAGTTTTCGGAACAGCCAAAATTTTTCAATTTGTAAGTAAAAAGCTTGTGACAAACCGAGTCAAAAGCGTTTTTCAAGTCGACAAACATGCACGACACTATTTGTTTATCATCCAAACCTATTTGTATATCTGTTATAACTTCTGATACCGCAGATAAAGTAGATGAGCTTTTACAAAATCCAAATTGGTTTGTATTAATAACATTATTTGCTTCACAATAAGTTGTAAGTTGGTTGAAAATAATTGATTCATAAATTTTTGAGAAAGTATTTAAAATTGAAATTGGCCTATAGTTAGATGTAAGTTCTCTGTTTCCACTTTTAAATATTGGAATAACTTTTGCCACTTTTAAATCATCTGGAAAGCAACCGTTTTGAAACGATGCGTTAATAAAATCAACAAATTTTATAGCAATTTCGATTCCAAAGTTTAAACAAAACTTTAACGATATTTTATCGTATCCAACTGCCGCGTTTAAATTTAAATTGTTCATAACATTTATAATAGAAATTAAATGTTATATTAATTAGATGTTATATTAATTAGAAATATGTAATGGTTATGTAACAGGGCAAAGTCGAAATCCTTTTACAAGTGTATTTTAAATTTTGAGAATTTAAAAATATTAATTACGCAACATCTCACTAGCTGCTTATCCAAAAGGACTACAGTACACAATTTGTAACGGCAATTCTTACGGATGTTTTAGCATTTGTTTATAGTTTCCTTAACTTCAATAAACCTGTCGAATTTCTATGTTTATTTATCTCCTAAACTTAATTAAAAGTAAAAAGATTTTGTTTCTGTTATTTTTTAGTTTTTTTTAGCTAGTAGCGCTACAGACGATAATTTTAGCAGGGACACACGAGCTTTGTGAATTTTTAAAATATCCAATAAGAAAATCTGTTTATCAATTACAAAACCATCTAATTACTAAAATCTCCATTTAAACAAATCGTTATGATCAACAGGACAAATATTAAACTTATTATCCGGAAGTCATGTGATGTGACTATTAACTTGGCACAGTTTTTTATTTTTAGTATTGCTGATGTAAAAATCTGCATTATCATTTAATATTATCAAAACAACAACAAACAAAAGCTTTTGATTCAAAAGAAAGGAGGAAATTGAATTATTTTGAACTTGAATTCGTTAATGGGGTACATTGCAAACATTTGTACATACATACATACGAATTGATTTTATTTGTATCATTCATGTTATGACAATTGACTGTTTTAAAGCATTAAATATTTTTAATTTTTATTGACTGTTTCTTATTAATCTTATCATTTCTTATTCTATTAATTCGGCTTCTTAATTTAAATCTTGTTTTGAAAAAAAAAATTTGTTTATTTTGGTTCAGGTTCAGGAAGATCAAGTTCATTAATGAATAGGTTTTAATTTATTTTTGGTGACAAGGAAATAAATCAGTTTAGTTGACCAATGTTTGTATACGTTTTGGCAGGGAAAAATTATAATAGTTGAAAATATTTTATGTTTGAATATGTTTGATTATGTGTACA
This sequence comes from Diogma glabrata, assembly GCA_963693315.1. Taxonomy (NCBI): domain Eukaryota; kingdom Metazoa; phylum Arthropoda; class Insecta; order Diptera; family Cylindrotomidae; genus Diogma; species Diogma glabrata. The sequence goes on along the minus strand of OY856187.1, from coordinate 33,961,771 downwards.
AAAGAAAATGCGCAAACTCACGAACACGCCAAATAATAACTAAAAAGTTGTTTAAAAATTTAAACTTGAATTTATATTGTTATTGTCGATTTGATCACGAGACTATTTTATTTATTATTATTTATGATGAGTTGTTGTTTTAGGTTAAAAATATAATCGAGATGACGTTGAAAGATGATGAGTTCGATACACAACAAGATATATTTTAGTATTATTCGGGGTATGGTTTTTATCAAGCTTTTGGGAAAAGTTTAGAAATAGTAGTACTAAATTAAGACTAGCTGAGTTTGATAGAAAACTCAGCATGATCTACAAAACAAATACAGTTAAACATTAAACTCTAGTTTTTGTTTAACTTTTGTTTGGTCGAATAACATCTACAAAGTCTCGTGTGGTCTACTGTTTTTGGTTTACCCATATTCCATAACCATAATGGGAGGCAAAATTATGTTGTTTATAAATTAAGTTTAATTTAATATGTTGGCGCCACATTTTAAATTTTATGATCAACATCATTTATTATTGTATTCAATTTAAATTTTTCAGTAAAACATATTTTTTTGTTGCTCGAAAATTGATAATTTTCTATATTTACAAGCTGCTTTGGCAGATATAAACAAACATCAAACTAATATCTATCGTCGTTTGTCTCTATATGAACTCTACGCATTTGCTCAGCAAATAATAGCAATGTCATCACAAAATTCAAATGGAGTATTTGATCTAAAAATAGTCGTATCGATCGTTAAAGCCCTTTAAAGTACTGTAAATTAAACTGCAAAACTTACAAGTCAAGCAGATAGTATTAAGTCAACTTAGTGTCGTTACAACAAAAGGTGGGATTGCCATGAGGTAGAATGCATCAAGCAGCTAAAGTATACACTCGCTATACTACTGAGGTGCAAAACTGAGGCAATGCCCAAAGTTGGTTTCTAATATATACCAATGAGTAAACTTTTACCAGTCAATATGCGCGGTTACGTACATTGAAAAGCCACACTCAGGGACTTTACATAACGAATGATGGTTAAAATTAAAAAACCTATACTAAAGACATATAATTGATCTTTAACACATTGCTCAAAAGTCAAAACTAACGAGTACGTGAACATATTAAGTTCTTTTGGGTTATAATTCCAAGTAATGTTTTTACTCACAATAGTAATCCAACCCATTTTCAATTGTCTTTGAAGAACAAAAAAATTGACTGAATATTTTTTTTTGTGTTTTTATGTTTATTCTGCGAATTGAATATTCCAATTAATATTTGATGATGTCATGAATTACATTTTATTTATAATTTATCACTGTATAAGATTACTGGAAAATTCAATATTTTATTAAAGTTCATCAATTTAGCGTTATTTTTTTTGTAAACAATATTAATTGAAAGTAATTTAAAAATAAGTGATTGACCCATTTGATTTATTGAGAGTGTGAATGTTTTCACTTATGCCTTATGCTTAGATTTTAGAATTGTTTCTAATTGTTGTTTTGGTTTGTTTCTTCAATATATAATTGAAAACTTCATGATCGACGGACTTATTACATTGATCAGCTTATTTCTATAATGATTAGCAAAATAAAATCGATTCCCAACAAACGATGACCTAAAACCAATAGTCAATGTTAATAAATCCAGTCAAAGAATTACGATAATCCACAATCAGTGAGTTTATTGTTATCGAAATAAAAAAGAAACGGTCTGGACTATAATCTACTAAGATAAGTTAGTTTATCAATTTGTTATAATTTACGTTCTTTCAATGGTTAACTATCTAGAATTTTTTATTTTAATAATTTTTAATCCAGCGTTTGTAGTTTTTTTTTTAGAGAAATCGATTTTTATAGTTAAGTTAATGCGGGTAACTTAGTAACAACAAAGCTTAAAGTTTTGAACAATATTTTGATTAAACAAAATGTAATCGGCTTTGTTTATTGTTTTATTTGTTAATTAGTAAGTCTTATAAAATAACTTAAATAGAAATTACAATATTGTTAGAAATTGACGTTGGCTGTTGAGGTATCCGCTAAGAATTGGTTTGCTTTCCCCTCATCGAAAATTTTGTACCTTTGAATTTCCCTGGGGTATAAAATGATTTCCAAATCTTTCTTAAATTTTATTGCGTAATAAATGTCAAGTAAATATTCATAAATCTTACTAAAGGATATGATAATTTAAAATCTTCTTCCAAAGCCTAACGTCTATGTAATCAATTTTTAATCTGTGATTGGTTCGGCTAGTACTAAAGTGATTCTATTCAGAGTGATGGAACCATTTACCGGGTCTTGTACTTTTTAGTTGGAAGAATCAGTTTATTTCCAGGATTTATTCTTACTCCAACTTGTCCGTCTATCGAAGGAGCATCTCGACTTTGACTTCTTTGTGAATAATCATCCAATTGGATGTTGATATTCCAGTGAGTATTGTGTGATCAGAATCGTGATCAGATCCGAATTTTAATCTTGCATATAGCATAGAGATACCTGAGCTCTTTCACTGAACTCTTATCCTGATCGATGGCAGGTAATAGTTAATAATTAAACCCCATGGTAGTCCTATCCCGATAGCCAAAAGTATGTACACTGCTTTCAGTAATTCGCTTTTGTAGGTGTCGTCTAAGCGCTCACATTCGAATTTCAATGCTTTATTTTGTAAGTATTGTAGGATTTAATTAAACTTTTGGAAGTTAATGGGTCAACATCGACATAAGTTTATTTGTTGCTTGTTTTGGAGACAAAATATGATTCTAAGTTGAGTCAAAACCAATAGTTTAGAGCATCATAAGTAATTAACATGACAGTTCTGGCGAATTCTTTTAAGATCGCGCACGCACAATAATGTAAGAATCTTCAGATTTATATATTTAAAAATATTTGCAATGTTTAATCATGAGTGATAAATTGACTTTTAAATATTTCTTTTTAACACGTTTTTCTTTTATATATTTAAAATATTTAATAAATAATGCTATCGCATGAAAAACTGACAGTTATTTCAAATTTTCTTTCACGACACCTGTCAAAATAAATGTATTTTCTATAGAAATCCGGTTTTGTTTTCTGTGACGCAAAAGCTAAACCAGTTTACATATTTTTATTTTGTTTTTTTTTACGACCAGAGTTTTATCGTTATATGTATTTTAAGAATCTTTTCCTTCGTTGTTGCAGTTCTGACTTGGAAAACTTTTTGGGCTTGGAAATTTAAATTACATTAGCAAGCAATGTTACTTTCATAATTCATTATCTCTAGATTGTTAACTTGTATACATTTTATTATTGGTTATTCACAAGAATTTATATTATTGATAAAGTTTAGATATCATTCCCCGACAGTCGTTTATTTTTAAATGATATCTTTTATTAATTTCCTGTTGTTTTGAAAATATTTGCGATGCGAATAATAGGAGAAAAATTTTATTTCAAAGTTATTCAGTTTCCTTAATTTTAAAATTGGGATATTTTATGTTAATAATTAATTAGATTAAATTCATACAAAAGGAGATATGGTTAATATTTGGATCGCTTAATAATCTGCTTACAACATAAAATTTCCATAAAATAGGTGCTGTACAAATTTTTTAGTTCCCTTAATCAAAAAAAGTCAGATAAGTGCGAATAAAATTCGCTCGCCAAGGGTTCCGTGAATGTAAAAGAACACAATATCAAAAATTATTGACAAAAAGCTGTGTTGTAATGTCTTTATATTTCCAGACCATAGACGCATAACAAAATAAATGTTTAATCGTAAATGTCAATAGTAAATTACAATCAAATCTTCATTGCTAAAAAATGACTCAAAAAATGTTACTTTAGGTTAAATCTCATCCATAGATGTTTTTGGTAACTCAAGAAAGATTCAATTACACCAGCTTGTAAATGGTTTAAATTTGATTAGTTTTTCGGTCAAACAAGTGTTGAAATTTAGGGGGGGTGGAGAGGCTACATACTAAAAATATTTTTTTTCAATAACATAAAAACTGTGCACCGCAAAGTTCTAAAAAAAATTGTAATGTTTCTTATATTAAGTGCTCCTTCATATGACACCCCACTCGCTTGGGTCAAAAATGATTTTTTTACTCTCCCCACACCCATCCCCTAAACACACAGAAATGTAGTTATTTGAGACTTCGCTATGATTTTCATTCAAAATTTACAAATTTTCCTGTCCCTGTGAATTTTTTCAAATTTTTCTGTCCATCATCGTCAAAACGTAGGGAGCGAAACGATCTGAATTTTGCACTTTTTAGACAATAACTCAAAAACTGGGCCCCGAAAAATTCCAAAAAAAATTGCAATGATTTTCAAATGACACCCCACTCGCTTGGATCAAATAAGGTTTTTTTTTAACCTCTCTACCCCGGTCCCCTAAACACACAGAAATATAATTATTTGAAACTTCGCTATAACTTTCATACAAAATTTACCAAATTTCCAAAGCTCTGTGAATTTTTACAAATTTTTCTGTCAATCAGTGTCGAAACGTATAGGGGGGGGGAACGGTCTGAATTTTGCACTTTTTTGTCCATAACTCAAAAACTGTGCACCGCAAAATTCTAAAAAAAATTGCAACTAATTCTAAATTAGGTGCTCTTTCAATTGACACCCCACTCGCTTGGGTCAAAAAGATTTTTTTTACCCTCTCTACCCCGGTCCCCTCAACACACAGAAATATAATTATTTGTGACTTCGCTATAATTTTCATACAAAATTTACCAAATTTCCTAACTCTGTGAATTTTTACAAATTTTTCTGTCAATCAGTGTCGAAACGTAGGGGGGGAGGGGGAAACGGTCTGAAAGTTGCACTTTTTTGACAATAACTCAAAAACTGTGCATCGCAAAATACTACAAAAAATTACAATGTTTTCTAAATTAGGTGCTCTTTCAAATGACACCCCACTTGACCACATTTTAAATAGTGTTTTTACTCTCATTTCAACCCCCTTAATAAATCTAATTATGAGAATATGACACTTTTATAATTTTTTTATTAAAAACGTACTAATTTTTCTATCATTCCAAATACATTTGAAAATTTTCGATCAGTTAGGTTCGGAGCTAATCGAGGTAAGAAAACACGAAAAAAACGTCATTATTCAAAATTATACAAAAAATGGTGAGGTGTAAAATTCCAAAATAAATTTTTAAGGAATACTGAAATGAAGCCCTTTCATATGATACCCTACTTGAATCTATAAAAAAATGTATTTTCTCAAAAGTCTCACATCGTACCTCTGTAAACCAAACGAAAACCACTTTAGTTTTATTTGTATCCGTCATTTCATGTGGACAGATTAGTTTTATGCGCACCTCAACTTTCAGGTCCATAGCATTTATAGTTTACGAGATAATCGATATAATGTGAAAAACTCGTTTTACTCCTCTCACCAATAGTGTTCCGTATAAAAAAACGGAACCCTAAAAAAAGATTGTATATCAATAGATTCATAATGTTTAATTTACTCCTCGAGAAATGATCATTATTTTTTATATAATTGCAATAGGAGAAGAAAATAGTGAACCTGTGAACCACGTAAATTTTAAGTTTATAATAAAATTGGTAGAATTTGTTTTTAGTCTGAAACATCGGAATAAAAGTTTATGGTAAATGTTTGGGGAATATTATAACTTCTACTTAATATCAAGGAGATTTCATGGTGTAAACAGATTATAAATCGTTCAATTTCATTCAAATATCAATAAATCGTAGCCAACAATTTTAAGTGCGATATAAATTTAATTTCGTTTCACCATTTCAATAAATTATTGAAGTAGTTTCAAAGAAATTTTTTGCATAACAAACAAAATTTTTTTAAAAACTTGTACAACAATTTCTTACGGCGTTTATAATAATGTTGCGTCATCTTCTTTTCCAAATTTAAACGTAGTAAAACTTTTAATTTACACCTGTCCCCCGCTTTACACGGCACTCATTTAACACGTTTTCGACTTTACACGGTTTTTGAAAGCAAAATTTCAAAAAAAAAAGACAAATTTTGGTATTACACGCACTTATCGCCATTGAGTGTTCAAAGCAAAATTTTGTAAATACATGTTGATGTAAATCACCAAAGGGATGTAAGAGATTCTCTATGTAAATCAGTTGATTTTAAGCAATAGATCGTTATTAGCTAGATACAAAATGCGTAGGTGTATCAATGGTCATAGTTAATTTGTAAGTAAATAATTCTATCTGTTGACATACAAGTTAACGTGAGATATTATACAACACTGGCAATAGCAGTGAGATCAAATTCTATCCTATAATGAAATATTGGGGTCTCATATTTCATTAAATGATTGGATTTATTGTTTAGTTATCAATTCAAAAAAATTTAAAGAACACAAACAATAAAAATTAGCGTCCATCAACATCGTTGAACGCAGGTTGTTGCGGTGACCGTGATGTTAAAAGTTTTTATTTATTGTTTTGATACTTATTGTAATGCCTACTACACAACACATTTTATTTAAAAAAAATAAAAACAATGGAAAATAAATTAATGATGAAGACCAATATCAAAGACGTATTCCAATTGGTACCAATATCATAACTAGTAAGAGTTTAAAATTTTTGGAATGTGAAAAATTTGCCATCTACTTAAATAGATCTACTCCATCTACTCAAATAAAATACCTTTATTCTCTTCCATTTAGTTATATCAGCTTTATTTGTATGTTTTTTCGATAATAATAGTATGTATTATTGTATTGTTTTCTAACCTATAGCCTAATGAACTTAACCTATTGTCTAATGAAAATTTTCCTATAAAAAAATTATCATTATTCAATTGGTATGATTCCAATTGGTGAAATTTTTTTGATTTTATTAAAATTATTTTCAAATTATAATCACAATTGCTTTGATAAGTTTTGTTCAAAAATCAAATTTTAATTTAAATTCTCTTATTTCGTTTAGTTGAACTTGGTTGATTGTATGAGAAGGCCGTTTTTTGTCATCAGGGTTTTTTTATTAAGAAATTTGTTTTATCAATTAAAACAATAAAGATTTATTGTTTTAATTGAAGAAAATGTTTTATTTTTTATAATACACATTTCTTTGTCAGAGAATAAGTATTGCAATCGATTCGTGAATAATGAATTTTATCCTCTCGCAAATTAAAATTCTCGCTCGTGCCTCGCTCAAATTTTAAACTTTTGCTTGAGAATAAACTACTTCATTATTCACTCATTGATTAAACTACTATTTAAGTTTTATTGCAAGTCATAGTTGGTTCGAAATATTTAAACACGAGCATTTTTTGCAAAAATTTATAATTAAAAAGCGCATCTACTGATTTAGATACAGCACAACAGTATGTACCCACTAAAATTGACTGAAATTAGTTCCAGTACATCTTACTGTCCTGTAGCCAAATTCTGTAGCTGTGAAGCGGTGATGCGTTAAAATTCCATCGTTTCTGTTCAAAAACTTATCACTTCACCGCTTCACAATTACAGAATTTGGCTGCTGATCAGGTTTTCAATACTAAAGAGTGATTAGGCTTAGGTGGCAAAGCGTCCAGGTAAAAGGAATAAACAAATCTTTCTATTTATTGGAATGCCAATACAAAAGCTTGGGTTAAAGCCACATTGTTCATTGATTTGTCTCATAACTCTTACTTACCAGAAGTAAAATAGTATTTAATCAAAATAATATTTAAGGTTCTTCTTTTACTGGAAAACTAATGCTCCATGTCACCCTCAAGATTTGCAGCTTAGAAATGGATAAATTTTATTTCTACCCAAAATTAAAACTTCTTTATTGCCACCATTATACCAGAAGATAATAAATAATGCAACTACTTTCAACAATATGATCCGAATATTGAACAAGCTCTCCGATTTCTGCGAACTGTCAACGAATTTTTAAGTCAATTTGAAGATGTTTGCAATATTTAGCTAAAAAGAAAGCACAATTATTAATTACAGATTTAACTTCCAAGTCGCACCGAACTGAATCAAGTTAAGTTAGGTTTGATTTAGGTCAGCATGCTAGTATGTGCATGCGTAATTACTTTTTATTTTTCTGTGAATTTCTTATTGGTTATGTTTCATGTTTCTTTTTGAAAATCAATTTAACTGTTATGTCGATATCTTATGTGATTAAACTGGTACTTTTATGTTTTACCAAATCTGTTTGTCGCCCAAGAAACAATACAAAATTTATATTTTCGATTAACACGTTTTTATCAGGAAAGGGGGTAAAAGGGGGATAGGTGTATACTAATAGTAATTTTATTTATACCGATTATAAACTAAATTGTTAGTTTTTTGTAACTATGTATATACTATTAATATGATTTAGTGATATATTGTATGATACTTTTACTAACAATGCAATATGATTGCCAAATAAAAAATTGAATCAACTCATCACTAATATATCATTTTTTGTTGTTCCATTAGTTTAAAAAATCAAATTCGAAAACAAATCAATTTAATATAAATTCATTTTATTAGTTAAATAATTTTCGTGATTTTGCAGTGTCACAAATGCGTAGCAATTTTAGTTTATGAGTATTTTAAGCGAACAATATATATTTTTATTGACCTCATATGTTATTATAAATAAATATTTTGCAATTGTTTTAGTAATTTTCTTTTTAATATTCAAATTGAAGTCAATGAAAGACATTACCATTTTTAAAATTTGGTGATGATTACTAACTCTTAGTGTCAACACTTATCTCTTATTTATAGTTTATACTAATCATGCATATTTCCTAAATTTGTTCGAATACTATATATTGAAGAAAAACGTATTCTAGCTAGACCGAGTTATGAAAACTTGACCATTTTTGATTTTCTTGAAACTTGGCATATAAGTAGTATGGACAAAATAAAAAATACAACTTATTTTACATTTTTTAAAGTGCATAGTTTGAGCATAGGGGGCACCCCAACATGCATGACAAATGAAAATTCTGCCAATCCGATGTAACTTTAAAATTAAATTGCTCAAGAACGGCTATACCGATTTCAGCCATCTTTTTTTTCTTTGATAGATGATTAGTTAGCCGTTTGAAAAAAAATTAATTAATATTTTTTGCAATTAATTTTTAAATAAAAAAATTAAAAAAACTTTTTTAAAGATGGCGCTAGGGTCGAAGATCAATTGGAATTTAATTAATTTTTTTCCTGAAAATAGTTCCATCTTTATTCTAAAATATATCAAATTTACAAAGAGGCGTTAATTTTTGGTGTTGAGATATTTAGTTTTAAGTACGACTAAAATTCTAATTTTTCATCATTTTTTCAAACAACTTCCATTAACAATAATGTTAAAATCAATTAAATTTTAACTTTTCTTTTTTTTTAAATGTTGTTCTATCCTTACTTTGAAATATATCAAATTTACAAAGACGCGTTAATTCGTGTTCTTGAGATATTTAATTTTAAAAATTTTTAGTCCATCTAAAATTCTAATTGTTCATTATTTTTTCGAACAATTTTTATCAACAAAAAATTTTAACCACTGAAGTTCGAAAAAATGATGAAAAATTCTAGTTGAACCAAAAATCTTTAAAATTAAATATCTCAAGAACACGAATTAATACATCTTTGTAAATTTGATAACTTTTTAAAGTAAGGATAGAACTACATTTAAAAAAAAAGTTAAAATTTAATTGAATTTAACATTTTTTGTTAACGGAAGTTGTTTGAAAAAATAATGAAAAATTAGAATTTTAGTCGTACTAAAAATCTTTAAAATTAAATATCTCAAGAACAAAAATTAACGCCTCTGAGTTAATTTGATATATTTTAGAGTAAGGATAGAACTATTTTCAGGAAAAAAAATAACTAAATTCCAATTGATCTTCGAGCTTAATATTCACAATCTTAGGTGCAAAATTAGCTCAGTTAAAACAAAAAAGTAAAACTTCTGCATTTGTCTTTAAAAGATAAATTTTGACTGCCAATTTGTTTTTAATATTCTATATTCTGCAATATTTGAAATTAAATTTTAATATTTTCAATTTAACACTCCGAAATTAAATGTTTAACTATGGGTTCCAATTAGCTGCTAAAACTTTAATTATATAGTTAATGTAATTTAGTTGACAGATATTTTTAAACGAATAAATTTCTTCACAATTATTTAGAAGAAAAATGTTGATTTAGTCAAATAAAATAGTTGAGCTAGCACCTTTAGTACAATTGTAACGCAGTCCAAATCGAGAAATAGATATATGTTGTAGTATTTGTTTTATAATTTTCTTTTCTCATTTTTTAACTCAGAAAAGAAAAATTGAATTTTCATTTAGGTGAGGCAGAAAGAATGAATGAGAATACGTACGTGCGCGTATATATGTTACAATTTAATGATCTGTACCCTATTTCACCAAACTTACAAATTTGTAATTTCATGCAAATTTTCACAAATTTTGTAAAAATTTGTATGAAATTACAAATTTGTAAGTTTGGTGAAATAGGGTACTGATCGTGTTTTCTAATATACAAGCGTTCATGTCGATCTTTGTACTTTACTTCTGCATTTTCTTTGACCAGTATTTTTGTTTTGGCTTTTCTTCCTTAATCCTTTAATCTTTCTTAATCTTTTCTTCCTTTGACCGCAGGAGGGATCGATTTTGATCGATTATGATCAATGTTGATCTACGGGTCTGACTACCCTGCCTACTCCAGTCCCTGGCATTGACATATGAGTTAGCGTGAGATATCACATACGGCAATGGCAGGAGATGTCATTAGCCAAGATGATATCTTAGGGTGCTGGTGGACGAACTTTAATTAGTCAACAACAGCACTTCCAGTCTTAGCTGGTCAGGGTTCCGTAGTGGTACCGTTAATTAGCTCTTCCGAGGAATCGGACCGACACGTAATTATGTGTGGGCTTTGTGTCTCGATTGAGGTGGTGAGCGGTGCGTCTGGGGTGCGCTGCATCAGCTGGATTATTGGCAATTAGTTTTGTTTTGTTTTCTGCAAATTTCTCACAATTTGTTTTTCACTTATTATTTTGTTATTATTTCTTCATCTTATCTAACCGAAAAGATATAAGTCTGCAAGTAGTAAAGCAAATTTGCGCAATCCACCCGCCCATAAAGCGGCACGTCCACGGCATTTGCAGGGACAACACATATAACATCTGCATTAAAACATCTGCGGATTGAACGCTTACCATGACCACGTGCAACATCATCTTGAGCACGACAAACCGAACATTCTATTCCTTACAGAAACACAAGTTTCTGAAAATTTTCTCTTTATAGAATCGCTTAATTCCAAATATAGGCTCGAATCAGCTTTCAAACTCCATCAGGGCGTATGCGCATTCATTCATGAGAGTGTTGCGTACACGCGCTTTCCAAATTTTGAACTACATGGTGACGACTTCAATACAATGGTTTTAAAGTTTTGTCTTCCAGAAATGACTTTTTTTACAATAGCTTTATACCGGTCACCCAACAAACGTAACCCAAACTTTTTTAATATACTGACAAAAATTGTGGACGGGATTAGGACAAAGTCCCCTAATTGTGAAGTTATCATTACCGGTGACTTCAACGTCCACAACAAATCATGGTTGGAATTCTCCAAATCGACCGACGATGTTGACATTAGTGGAAAACTGGCAGAAATTTTTGCCGCGTCTCAGGGCCTATTCCAAATTGTTAAAAGCCCGACTTTCACTCCCCGTAATGGCGGTGATAATAGTTTTCTTTTAGATCTCTATCTTATCACAATGCCAGATATTACGAGTGTCGATGTCGCGAAAGGTAGTATTGGAAATTCTGATCATTATTTAATCTCATCAGTTATCAAAACTGATTTACTTAAAACTACAGCTCCCAAACCCCGTAAAATATTTCACTACTCAAAAATGGTTAAGAGTGGTCTTCAAAATTTTTCCATGGTTTCCCTTTCGACCGTCATTGTTTTTACACTGACAATGTAAATGTTTCTGCTCAAAACTTTACAGAAACCATCCAATTTGCTATCAATAAATTTGTCCCTTTCTCCATAGTAAAACCCAAACAAAAATGCTTGTATTCGAAAGCTGCCAAAACGGCACTTAGAAAGAAACGTAGATCATTTAATTTTTGGATTCATAACAAAACTCCCACTAATCGATCCCAATATTTAAAGGCCAACAAAATATCTAACCAGATTATCTCAAACGAAAAGTCTGGAATTGACAGAGCGAAAGCCTCAAAACTTACGTCTATGTCTGTTTCTGACAAGAGTTTCTACAGTGCCACTAATTCTTTAAATTCTGATACACCATTTTCTATTCCCCCTATTATTGATGGTGATTTAATCGTCAATGATCCCGCAAGAAAAGCTAACTTGTTCGCTGAACGCTTTGCTCTGAACTCCACTGTCTTGGAAACTCCTAAAGAAATACCTTAAATCCAGTCTTAAGGAGTTAATATGAATGAACTTCACTTCAAACCCAAAATAGTCGCTAAGCTTTTAAAGGGGTTAAACATCAACAAAGCCTCAGGAATGGACAATATTCCACCCATTATTTTAAAAACCTTTTCCAAAGAACTTGCACCAACTTTAACTAAAATATTCTACCAATCCTACAAATCTGGTATATTTCCCTCGTGCTGGAAGTTGACAAATGTCCAGCCCGTCCTCAAAAAAGGATCAAAATCCGATATCTCAAATTATAGGCCAATAGCTTTACTATCGGTCCCATCCAAAGTCTACGAGCATTATATTAATACACACATTTCAAAATTTCTGGGAATAAATCATTTAATAGCCGACAGCCAATACGGTTTTCGAAACAAAAGATCATCTACCGATCTATTAAACTATGTAGCGCATTGTTGGAACAGCATACTTGATAAAGGTGGTGAAATATACGTTATCGCTTTAGACATCTCCAAGGCATTCGATCGAGTCTGGCATGCCAACTTAATCAACAAGCTCGTTGCGTACGGTTTTCATCCCAATGTTGTGAAGCTGATTCAAAATTTTCTATCCAACCGATACATTTCGGTCTCCTTAGACCGGATTTTCTTCTGAGTCTAAACTAATTAACGCTGGTGTACCTCAACGCTCAGTATTGTCCCCAAACCTATTTTTGATTTATATCAGCGAATTGTTGAAAATCACCAGCAACCCAATAAATAGTGTTGCAGATGATAGGACCCTGCACAAGTCGTTCGAGTCCCTTCCTGCAAAATGCACGAACGAATTAGTCCTGCCCGGAAAACGCTGCCATAAACGTGAACAAAGACCTGAATAAAGTCGCCGACTGGGGTGACCAAAACCTGGTCAATTTCAACTCTACCAAAACACAGCTGTTAATTGTTTTAAGATTAAAGACCGAATTCCCCAAAGATATTTTATTCAGTATGTGTGATGAACCAATACGTGAATGTACAAGCATTCGTTTATTGGGTGTCACAGTTTCAAATGACCTACTCTGGAACGATCATGTAATGGCGATGGCAAAAAGCGCGTCTAAAAAACTCATCCTCCTAAATAGATGCAAAAAATTTTCACTCCATACCAATTGCTCCATGTTTATAAGTCCTATATTCGTCCCTATATGGAGTACTGTTGTCAAGTTTGAGGTGCTGCTTCTGTTTCCATCTTGGCCCTCTTGGACTCTGTTCAAAAGCGGGCTATACGAATTGTGGGTGATCAAGCTTTGACATCAAAACTTGATTCCCTACAACATCATCGCACTGTTGCTGACCTCGTTGTTTTTTACAAATATCGTCATCAGCAGTGCTCAGATGAAATCAGCGGCATCATGCCTCAAACTTATTCTTACCCCCGTTCTACTCGGCAATCGGCTACCGCAACCAGTGAAACGATCGAGATCCCGCGCTGTCATACTGGCAGATCGCAGAAAAACTTCTTTGTTCGAACTGCATACAAATAGAATAGTTTGCCAGAACCCTTAGTCTCAGGTGGCTTCAACCCGCAGAGGTTTAAAAAAAGCGTTCATCAACACCTTAGAACGCCAGTTGTTGTGGGACCCAGGTCTAGACCTAGGTCTTAAAAGGCATTTATGTGTTGTTGTGACACATATTCTAAACCCTATTACACAACACATTTTATTTAAAAAAAAAAAAAATTTGAGTCTCTCTTATACTTTTCATTAGTTCTTCTAGCCAAAATAGACCGAGAAACCATGATTAATTTCGTAAAGTGAGAGTAAGGTGAATATCGGGCCGCGGGCGAGAGCTGTCGTGTTATTCAAACAGATGTTTACTGCTGTTTACTTAATATAAAACTTAAAACTAAACTAAGGTTTTTAATATTTTAAAGCGATCTTTATTTTCAGAACAAACAGTAAAATCATGAATGCATTTTAATCTTTGTTCTGAAAATAAAGATCGCTTTTAACTATTAAAAACCTTAGTTAAGTTGTAGTTTAGTTTAGTTACCTGTAATTTTATAAAATAAATATTTCATAATAACATATTTCTTCCTTCCTACCAAAATGACTTTTAATTCAAAATCGAAAAATTAAGCTCTTGTGGTAAGTGATTTCGCTCAAATCATCCAAACCATTTTGTTTTTGTAAACACGTTTCACCTAATAATAACCATGATAATACCAGTCGAAAGATAAAAAAATACTGTAATCGTTGACCCATAAAATAATAATGTTTCGTATTGCACAATAATGTTATAGAAATTTGTGATAATAATTAATAACAAATGATAACTAGATCAATTTCGTCTCGGTAATATGATTTAACATCAACAAAGGTCGTTGAGTTTATCATATAAAAATTTTATTTTGGATAATTTTCCTTTCCTATTTTAGTCTTTTGTTTATTTGTGTTTCTGGTTTCAACAGTAATAAATAAATAAACAGTTAATAAATGCGATTTCATAAAATATTCTATGTTTATTTTATATACATAATACATATTCAGGTAGTAACACATTTGATACAAAAAAACACTTCAAACATAATTTTGAAGCCCTTGCACTTCTTTATCTATTTCTTATCTTCGTCTGTTGCTCGTTGTTGATTTTAAATAAATTATAAATCTAAACCAGCCAAATCTTATGAAAAACACAATACAAGAGATTTGATTTATCAATTATTATTCTGTAATTACAATTATTCTATTAATCAAATTTAAAGAAATTCTATAAAACTTTATCGTATTTCAAGATAATGCAGTTTTTAGCTCAGACATGTCAAATTAATATTGATAAAAAAGGAGTGTCATTAATTAATGATTGAACGTAATGTTTCCCTGTATTTTATTAAAAACTTAAAGTAATTAATCAACATTTTATAAATCAATTACATCTTAATTTTATCATTTTAAATGAATGCAACACTTCCGTTGTTATTTACTACCTCAATCAGTGATATAAAGAATGGCAATGTCATATTTTTAGTACATAATATTATATTTGTTTTAGATTCTTAATTCTAAGAAACAACACGAAACAATAATTTTAATGAACCTGAAGGTTATTACAAAATTGCGTCGTTTTAAGTAGAATCGAATCGTAGAGGTAGAATCAATTTTTTTTTTGTTGCGTTGTAACAATTATTTGTAAAAATAAAATACGATTATAATGAGTTGTTGTATTATAGCAAATGCACGAACCTTTTCAATAGAAGTTTTTACCGAAAATCAGCTAAAACTACCCAATCTCGGATATATATAAATCAAGCTTGATTTAGTGTTTCACTTGTTAATAGTAGTTTAATCAATGAGTGAATAATGAAGTAGTTTATTCTCAAGCAAAAGTTTAAAATTTGAGCGAGGCACGAGCGAGAATTTTAATTTGCGAGAGAATAAAATTCATTATTCACGAATCGATTACAATACTTTATTCTCTGACAAAGATTTTATTATAAAAAAGAATTGTGTATTATAAAAAATAAAAACATTTTCTTCAATTAAAACAATAAATCTTTATTGTTTTAATTGATAAATCAAATTTCTTAATAAAAAAACCCTGATAATAAAAAACGCCCTTCTCATACAATCAACCAAGTTCAACTAAACGAAATAAGAGAATTACTCAAAATTTGATTTTTGAAGAAAACTTATCAAAGCAATTGTGATTATAATTTGAAAATAATTTTAATGAAATCAAAACAATTTGACCAATTGGAATCATACCAATTGAATAAAATGTTCATTAGGCAATAGGTTAAGTTCATTAGGCTATAGGTTAGAAAACAATACAATAATACATACTATTATTATCGAAAAAACATACAAATAAAGCTGATATAATTAAATGGAAGAGAATAAATTTAATTCCTTTATTGCAATACTTTTCATAAAACTCTTCGGATTCAAATTGAAAACAAAAAGTCATCATTATGGAAATTTTATAAATTTTAATAATATTAAATTGATGAAATTATGTGTAAGCAAACGATCAGACGAATATAATACTTAAAGCAGCGGTGCCCAAACTGCGGCCATCTGGCCGCATGCGGCCAGTTTTATGATTTGGTGCGGCCTGTAAAAATATTATAATAATAGCAAATACCACAATAATAATAAGTTCCGTTTAAAACAGTACAATATTTTGGTACGTACTAAATTCAAACTTAAATATTCCTAACAAATTCCTATAGAAATAGACTAACTGACATTCATTTGAAAAACGAACTAAGAATTAGTAATACTACACAACAATATAATGTTCGCGACTTAATTTGAATAAAAAATCTTAACATAATTTATACTGTTTATTTATTTTTTTTTCCGTGCGGCCAGTCATTTTTGTTCTTGTAAATTTTTGGCCATCTCTTCCATGATTTCTGGGCATCCCTGACTTAAAGTGTCAATTTGTAGATAACGTATTTTTCTAATATAAAGATGACGACTACAACGAAAGTTTTATATATAATCATATCATAACTCATAATAAAATTGTTATTGCTTTGTATTAATTTCAAAGAATCGTGAAAACGATAAGATTATTTGTTTTGTCTTTTTATTAATTTTAATGAACTTTGTATTTGTGAAATACAAAAAATATAAATTAAGAGGCTTGTCCTGTTTATATATTTTTTGTTTTTTTAAATTATAAAAAAAATACAAAATATCATAATTAAAGTTTCGTGTTCTTATTAATAACAACTTGAAAAAAAATATGTGAAATTGATACAGAAAAATTTAATCTGTAAACATTTGGTTGACTAGAAAGAATTCATTGTCTTTTGCCTAACTGAAACTTGTTTATATCAGAGATTCTTAACGTAAAGTATTTGGGGGGCCGCGAAAATATTACCAGATTTTCTTTTAATTGAATGCTAAAGAATTGTTTAAATCAAAATCGTTTTTTAAATCTAGTTGTACGAATGGAGACATGCACTTATTTTTCAACAAATACTTTAAATACTGATAGTAATGCATATTATTTTTAGATCATTATACAGGTTTTGCAGTCCAAATCCAACATTTTGCAAATCAAATTCAACTTTTGCAAATCAAATTCAACTTTTGCAAATCAAATTCAACTTTTTTCAAATCAAATTCAACTTATTGCAAATCAAATTTATATTTTGCAAATCAAATTCAACTTTTTGCAAATCAAATTCAATTTTTTGCTGTTCAATTTGATTTGCAAAAAATTGAATTTGATTTGCAAAAAGTTGAATTTGATATGCAAAATATTGAATTTGATTTGCAAAAAGTTGAATTTGAAATGTAAAAATTGAATTTGAATTGCAAAATGTTGAATTTGTTTTTCAAAATGTTGAATTTGGACTGCAAAACCTGTATATTTCGAGTTTATGCAACACATGCGAAGTAACATAGCAGCTAGGATGCAGAAAAACAATTGTTAGGAAGACATCGCTTCTCCATCGTTTTATCTAATTTTGTCCAAACACATAAAAAATATTTTTAAAGATCGTAACTAAAATTTATCAAATTTATTAGTGCCAAACAAAATTTAAATTTTGAACGATGTGAAACGTTTGAACGTTTGAACGTGAACGTTTCGTTTTCGTATCCAAGTAAAATTATACAGTCAACTCTCCTATAACGCGGCACTTTTAAAACGCGATTTCCATATAACGCGCGGTGAAAACTGGGAACGTTCTCCTATAACGCGACGAAATCTCCTTATAACGCGTTTTTCATTAAATTAAATTTAATTAATTAATGATTAAATTATCGAAATAAATTATATATATTTGACATTTTATATAATTTATTCATGAATTAATCACAACCTAATAATGCATTTTGAGAATGCAGACGATCTTGATTTGGCGGCGATGATGTACCAATGTGACCAATTTCGATTTTTTGGAAACTGTGGAAACTTATCTTAATAAAATTTAAGTATAATAAAACAAATTAATATTTTTCATTTTTTCACTAGTTTTGACACAGGGTCGCTCGAAATTTCTTATAAGAAGCTTAGTGATATTCAAAGATTAAAGTTAAATTGCGCTCGAACGGGTTATTCGATCTGATTAAATTTATTTTTGTTTGAAAGCTTTATAAAAATACTCACTTATTGAGGCTTTATAAAAATACTGACCAAAATTTATATTTTATATGATTTTTTTTAATTTCAGTTCTTCCAACATGGTGATTTCAAAACGCAAGGTTTTGTTATCTTTTTTCTTATATGTTAAAGATTTATTATTTACTAAAGAAAACTGAAAAACACACTAAAATTACAGACAAGCGCTATCTTTTTGTTTGAGAAAAAGGCATTTGAATATATTAGTGTTTCTTTGTACTTTGTGCCATTCACTAAAAGCAAGTTTACCAATTCTATTGAACTGTTTCTTGTTTATAAGGTATTAAATACGGTTTAACCCGTTCGAGCACAATTTAACTTTAATCTTTGACTGTCGCTAAACTTAAAAAATTTCGAGCCACCCTGTGTCTAAACTATTAAAAAAATAAAAACGTAAAAAAATACTTATTAATTTTTTTAATTATACTAACGATTACTGAAGATTCAAAAAAATCGAAAATGGTTCGGTTCAAATTTCTTATTTTATCGGCGTCTTTATTCGATTTTCCTTCTATATAGGTTTATTTGTGTAAAATTTAATTATTTCTAAGATTCCATAAAACGCGGTACGAAATCATTGAATTTATATTAGTTCTCAGTTTCTCATAACGCGTATTCCATATAGCGAGAAAACGGCTTCCATATAACGCGATGTAAGTTTATATGATTTTCTTCTATATTTCTTTGTTTCTCATAACGCGGTTTCCATATAACGCGGGACGAATTAATCGCGTTATAAGAGAGTTGACTGTATTCGTTTTTATATAAATATGGACATGTCAACCCATGCCGTAAATTCATACCCGTATAGACACAGCTAAACAGAACTATGTTAAAGTTAATTCTACTCTAAATGAAACTAAAACTGCACTGGAAAAAAAATTGAAGTTCATGACAACCTCATCTCGAAGTTGCCAGTTGATTATTCATGCAAAGAAAAATTATTTGCAAACAATTTCACTGTGATTGGGACAACTACACGATAACATTTTCCTAACAACAGAATGAGGTTTATTTAAAATATAAAGTGTTATATCCAATATAACAGTAGTTGAATAAAGATAATAACTATTTCCCTGAAAAAATTTTCTTTGGCCTTATATCATGAATTTTTCATTTTAAAGTTTAAGTATTTGAGATTAATTGAACTAATTTTATTTTCACATAAATATTTCGTGTGATTGTCTCAACTTCATCGCTTTATAATTGTAGAGTTGTTGGAGCAATTATTTCGTAGTTTGATTCGCCATATGTGACCGCACGGTGAGGTTGAGACAATTGCATTTCGATTGGAAATAGGACATGTTTTTTTCAGTGTGGGATAAAATGAAATATTTAAGGTTGTCGCAATTAGTATATATTATTGTATAACAATGCTAAACTGATACTCATTTCGCTCGAGTATGAAATTAACAGCAAAAGCGTAGTGAGGGCTGTAATAATACTTTTTCTAAGACATGCAATTAAAACACAAAAATACATGTTTTTATTAATTTAAGTGCATCACCAGTTTGCAAATATATAAAATTGCTTTAAATTATAATTTACTAGACTGAAAATTCAATAGATTTTTGAATTGATTTTGATTGAATTTTCAATTCGCACGCTTGCTAAATAAAATTTTCAATTTATATTTGGTTTAACATGCATTCCTTTGAAAAAATTAGTTGCTCAAACGAGTTTTTGAGTAGATCACCAATGGAACGTTTGCGACGTTAACAGTGATTCGTTTTTTGTGTTTGATTTAGGACCGTATGCTACCGAAAACCCAAAATAAAAAAAACGAAAAAATCTTCGATTTCCATTTCGTAAGTAGTATGCAGCTGTAAAGAAGAAACCATGACCGTGTGAATATTTAGTCGTTGGCTTGACATGGAGACAATTCTTATCTATTTTTTATAAACTTCATAAATTTAGAATCTGTGGAAACATTTTAATCCATTTCTTATAAATATAAACCTCTGCAGTTAGAGGTTTTTGACTTGTCGGCTTCAACAAAAAAGTTTGCAACAATCCCCAACAACAACAATTTGCAAAAACTTTATAACACTCAATGAAAAAAAAGATAAAAAGATTTGAATAGGAGAAATTAATTTTTTTTTCTTAGAAACAAACTATTTTCATATTTTGCAGTAATTGCACGACATATGATATAGATAAAGTAGGTTTGCCGTGTGTTTTTCATATAGTGTTATAAATTGCTTATATGCTAATTTTCTTTTTAAAATTTGTTCGATATCTGTTTGTAATTAGTTTGTTTTGTTTAAACTAATCTGATACATCAGATTCTACTTGTACACAAAACTGTCTGATCTCGAAATCTACCTATTTCTAGCGGACATCTTGCCGCTCGGGCTTTTTTTTTACTCTTTTCAACTAGAATACTCATCTAATTAGAATACTTAAACTAGAATGCTTCAACTAGAAAAATTCACTAAATTTTGTAAAAGAGTGTCTTTTATAAAATGTTGATTTTTGTTGATTTTGAAATTTCATTCATGAGACCGACCTATTTTTGTATGGAAATGTAAAATATTGTTTTTTTCTTTGTGCTGAGGGTTTAATTCGTTTATTGGTCTATCCACACAAAAATTTTGGCCCAATTGGTGCATCCAAGAGCTAGTGCTTTTACCTATAGTAAGACAAAATGCGAGATTTGTTGGCTATAAATACTTATATCTAAAAAAATATGAAAAAAAAAGTTAGATCAAACATTATTTTGTGAGTGCCTAGCTCTATTAGTACAAACTTTTTTCTCAGAATTACAACAAAAAAGTTTTAGTGGAACTTTCTGAATCTAAGCCTAATTTTACAAAATGGTCTAGTTGCTTCAAGTGACATTTTAAAAGAAAAGTTGCCAAACAAAATATTGATATTTTTGCTAAAATAACATTTATTTAGAACACACTTATAACTTTTATGCAAATACAAAAAAAATTTAATACAAAAGTTCTGTTATTTTAAGTATTTTTTCAAATTTTCAGTTTAACTTAACAGTGTATTTCTAAAAATAAACAAAACTTACTAAAATAATTTAGGTACAATATCATACTAATAAAAAATTATTTGCCATCAAAAATTTACAAATTTACCACGTCAAAAATTTACAAAAGATTACAACCATTAATTTTAATCTGTTTTTTAAAACAAATAATTATAGATTTTAAAATTACATCAGTGATTTGTTTTGAACCCAAAAGATTCTAATTATTTAGATATGTATATTGGAACATGTGAGGTGAGCCTTTCCATGTTTTCTTTCCTAATTTATTTTCGAGCTTAATAGCATTTAAGAAAAAAATTACTATTACAAAACTATGATAGGAAATTTACTAAATTTTGAAGGAGAAAATAACAATGTGTCTTATCGTAATTATATTTGTTGAAGGTGAGGGAGGGATGTGGTAATGTGAACGAAATTGAATTTTTAGTGACCGAAGTTTTCTGTTTAATTTTATATCGCACGAATTTTGATATATTGTCAAAAGTGTGAGTTTTAACTATTGTTTTTTTGGAGTTTCGGGGCTCCAAACATTTAATTTGTACTGTACGTTTTCGACTAAGTACTATAAGAACTATGGTCCCTAGCTCAGTTTCTAAGTTAACTGAATCTATTAAGTTATATATCACTCCGATTTTTTTATTAAAAGTTAGACATGTTGTTTAGTGTTAACTATAATGAATTATAGCTTAACTTCTCTAAATAGCCGAAGATACCATGCTAACTAGGGAACTTGATGGTCCATCGGAAGGAAAAATTTTAAAATTATTGCAAAATATCTTTTTAGTTTAAATTTTGAAAGAACCATTCGTTTCTAGAAAATTATTGAATCAATTCTTTTAGCGCTATCAAATTATCCTATAAGGTAAAAACTAAGTCTATAAGGTAAAAGCTTTCATTAAACCTATAGACTAAAATCAAATACATATATGTATTAAAATTGTGAGTTGTTCGGTTGATTGGATCTCAAACTAATTACAAAACAACCTACTGCATGTTACATTATAACCTGTGATTACACAGTAAAACAAATAAAATAATTACTGACGAATGAAAACACTTTTAATTACTTACATACAATAACAATAATTAATTTATTCTATAATTGAATTATGGTATGATTACCATAAAGGTGATACAAAGTACAAACTAATTTAATTTAATATTCTCTACAAACCATAATTTACTATAGTTGGATTAATTGTTGTTGATTAGAAAATCGATATCACCAAATCAACAAATTTATTAAGAATAATAATATTATAATTACTCCGTTGTTAATTAAAATTGCGACTATCTCGGTTTAGCTTAAACGAAATGAAAAAGGTTGGAACCTCTCTTCCTTTCTCGTGATAAAAGCACATGGAGGGATTTCGTCGTCTTTGGAATCAACATCCATTATCATATCTTATTCGTCTTCTTTCCTAAGTTAGGAGGGTAACTAAACTAAGCCTAATCCTGGTTTGGGAATAATTCAAACCTTTATTACAACTCCAGTCTCCAACTGCCGTTGGAGTGAATTATATTGAGTGAATTAGGAAGAAGATAGAAATGATACATTTCTATTTTAGTTGTATTTCTTTATTGGCAGATGATAGATTTGGCATGTTTGCAAAAAGAAATGGTAGACTACTCAACATTTACGAATGAACTTATAGCTCTACTGGTCAAACTCGCAGATATGGCAGCTCTCAACAGTTTTCTAGTTGAAACGCATTCCTTGAGTTTTTTTCATGTCAAGTAAACATTAAAAATATTAAACATGTGGCATATATTATATTAACATACCGAATTAAAATTTATTATAAATATTTTTGATTGATATGGCGTCATATTTAACAAAAACAGAAACTTAAATATAAATTTGAAAAAGATTTTTAAAGTGCATTTCGGTTTATAACTTGATTTTAGTGACATAATTGTTTTATTGGGGGTTAGTTACTTATTTCAGACATATTTTTCATAAAAATCTATCTGCAGAGATATTATATTCGTATTTGTGAATGTTTTTCATATCTTTGTAAAGAGGTTTTATTTCAACTCATAAGCAACAACATCAAACCAATACTTTCATTTTATTACTCAAAATTTCAATGAGCTATAAAAATAAAATTAAAGAAAACAATCAAATTTAAACTTATGTATCGAACTAAGAACGTGATTTAAAGCATGCAAGCATATAACGAATCTATTTATGGATTTTTTTCATTATTACTATTTAACTTATGTATACATTTTGTCGAATTCTAAGAAAATTGAATCATTTTCTTATGACTTTTATCGAAGGTTGTTGAAAAACTGAATTTTCATATCTAAATTAAAATATTTATCTATAACTACTGTATATCAATATCCTAACTCTTAATATATTCATAAAAGTTGCCAAGCATCTATTTAGATAAATGTTATAATATATTAAAATCTATTATTACATTATATTGAATCATATGAGTATAACTTATAAGTCATAATATATTCGCTAAATTAAATACACGAAAAAAATTTCTACAAACTTGATTAAACCAAACTTAAAAAACCAGTTTATTTATAATAACAACCGAACCCTCCTCTACCTACATTAATATCAAAGAAAATGTGAAACTAGAAATTTAACATGAATTGGTATTCATGATTGAATGGCAGCAACACACCTTCAAAACCAACGAATCAGAAGCAAGCATTTTGTTAAACGATTTTCTTTTGTTTCATATGTATATATATATATATATATATATATATATATATATATATATATATATATATATATATATATATATATATATATATATATATATATATATATATATATATATATATATATATATATATATATATATATGTGTTTTACCAACTATACAGTTGGAATCTGATGATAATTTGACCCGTTTTATTATTGTTTATGTCTTATGATTTGCAATTTGTATAAAAAGATTTATGTGGTTTTTAATGTTCTTGTTTTTAAGACTGTTTTAAAATCATAAATAATTAATCTTTAAATTTTTCTCAACAAAAATTTTAAATTCATTAAAAAACACAAATTTGACTCACACTCTAATAAATTGATTCTAACGAATTTTTTAAAACAGGGGGTAAATAGAAGATTGTTTATTTTATTTTACAATCGATGATGAAAGAAAAATAAAACTACGAGAATTATATACACCACATGTACATACAATTAGTTTTTTTATTGAAGAAATTGTATTTGCTTTTTTATTATCATACTGCAGTTTATTGTGTTGGTGCCTGTGATCTGTGAATCAAAATTAGGATTAGTGGATCAGTCGATAATTACTGGACTGCTTACTTTATTAGATGGTATCGATATGTTAATTCAAGGAATTGTTTCCTATGATAATTCAATTGTCATTGTTGAATTTTGAAACGTCATTGATTTGTTCTTAAAACGCACAATTGCAGATAAAACTTTTGAACTGGTTAAGCTGGTTTTTGCAATAATTTAAAGAACAAAACGCGTTATCTTATTAATTCCACTATCTTATAAAGTGCACCCACTTACAAAAATATATAAGTTATTTAAACTATGCTCTCAAAACCGCCTGGAATTAGTTGACAAGCAATTGTTGCATTCGTTAGTATAGGCTTTAAAAGTTGCGACATGTATTTGAATTATCTACATAATAGTGTATTCTTTTCGACTGTACTGAACAGAAATTCCAACACCGAATTATCGAAATTTGTAGTCATTTGGGTTGTACCAACACAGAATTATGATTTCGATCGTATTCTTTTGGAAACAGAATTGTTATTTTGTCCTCACCGAGTAGAAAAAAATAGCATCGTAAAAATTGGTGGTGTAGAAGTTGTACTGAATTTTTTTGAAGTAAAAACTTCTATCGGCGCGTTGTAAATTTTGTATGAGGTAAAATTTATATATTCGCGTCATCATTTTTAATATGCATTTTTGAAGAACAAAAAAATATATTTTTTAAAGATGAAATACATCTATCATTTCTTAACGTTTCAAATTGTGATGTGGATATCGCGCTCGACTGACGTTCTGTAGGTCGTGAGTTCAATTCCTGGTGTGGAACATATTTTTTTATTGTTTTTTTTTATTTTTAGTAAATACCATTAAAATTATTTTTTTTAATCATGAATTCATAAAAATAATAAAAATTTCTCTTTACGAATTTTAAAAAATTGATCTATAACGCAGTTTTTTAAAGTTATATTGCTACTGTCTTTTGCAATTTGCATTCGAGTCATCATGCTAAATAAATATTGAATATATATAAAATTGAAAGTATGTCTGTTTGTCCTTTATACATTAATACATTAATAATCATGAAAATTAGGGAAGTGTTGTGTACACTTAATTTGCTTTTTATTTAACTATCGTTTTAAACGGTAGTCTGCTTTGATCAATGTTTTTTTTGTTGAACATAATTTTTATGAAATTAAAAATAACGTAAGAAAGATAGTAAAACCTGAAACAATTCCATTTGTATATCAAAATTGTATGTATTGGAATTTAGCACATCATGATGTTCCAAATTTTATTATCTTCACCAAATATGTTGTTAATTTGGAATTGTATGTAATACATGTTTCTAAAATTAAGTGAAGACTTAATACTTGTAACTTGATAAAATCGATTATATCGATTTTAAGCTCGCAATTATGAGATGATAATCGCATAAATTCTATACTAAGAAGCACAGCTTATGTATAATTAAACATGGATGGCAATCATGATAAATAAAATAATTAAAAATGGTGGCACTTAGCCGATAGTGATTTGCAAACGGCAACAATGCGCATTAATACCAATGAATTTACTTAGCTTTCCGCAGGAAGATTTGAAAAAATTTAAAATTTATGATCTATGGGTGTAACAACCACGCGTACTTTTGTCCCTGCTATTGCCATATGAGTTATCTTGAGATGTCGTATACCACTGGCAATAGCAGTGCAATCTCATTAGCCAAAATGATATCTTAGGGGTGCTGGCAGATGAAATACTTTCAATCAACGATACCATCCCTTACTCTAAGTTATATTGCAATGTGCTTCTTCTCGGAATTTCGGAAACATTTTCGTGCCAAACGACTATGAATACTATGAATATATATCTATACTATGAATATATATATATATATATATATATATATATATATATATATATATATATATATATATATATATATATATGTATATATATATATATATATATAATATATATATATATATATATATATATATATATATATATATATATATATATATATATATATATATATATATATATATATATATATATATATATATATATATATATATATAATATATATATATATATATATATATATATATATATATATATATATATATATATATATATATATATATATATATATATATATATATATATATATATATATATATATATATATATATATATATATATATGTACAGGGTGACCCATTTAACTTGGCACAAGAATAGGTCTCAATTTAAGAAAAGGTGGTGGTCCATTAGAAGATCTGGCATCTTCATCTTAATAAAAAATAAATAATAACATTATGAAGCCTATCCAAAAAAAAAAATTTCAAAATTTTCAAAATTTTCAAAATTGCGTTGTTTGGAAGATATTGGGTTGTGCCAAGTTAAATGGTTCACCCAGTATAATATATATATATATATATATATATATATATATATATATATATATATATATATATATATATATATATATATATATATATATATATATCTATGGGGCATTCTTTGCAGCTCGGAGACCCCCTGCTCTCCAGAATTGGTTAAAGATTTTCGAATTTTTTATGGGCAGAAATTGTAGCTTACTGTTTCTAGTTTCTAATGCCGTGTGCCCCTTTTTGAAATTCAAAATGGCGAAATCAATATGGTGGCTGGAAGCCACGAAGAACAGTGATATTAATGTAAGAAGCATGATAACAGCAACATTTGTCTTGGTAAGATATTGTTTTATATACACCCGATAGCTTTGATGCTCGCTCAACACGAATCCACTGTTAGATTTTCGAAATATAAAATGGCGGATCCAAGATGGCCGACCGGAAAATTGAAAAAAAAATTTTATTAAATTTAATTCGTTTGGCTTTTGGAGGTGTCAGTGACGAATCTAGTGTCATATTTTATGATTTTAAAATGGCGGATAAAATGTGGCCCTCAGTGGCGTCAGTGACGCTTACAAAATTCGATTTTTTGTCTCGCCCACAAACTTGTGAATTTTGTAGGAAAATGGGTTCGGTGCGACTGAAAAAAAATATGATTTTGTTAGAATTTTTACCATAGATTATAATAACAATATTTTAAAAATTTTTGGTGGTAGTTCTCACCCTTATTTTAAGGATTAAAACTTTAAAATCGGGATTTCAAGATATATGCCACGATTTTTAAAAATTTTTTTTTAAACTTTTTCTCTCTTTTATCTACTTTCGATTAACTTTTGTTTTGTAATTGGCATCGACCAGGAACTGACCCAAAACAATACGAAAACGGGAAAATTGCGTTACCATGCTCTGCGCTACTAAATGGTAAAAGAATAGTATATTCTAAGATTGTTAGGCTCGCAGATTACAAATCTAATTTCAAAAAATAAAGTTTTTTTAAAACAAAATGGCGGATCAAATATGGCGGCCAACTTTACAAAATTCGTTGAATTGTGAAATTTAAAAAATATCGTATTCTACATAAAATTTTAAGTCGAAAATGTATGTGATAAATTTTTTTTAAGATCTTCTGTTATCGAGATAGAAATTCATGTTTCGTGTTAGTTTTGTAATAAACTTCTAAACAAAGATAAAATACTTGTACTTTTACCTAGAATTTTTTGTTCAAATGTATTGTATATTTAATATAATTTTTAATTTAATTTATTTATTAATCAACAATTTAATTTGTTTTATTACAGGATATGTATATTGCTGAGTTTAATATAAATAAAATATTTTACAACAGCTGAACTTAATATATTTAATATACATCATTATTCTGCTCCAGAGTGACGATTAATTTACATACACAGTAACCAATATATTTTTCAACTTTTTACAATTATCTTGCATAACATTATTGTGACTTTTGAAGTCAATTTTATTCTATTTTATTGTATATGAAAGGTTATGTCCAGTTGTAGCTTTTGAATACCTTTTGATGAGTAGATCGTTTTTTTCCGATAATGTAAAGCTGTGGCATTTTAGAATTTGTGGAACTGCTAGAGCTTCGCTGAATCTTCTTCGAAGTAATCTACTAACTTTATCATGTTCGACTTTACTGTACAGCACATGGCATGACACTGCAGCTGTATATACGATGCAGAAAATGCTTATTCACCACATTAAGAAAATAATCAAGTTCAAAAATATTATTTACTTTAGTGATGGGGCTAAACAACATTTTAAAAATAAATACCAAATGATAAATTTAGTATGTCTTGAGAAGGATTTTGGTATAAAAGCCGAATGGCACTGTCACGCAACTGCTCACGGTAAAGCCGCATCAGACGGAGTTGGAGCATTATTTAAAAGAGAAGCTGCTCGAAATAGCCTTTTATGTAAACCATGTGATGCTATTTTATCGCCCGAAAAACTTCTGGATTGGGGGCAAAAACACTTTAAAACAATAAAAACGTTATTTTACTGTAAAGTCGAACATGATGAAGTTAGTAGATCACTTCGAAAAAGATTCAGCGAAGCTCTAGCAGTTCCACAAATTCTAAAATGCCACAGCCTTACATTATCGGAAAAAAACGATCTGCTCATCAAAAGGTATTCAAAAGCTACAACTGGACATAACCTTTTATATACAATAAAATAGTATAAAATTGACTTCAAAAGTCACTATAATTTTATGCAAGATAATTGTAAAAAGATGAAAAATATATTGGTTACTGTGTATGTAAATTAATCGTCACTCTGGAGCAGAATAATGATGCATATTAAATGCGATGTATATTGAACAAAAAATTCTTTGTAAAAGTACAAGTATTTTATCTCTGTTTAGAAGTTTATTACAAAACAAACACGAAACATGAATTTCTATTTCGATAACAGTAGATCTTAAAAAAAATTTATCACATACATTTTCGACTTAAAATTTTATGTAGAATACGATGATATTTTTTAAATTTCACAATTGATTGAATTTTGAAAAGTTGGCCGCCATATTTTATCCGCCATTTTGTTTAAAAATCTTTGTTTTTTTAAATTAGATTCGTAATCTGCGAGCCTAACTATCTTAGAATATACTATTCTTTTACCATTTAATAGCTCAGAGAAAGAGAAAATTCGCTAAAACTACGTCTTTTCCCGTTTTCGTATTGTTTTGGGCCAGTTCCTGGTCGATGCCAATTACAAAACAAAAGTTAATCGAAAGTAGATAAAAGAGAGAAAAAGTTTTAAAAAAAATTTTTTTTTAAAAATCGTGGCATATATCTTGAAATCCCGATTTTAAAGTTTTAACCCTTAAAATAAGGGTGAGAACTACCACCAAAAATTTTTAAAATATTGTTATTATAATCTATGGTAAAAATTCTAACAAAATCGTATTTTTTTTTCAGTCACACCGAACCCATTTTCCTACAAAATTCACAAGTTTGTGGGCGAGACAAAAAATCGAATTTTGTGAGCGTCACTGACGCCACTGGGGCCACATTTTATCCGCCATTTTAAAATCATAAAATATGACACTAGATTCGTCACTGACACCTCCAAAAGCCAAACGAATTAAATTTAATAAAAATTTTTTTTCAATTTTCCGGTCGGCCATCTTGGATCCGCCATTTTATATTTCGAAAATCTAACAGTGGATTCGTGTTGAGCGAGCATCAAAGCTATCGGGTGGATCATACCAAGACAAATGTTGCTGTTATCATGCTTCTTACATTAATATCACTGTTCTTCGTGGCTTCCAGCCACCATATTGATTTCGCCATTTTGAATTTCAAAAAGGGGCACAAGGCATTAGAAACTAGAAACAGTAAGCTACAATTTCTGCCCATAAAAAATTCGAAAATCTTTAACCAATTCTGGATAGCAGGGGGTCTCCGAGTTGCAAAGAATGCCCCCTATATATATATATATATATATATATATATATATATATATATATATATATATATATATATATATATATATATATATATATATATATATATATATATATATATATATGTATATATATATATATATATATATATATATATATATATATATATATATATATATATATATATATATATATATATAAATAACAGTTATGACGGAATTTACCGGCACTCTCACGATCGCATTTTTTTGACCTACACCGAAAATTTTTTCTGTAGACTTTGCGGCAAAAACTCTCTTGGACAAGTTCGCGAACTGGCCATATCCGGGTACAGGTTAAGTGGCTAGAGCCAAAAAAGTCGAATAATCTAGGGCGTTATAACTTCCGTTTGAATCATAATATTTGAATAAGATTTATCAACATTGAATATTTGAACATATTTCTATCACTTTTTTTCCAAATGACAACCTTGGCGTTCCAGGTTCCTGAAGAATCAGCTGTTTTAAAAATTTAATAAACTTTGTTGTCCTTGATCTTGCTGAAAATGGCCAATATCTCATTTGAAAACTTTTGCGCACGTTAAATAGAACATAAATCTTTCCAAAATTTAAAAAAAAAGTCCAAGTCGTCTAGAGGCTGAGACACCGGGGCTGTTAGAACAAAAACAAACGCAAATGGCCATGCCTTCCTCATTTTTGAGTTTATGTTGTTTAAACCATACTAGCTTTTGGATAAACTTTTCAACTATAACCTCAGAGATTTTCAGCTTTCTAGCCCAAGAGGTTTCAATGTAATTAGCATTATACCTAATGCATGCCATTCAATTACAACAACAACTTCCATAAAAATATAAAAATAACCCATAGAAATATTAAATAAATTTTCTTTTGTTTCTTTTTTGAGTTTTTATTTTTTTTCGCAAAAATTTTAAATAAAATTAAAACAAAGCTGAGTCATTATTCTTTTAGATTAAGGAATATTTTCTTCGGAAATTTGGAATATTTGGAAGTGGGTTAGTTGAAATAAATATATGCATATTGATTACACATTTACAAAAGTTTTCCTAAATTGTAGATATTTGAATTATTTGAGGTGTAAAAGCAGTTTGACAATTTTAGATTATGAAGTATGTGTGGTGGTGTTGTAGGTGTGACGTTGTGAGAACGTTTATTTGCACTTTGGTGGATTTAATATGTTATTAAAAGTAGTTTTAACCAAATTAAATAAAACTGTTCCGAAATTGCATTGATAAAGTAGTTTCCGTTAATGTATTTAGTTTGGTTTGATAAATTTTTTGGGTTATTCTGTTTCTACTTAAAATTTTTAATTAAACTAATCTGACACATCCAATTCTATTTGTACACAAAGCTGTCTGGTTCCGAAATCTACCTATTTCTAGCGGATATACGTGCCGCTTGGACTATTTTAAAATAAAATGTGTTTGATAGTAGAAATTACAAGGTGTGTCACAACAACACATAAAAAACTTTTAAGAACAAGGTCCCACAACAACATGCTTTCTAAGGGGTTGATAGACGCAACTTTTTATATGATATGTTTTGATTATTTTAAATATAAAAATGTATATAATAATTGCTTGGAATGCTGATAGATGTGAAACCCAGAATAATTTTAATGATTTTAATTTAAACATTCTGAAATTTTAATTTGCGATGCTACAATAATTGGAAGATACAAAAAAACACAGATATTTTACAGATTTAAATTTTCACTTCTGTCGGCAGTCCTTAACACTGCCCTCTTTTTTTGTGGTTTTTGTTTGTTTATCGTATTCGGGATGTTTTTTTTGTAACAGGTATTAATATAATGAAAATATTATTTTGTGAATAAAAAATCAACCAATCACAATTAATCTGGGTTAATATTTGTTATAAAAAAAAAACAGAATCCAAGTGATCGTTTTAACTTGTAATTGTACTGAGTTTTTTTGTTCTGTGCGGAGACAATTTAAAATTCTGATTTTTTGTCCATACTCAAATTTTATCCATACTCAACTCATACTCAAAGAATACACTATAAGAGAAGTTAATGTCTCCCATTTTCAATAAACAAAAGATTTCGATATTTTGAAGAAGATTAGTGTCAAAATGTGTAACCAACCAAGTCTAAAATCATTCGCAGGAAACTAGAAATGGATTCTTTGGACTAGGTTAGCTTGTCATTTAAAGATCGTATAAATTCGCATACAGTTAAATTCGTGGGAGCACTATTTCACACTTTTCTACGAAAAACGCCTAACTTTCCTTTGCGCGCATCCAATAAAATTGATTCTAATGCTCTGCAATTTTTGTATTTGTAACAATACTTTCGCATTTGTTGTACAGTCTATATAATTTTATTACATTATTTTATGTTTATTCTCTATGCATTTTGCTATCCAATAACATTGGGTTTAAACTGTAAGTGATATTTAAACAAAAAGTGTTGTTTATGTAGAAGCTTGTCTGGGAAGTGATGCAAGAATATTTGTAAAAAACAATGGAAGAAAATTGTATAATAAAATGTGGTAAATACATCAAGCTTTGCATCAGAAATACCTTTTTCAAATGTATAGAAAATATATTTGTATTTTTATTGTTTTTAACGGTAGCAAAAATTTTATAAATATGGAAAAAATAATCTAGAGTTTGATATTTCATCATTTTTCCCTTCAATTTCGTATTCAACACTCATCGTTTTGTTCATCAACGTAATTTTTTTTTATATTCCTATTTTACTAAGATCAATACAATAATAATTTTATTGATCTTAGTAAAATATTTAATCTTACCCAAATTTATATGTATATTGTTTCTTTGTATATTATCTTACTCTGCAACGTGCTATTGTATACACACCCTTAATAAAAAAAGTATCCTGGCGAAATTTCTTTTATTTTTAAAACACAAAAGGAGCGTTTTATGGGAAAAATCAATAGAAAACGAAATGTTGAAAGGTATTACGTCATCGTAATCATTATTGTATTATCAACAAAGAATATTTGCCCCCAAAATGACATTAAAAGAGAACAGAATATTATATTTGTTGTGTTCGGGGGTGTGTCATCATATGCGCATGATATACATTTTCTCATTAATAAATTGTTTTCCTTTTTTCATGCACAAACTCATATATACATACATATTCTCATTGAAATAAGAAAATATATGTTTTTTGGTTCGAACGAGTTCGGTTTTTGTTTAAAAATATATAACTTTTTATTAAATCGTTAAAAACCTTTAAATTTATTATATGTATCATATATATGTTCATTTTGATTAGAGTTTTACAACGCTTGACGTAAGTCAATACTTTAATTATCGACGATTATAAATTACAGCTTTTTAAAAATTTATTGTTTTATAACGTTTCTAACATTTATCCGTGAAGTTTATCAGCCATATTTATCAAGTTTTCAAATAAATACTCTTTATAATGTTGCCGACTACAGCGGTTTGTTCTTCGTAATTTATTCCAACGGTTAATCTTTAAAAGTAAGATCTCAAGCATATGAAGTTTTAATATGTTAAAAACCCTTTTCCGACTTGATAACAATTATATATCCAAGTTTGTTATTTGTATGTATTTAATACAAGGATGGTGAGCAAGCTCCAGGACCTTTTAATATTACAATGACTTGGTTGATTTTCAACAAGCATCAATCAATGTGAGAGTGGTATATTTGCCATATTGCAGTTAAAATTTGGATTTGATTCCAACAGTTTACTCTAGAAAATCATAGCACAATAACTTTTATAAAAAAACATACCAAATATTTTCTATCTTAAGCAAGCACCTACATAGCTCTACCCCCACACATACAAAAATTGAGTTAAACCACTGGTGGACTTTCTTCAAATTAACCCACACATATTCTGAACAAGTGGATTTTCGTCTAACTTTCTGCCCAAAAATTGTCTTTAGTGAAATGTGTGGTGCTTTAAAGCATCTATAAAAAATAAATGAAAAAACAAACTCTTTTTCGATGACAATAGTTTTGGAAAGATTTGAGAATTTGAGAAGAACAGTTTCGGTTTTTATAATTATGTCGGTTATATTCAATCGATAAAACTGTTTAAAGCAAATCTTGAAATCTGGTGTGTGTGCAATACCATTGGTTTTGAATAATGATTATTAATTTAAAAGATAAACTTACGTAGCACACAATCCATTAAACAAAGTTGACTTTATCCAACCAGCAAAGGAAGGGATCATTATACTCGTGTTTGAGATTGAATAAATAACTGAAAACTTATTTACTTATTTATTTGCGATTTATTTGCGTTAAATAGTAATGATAAAAATAAAAAAATAAAAATTTATTGATTGAGTGAGATACATCAGTCCTTAATCCGGTACAAGCCTTCGGTTTAAAAAACACAATCTACTAATACTTATTTTGTATGTTTTTTCCAAAAAGTTTTAATTTTTAAGAAAAAACTATTGATTTTGGATTTTGGAAATTCTTGAATTTATAATTCAAAATTCTTCCATTTGTTAATTACAACAATGTACAAACGACAATTCGTACTAAAACATTGAAATATTTCACGTTGAAAACCGTTAACACAGTTTAAATTCATCCCTAAAATTTAACTAGGTCAGGAATAAATGAATATCATAACATACACTTGACTAAACCATCCCGATGCATTATATATATTATTTTTTTTATCAAAAAAAATAATATCTGTTTTCATTTTATTATTTAACGAACTCATTTTCAATCAATTTTCGCGCATGAGCTTTTATTCTAAATAGTATTTTCCCAACACACCC
This sequence comes from Diogma glabrata, assembly GCA_963693315.1. NCBI lineage: Eukaryota > Metazoa > Arthropoda > Insecta > Diptera > Cylindrotomidae > Diogma > Diogma glabrata. The sequence goes on along the minus strand of OY856187.1, from coordinate 33,926,474 downwards.
ACAAACAGTTTTCTATGTTATTCCGTTCTTACAAATACCAGTAATTTCAGTTTCAGTTCATTATCCAAGGTGACCTTCTTTGAAAAAAAATAATTATAAAACTACAAAAACTTTTAAAACTTTTATTACTCAGTTATTTATTTGGAAGCAATAATAAACTTTATTTTACGTGTTGTGGTATAAAAATTTAGTACTAGAAAAAAATATATATAAAATATATATACAAATAATAACATTAATCAAGTAAAATATTCGTACACCTAATCTTTAAACTTTTTTATTCACTCGTTATTCAGTTTCATTTTTGAGCACCGGCAAACCGGAGTGTATTTATTTTTTGAATTGAGAATTCAATTTTATTTGATTTGTTTAAGCTTTTGAAAGATTAAAATTATTTAATTTATATTCTTTTCGTTTTGATTTTTAATGGATTCTAAGCAATCCGAAATGGGAACTTATTTTAATAAAACACCAAAACAAATTTCCGAAACGGTAAGTGTTTTCAGTTAACCTTTAAAAAAAACATTTCAAATTTAAAATAAAATTGTTTTTGGGACACATTTTTTTGAAAAATGTTAAGTAAGCTTGTTTTTAAAATCCTTAAGTTGCTTTTTTTTTTTTATAATTCCTTAAGATTAATATACATAATTAATTTAGAACCGTAAACGAAAATATTGCGTTTAAAATTGAATAATAAAACATTTTATCATTAATTTGTTTGCAGATATTAAATTTAAAATGTAATTTTATATGACTAAGGCAAAAATAATTGATAAATATAATTAAAAATAAAACTTTTATTTATTTATAACATCCGACACACCTTTTATAATTATTGTTATATCTTCTTTAAAAAAAAGTGTGTGTTTGTTCAAAACACGTGAGGAATAATATTTCTTAGTAATAGTAATAAATAAAAACTTTAAGACCGCTGATATGTGCAACGTAGTTGTTTTCCTTCTTTAAAAGTTGATATTTTGTTTATAAAGATCTATACAAAATTACAGGGAATATGATTTACTTCACATGTATTTTCATCCAACGAGTTTAAGAGTCGAACAAATTAGATTTAATCATGCAATGGTGATTGGTGATAGTTTCAACTTGCATTTCTCTTTTGATGATCGATAAAATTTTAATTTTCTAAATTATATATGTAATTTGTATCATTAATGGAAAAATCAATTTCTCTCTATAGACTAGTGAAAATAGGTTTTAGCGAGGAAAAATTAGTAACAGCATGAAAACTATTGGATAAGGAAGAAAATATTGCGCAAATGATGGGAAACATAAATTAAAGGTGATAATAAGATACGTTTTCACCAAATTGTGTGGAAAAAAAATTTTTTGTGGGAGATAAAAATTAAAAACGAAAAGACCTTTTTTCTCGGTTTTTTCTATTTTCACGGCAAATTTTAGGTTATGTGAAAAAATGGTTTAAATAAAAGTTATAGACCTTTTTATTAACCACAACTTTTACTTATAACTTTTTTCGATAGAAGGTCTAGTTTCGCTGAAAACCGTGAACAAACATTTTCTACCACTCAAAGCTCACCCCATTTCACCCTCGTAACTCGGATCTCATTTAATTTGTTTCCCATCATTTGCGCAATATTTTCTTCCTTATCCAAAAGTTTTCATGCTGTTCTCATGCTTCATTCGTATTATTTACAATTTTTTGTTTGTTTTCAATTCGATTTTGTTTTACGTTTTAAACACCTTGGAGTCTAACTGGGTAAAATATAATAGTGTGTTTGAGGGTGGTTTGGGTTGGGTTGGTGGGTTGTTTGGTTGAATGACGTAACATGAGCGATTTTAACAAAACTTTTGGTACATGTCCCATGTTGATATAAAAATGACAGATCTGTTGGAAGAGCTGTTTCCCGAATATTTGTTGTAAAAATTTCAATAACTTCTACGCCAGATATCCGATTTTGATAAAATGTTTTAGAACTGATTGGGTTGATTGAAGTTCAGGCTCAGTAAACTCGTTAGTTTTTTTTGTCCCCAGGTTGCCCACTGATTCTTTACTATTTTCTTTCTTTACTCACTTTTATTGATTCTTAATCTTGAAAGGTTTTACAATATTCAAGAAGTTGTCAATATATTCTATTCATCAATAAATGATCTATGTAATTTTAAGGACAACGTGATGAATTTGATACACAAAAAACAATTAACATCAGACTGGTTTTAATATAATTATGTGTTTGTTTCTCTTTGATCTGCTCGAAGAACAGTTAGGGTTAGCTTGTCATTTGCCAGAAAACAGATGCTAGTGTGCTATGCTTCTCTAAAAGTTGTTTTTCAGATCTAACAATAAATCCTTTCTACAGCTGTTGTTGGCTCGTAGTCTCCAATAGTCTTATTGAGCTGCACCAGTGAAGTTTCTCTTCACTTCACTCAGGATATAATTGTTATTGTACTGTTATAGAATAAAAAGGAATATGTGGTGATTTATCCTTAATTTAAATAAACACACAGTAAATTTTTCGATTGAATAAAAGTGCCTATGTCAACATCTCTCCTCCGATTCTAAAGACCACCGGGATGATCGTTTCAGACTGTTTAGGTTTGAAAACGTACTGCACAAAGTAGATAGTTCCCATGGAATATTTCTTTAACAGTTATTTTCGATTTACGGTTCATTAAAACCGTTTTGAGTTTGGTTATGTTTACATTTGAAAATGATATATTTTAGGTTTTAGCATTTATTATTAATTAGTAATTTAAATAATAATAAATTATTTTTAAACAAAATAATAATAATAATTAAACTGGCGTATTATTTTTGTTTACATAAATTTGACAAGTAAAAATAATATTTCAATGTATTTGTAAAATCTACCAAAAAATCTAGATTTTTAATGTCGCGTTCTTTGGCTTGATCGAAGAAAGATTGATTTATTTGGTTGCCAAAGAACAGCATCAAATAAATCAATCTACTTTTGTAAATGTAGTGGTAAATTGTTATGACTTTTTGTTCTGTCAGTTATGTTTATTAATTAATTTATGTAAATAAATAAAATAAAATAATTTTCGCGAACTAAAACAAGGAGTATTTTTAAAAATTTAATATTATTAGTTATATTTACATTTAAAAATGATAAATTTTTCGTTCTATCATTTTATTTTTAATAATTTTATTAGTAATTAGTAATTTAAATAGTAATAAATTATTTTTCAACAATTTAGTAATAAAAATAAAAATAATTAAAATGGCGGTTTTTTTTTGTTTACATAAATTTGACAAGGAAAAATAATATTTTAATGTATTTGTAATTGATTTTAAATATTCTACCAAAAAATCTAGATTTTAAAAACTTGATCTAGATCAAAAAAAAATCTTTTTTTTGTCAAAGAACACAAACTGGCTAATTTGATCTGACAGCTAATTTTTTTGATCTCAGATCAATTTTTTTTGCCAAAGAACACGACATTTGATATAAATAACCTTGAATGCATTTGATGGATTCAGAAAAGAATAAACAAATTTAAATTACGTCTTCGAATTCAACATCGATGCAAAACACTCTTAATTGCGATTGAGTTAAATTTACAATTTTGTAGTATTAAAGTAATATATTTAATTTATTTTCGGACCTTAAAATTTTTATTAATCAGGAGTTCTAATATCTTGCGAGTTTGGCTATCATGTATAGTTCCCACAGTACATAAACCGTTTTATTTAATTAATATAATTAGCTATTTTTTTCTATATGGCAATCTATATAGAAATGCAAAATAGAAACGCAAAAAAGAAGATCGAGTTTAGAATTAAAGCGAACAATTTGTTTTTGAGATGACATTAAGCGCTTTCCATTGAAGATCAAACTTGCTCAAATTTGCTTTGATCTACTCTACCTCGAACAAGTTGTGTAGTTGGAAGGCAGTTTATTTTTCGGTTTTACTTAGATCGGTTATAAACATGTTTTAATATTTTTAATAATAAAATGGACCGGTCAGATCTAAATATAAGCCCAAAATAAATATTTTCAATAATAATAAAATTGTGTGGTTATATTTGAAATATTTTTAAATTTTTGTCGTTCCATTGGTGATCTCCTCAAGAACTGCTTTGAGCTGCTATTTTGTTCCAAAGGAACGCATGTTATGAGTATAAATGTCAAATATGAATATACATATATTTTAAACAAGTTTTTGGTGTTGTTGAAACCAAAATAAAAATTTATCAAATAAAAAACAAAAATCAAGAAACAAAAACTTTTCAAAATTATACAGTTTTAAAAAATATATATTAATGATTTCAACACAAACGACTTTAATATTAATAAAGCGCTATCTGTTTGTTGGATTTTGTACTAATCTATCGAGAATAAAAAATTAAACCTAGAAAAAATGTGATTTTATCCCAGAATTAATTACCTGCCAAATGGCTGATATTTTAATTCTATTCTATATAACTACAAAAGCCACAGCTATTGTTCGAGAACATATTAATTTAACCGGTATTTCCAACTTCCGATTTGCTGAAATTTAATATTGTTTTATATTAAAATAAGTTTTGATGATACAATATCTACCAAGTTGTAAATAAATACAATCTGTTTAATCATACTATCATACTTCGAAATTACGATTCTATATATGTACACACAATGAAATACAAAACATAATTATATTCAACTTCAATTTTCAATATACATACAATATTTCAAAAATAAAATCACATTCGTTTCTTAGAACACGGGTCAACATGAAATAAAATTGAATGATTTAATGAATCAAATCAACATGTTAGGTAAAATAATGTTATCAAATATTCTAAGATTTTCTCGAGGTTTCTTCGTAAAGAAGTTGTCTCTAATAATCGAAAAATTAAATAGAACTATATATAAGGAATTCCCTTTTTTAGAATTAGATTAGTTTTATTTTAGACCTGCGATGGTTTAAAGTTATAATTTAGACTAGAATGTGATATTAAATTATGTTTAATGAAATTTGGTTGTGAATAAAGTTTTATGTGTTTTTTAAGAAATATTTTGGCTATTATTTTAGACGCTGTGTACTGAAAATTTCTACAATAAATCGTTGGAGTTGCTGAAGCTGTTGAAAGATGTTCTTGTTAGGAATATTAGTTTTTTTCTGTTGTTGTGCAAAAATTAAGGTATTGAATACTTAATGAAACCTGCGGTGTTTTGGCTTACTAATCAGTGATCGAATCCAGTAAGTGTTTTAGGAATTACATTTATTGAATTGAGAGTAAGGTCAATTTGAAGTACGGTTGACGTGATAGTATAAAAACATTGAATTAAACATGAACGAATAACATTATTACTTCGGTCTGAAAGACCTAAGTATTACATTCATGAGCTCAAAGTGAAATTCTTACCCCCACTTTTTTGGCATTTCTCGACGTTTTAGGACCTACTGATTCTAAAAAAGCAAAAAAAAAAATGTATGTCTGCCGGCCGTCACAACCGACGAAATCTAGAAAGTGGCCTAAGGGATTTGAAAAATTTTGAATTCTAAAAACAGGTACACTTAATGGTAAGAGCCGAAAGGACGATGTGTTCGATAAATGTGTCAAAAAAATCGTCAAGTGTGTCAAAACAAGGAAATATGCATATTTTTTGCTTAAAAAACGTTCATTTTAAGTGATAATGAGTAGGAACAGAGAATGTGGAGAAATCTGGATGGTCGGGATTGGTATGTGAGATCAAAAACTAGATTATTGCATTATAAGTTTGTCAAAAAATGTTGTTAAGTGTGTCAAATGAAAGATTTTTATTTATTTTTTTACACAATTTTTTGGAAAAAAAATAAAGTTAATTATTTGTTTGACATGAAATTTTATTATTATTATTGAGGATTATGACATTATAAGTTTGTCAAAAAACGTTGTCAAGTGTGTCAAAAGAAAGATTTTATTTATTTTTTACCCAATTTTTTGGAAAAAATAAAGTTAATTATTTGTTTGACATGAAACTTAAACAAGCAGCTAAATATAATTGAACATGGAAATTTTTGAATTTGTTATAGTTTTTGAAATATTTTTGGGATTTTGAAAAAGTTTTAATTTTTGATTTTGTAAGAATTTTTGGAATATTTTTAGAATGAAAAATTTCAAATTTTTGATTTTATTATAATTTTTATAATTTTGGAACAAGTTTCGATTTTTGATATTGTTATAATTTTTGCAATATTTTTAGAGTTTTGGAAAGTTTGAATTTTTAAGAATTTTTGGAATATTATTGGAATTTAGAAAAAATTTAAATTTTTGATTTTATTCTAATTTTTAGAATTTTGAAAAAAAAAATAGAATATTTGAATTTTATATATATTTTTAGAATTTTGAAAAAAGATTCAATTTTTGATTTTGTAAGAATTTTTGGAATATTTTTAGAATTTTGAAATATTTTAAATTTTTGATTTTATTATAATTGTTATAATTTTGGAAAAACTTACAATTTTTGATTTTGTTATAATTTTTGCAATAGTTTTAGAATTTTTGAAAAAAGTTTTAATCTTTGATTTTGTAATAATTTTTGAAATATTTTTAGAATTTTGTTTGAAAAAAGTTTGAATTTTTGATTTTATTTAATTTTTACAATATTTTTGGAATATTGAAAGAAATATGAATTTGTGATTTTGAAATATTTTCGCTAAATGGAGAGGTTTTTGAGTAGTTTGCTGATTGTATAATCTTTTCACTAAATTGTGTTATTTTATGATCTGTTATAATTTTCCGACAACGTATTGATGTTTCGTGTTAGTTTTGTAATACATATCTAAACAGAGATAAAAGATACATGTACTTTAACAAAAAGTTATGTTGGATATGCATCGCTGCCCAAAACTAAAAACTATGTCTTCATAAAAGTTTTTGCCGAAAACTATCAAAATCCTTAACCCAGACCGAAGTCTTGATATCTCAGAGCTGTGAGATTTCAGCTCCTCCATATTTTTTCTTTTCAAATTTACTAAACTTACGTACAGCACAATTTTGGTTCCAAATTTACTCATATATTTGACATTTAAAAACTTATGCGATAATAAAATAAAGCTTTTCAAAGTTGTTTAATATACTCTAACTATAAACTACTCTGTACTCTAACTTAAAGGCCCAGACTCACTGCTGTAAGTATCCATTACTTGTATTAATTTTAGAATTTGCAAAAGCACTTGAAGTTTAAATTCAATAAGTACTAATTTATAAAGTATTTTTTGTACGAGTAAACCGTAAAGTGATGTGCTTTTACGATTCAAAAATTGTGCGTAAAGCAGGCCTTTTTTTCCTATTGAAAATTCCTAAAATTGAAATAACAATGCCTAAGATTACTATTTTACGCCCTAAAGCGTAAATATTTTTTACAACATTAAACGAACGCAAAAGAACAATAGTATATTATGCTACGATCATGTAATGACGTTTATTAATACACGAGCATTAACCGGGATACGAAACGAGCCGTAGGCGAGTTTCGTATGGTATACGCGAGTGTATTAATAACCATTACATGAAAGTAGCATACGTTATTTTTTCTACACCCGGTAAATAACGAAGAACGAAAATTACAACGAAAATTTCAATTTTAAAATTTAAAATTTCAAAGTTCAACTTTTTTTCCCATACGAAAATTTCAACAAACGTCAAATGCATAGCATGTTTGATTGAAAAACTATGGGTTTCTTTCTATTGATTAAAAATCTGTATCGTAATAAAATCTGTATCGAAATGAATATCATTATAAAACGGATTTCGGTCACATAAGTGTATTTTTATAGTACGGGTGTAGAAAAAATACATTATGGTTGTGAAATTTTATTTTGCGAAAATTGTTTAATCTAAGCATTTTTTTGTTTGTTTGTAATTTTATATACAATTAAAATTAAATAAATTGGTTGCTAAAGAAATTTAGAAAAACAATTAACAAAATATTACGTGAATTTAACAATATTCTCAAAAACTATTTTACAAGAAATATGCATATTTAGCAACACGATAGATCAAATGTAACTGAAAAACAAAATGTTTGAAATAAATTAATATAGAAATTTAAAAAAAAAATTGGTTGCTATAGAAATTTAGAAAATTAATTATCAAACGAAAAACTCCTTGGATTGAACAATTTTCTCAACAAACATTTTACTATTTTGTGAAAATATACATAAGTATTTTAATTTATGCAAATAATACAAAATCTTACTCGTACAAAAAATCTTGTATGTATAATTCGGGCATAAAGTATCTTTTTTGATTTCGAGTGTTTGTTGCCCTCATTTTACTATTTTGTGTAAATATATTTTAATTTATGCAAATAATACAAAATCTTACTCGTACAAAAAATCTTGTATGTAATTCGGGCATAAAGTATCTTTTTTGCTTCCGAGTGTTTGTTGCAACAAACAATTCCACTCTCAAGCAAAAAAGATCTACTTTTTGCCCTTTATACATAAATAGCTATTAGGATCGCTTTTAGGATCAAAGTTGTGATTTCAATCCAAACCAAAAGTTTACAATTCCAACAAAAAATTTCACAATAACAAATCACAGGCTTATTACACATATAGTACTATAAGTACTATAAAGAATGGTGTATAGTTGGTATGCGACTGTAAGTAACTTCCTCGATTTTTTGTAGTCTGGTATCAGCAAGCATCAACCAAAAATTCTACGCTCATTCAAAAAAGTATTATTTCACGCGCTTGTGACATAAATAACTATTATATGAGTGATCAGTTCATTTACGTTTACTGATTTTGTCTGGTTAATTGGTAAACAATGATGTTGATGTTTGATAAATATTCTCTCGATAACACATTCTCCTAACTGAAAATTGAACTCAGATTCTCAGAGTTACGGAGATTCAGAGCTGCTGGGACCCTATTCCCGAACACATACAGGTGAATTTGAACAATATTATGAAGTGTATATTGACACATGAGTTAACGTGAGATATCACATACCACTGGCAATAGCAGTGAGATATCACTAGCCAAGGTGATATCTTAGGGGTGCTGGTGGATGAACTGTATTCAGTCAACGGTAGCACTCTCAATCTTAGCTAATGAATATTCCTTGGTGCTGAAACGCTGTAGCTTGCTCGAAGAAACGAGCTTTCATATAACTATATATCTGAGCTTTAATCATTGAAAAATATACTGCGTCCCATAATCAAGGATTATGCCATTAGCTGGACTATTGGCAAACCAATTTTAGTTTTGTTCCTGCAAATTTTTAAAACAAATTTGCTTTTTATCTCTTATTTTATTTTTATTTTCCCTATCCTATCACGAAATATTGGCCTATGTCATATTTTATATGTGATAGGATTTATAGGTTAGTTGTCCATTATTTAACAAAAAATATTAAAAAAACAAAAAAAAAACAGATTTGCGTCCATTAACATCCTTAGAACGCATGTTGTTGTGGGACCTTGGTCTTAAAAGGTTTTTATGTGTTGTTGTGACACATATTGTAATGCCTATAACACATCACATTTTATTAAAAAAAAAAAAAATATTGCATAACGTTAAACGGCAACGGTAATGATTTTACGGGAAAACAAATTTCACAATATTGTCCAAAATCACGTTTATGTGTTCGGGAATGGGACCCCTGATGTAGAAGCTGTCCTTCAACTCGACGGTCTTAGTTTCAGTGGGTGTATATTGGGCAATGGTGTTATTACGTTAGATTTTCAATCCTTTTCAAGATCCTTAAATGTTTTTTCTATAACTACTAAATATTTCGTTCCCATAAAAATTTCTCAGAAATTATTTTTCAAGTTTGTAGAAAAAAACAACGTGAGAAATTTACCAATTGGCCAAACCAGGGGGTCAATTCTAACTTGATGAGGTGACTTAGTCATATGACTGTTAAAAAATTTCAACTCAAAGAGAGTCACTCATTTATTCGAACTCAAAATTCTATGTTTTGCGATTCTAAGTCAAAAAGTGAGTGACTTCAAATCAATTTTCATAGAATGACTGTTTGACATTTAAAGAATTCAATTACTGTCAGTTTTATGTAAATTTGTTTCTTTATGATACATAATTTTAAGTTTTATACAAAATGGATATTCTAAAAAGTCGTTTTCGATGTCTCTCTCGTCAAAGAATTTTAAAGTTTTCTCTGCAACGATCCGGCAGTATAATTAATGCATGCGCTATCATCCATAATATTATGTTGACAGAAAATTATACTTTGCCGTCGGATAACGAAATTTCAATGAAAGTGGATGACGAAGAGGATGGTATAGATCCACAATATAATATAAATACAAGAAATGCAGTAAATTTTCTAATAGTAGGCAGGAGATTGCAGGACGAAATTGCTCCTCAATTTTAATTCTTATTTTGTACATTCCAAAATATTTCAAACGAATATTATTAAATTAATAATTTCTTTAATTCATTAATTAAATCTACAATTCATTCATTAACATAGTAACACAGGTAAAACAATATTTCCAAACGCAAGCCAAATTGTCCTTTTGAATTTGGAGCATTTCTTTCATTATATCCAATTTTCGTCTTTTTAGCCGCAAATTCTCCCAATATTTTTTCCAAGTTGATCCAGTCTTATGCGCCCCTCCCATTGCATTTATAAGGCATGCTACATCCTGCAAGTTTGCATTTTCCATCCTCTGCAGATGAAAATTGGTTTCGAGCCAACTCTAAATGTTCCTCTAAATAATCAACTAGAGCAATATTTTGGCTGTTTGTGGGCGCTTTAGCTAGGTTTTTTTAAAATTTATCATTCGATATTTTTAATACATAACGATAGTCACAGATTTTTTTAAAATGACTTTTTTGACATTTCAAATGAGTTTGGAAAAAGTCATATGACCCAGACAGAATCGATATTTATGACTTCAATTTCGAAATTTAAGTCATATGACTTGAAGTCATCAAGTTAGAATTGACCCCCAGGCCAACCAAACTTAAACTAGTACTGATCGCGGCTTCATCCTTTTACAGCCTTTACATATTTAAGTAATAGTAGAAAATAATCTGTAAACTTAAAAATATTCACGTACATTCTTTTATTGTTTTTTAAACTTTTGTTTATTTTTTGACGGAATTGAAATATGTTAGTGTTCAAAAATAAATTGAGATAATAAATAGGTCAACTTAATTTTTAAAATTTCTAGCCTTCAATATTTATTTTCATATATATGTTGTTAGTTCGAGTTGACTATAAAATTTAGTTAACTTTTTTTGTTTGATGCTAGATTTTGTTTTTGTTTAATAATTTTATTATGGATTTATAATAATAATTAAACTATAGGAAGTTATTATGGGATGTAATTTTATGTTTGACAGATTACTTAGTGCTATAAAATTATATACAATTTGGAGTTTTGGTTTGTTGGATTTTGGTAGTAATTACGTAATTATCGTGGAAAAAAATGTTGATGGAATCCACATGTGGAACTTATTATTCTTATTGTTAATTTATTATTGAAGTGTTGTTCTTTGTTTTTCGATTTACAGTTAATTAATTTCTATATTGGAGATCCTGATAAGAATGTTTTGAATATATTTATTGGGAATTTAATATTAAATTTTTTGTATCTATTAAGCTGAATTATGATTGGTGATAAGAAATCAATTCGATATTACTGATAAGATATATAAGATGAATTAATTTTTTATAAAAACATAACATAAACAAACATTTACAAACATAAACAAATTTTATAAGAAGACGAAATTAAATTCATAATACATTTAATCAACATGACTAAAGCTTATTAATTTTATTTTTTATTTTGCCAAACATAAAAAACAGATATTAAAATCCCTAAAATTAATTATTTGCATTATTTATTTTAATTTTCATACACAAAAATATAAAACGCAATTTCAATTGTTGCGGAACACTAGAATTAAATATAAAATCATGGTCAAGATTTTAATAAAGTGGAAAATGGATAAAGCTTTTTTAATGTAAATCAAGATAGTTTTATTTAATAGTAACAAGCGGTAAAATAGTTATTTACGATACAAGCGGAGAAACATGAACTACACTTTTAAGTTTGTAATACTTACACTACCTTCCAACTGAGTGAGCTGAGTTTTTGCGTAAACAACACCCGTGTACTCTTTATCATTGAGTTTATAGGTTCAAAAACTATGCAAGTTTAGACTGTATTTGATCAAATGTATTAATATGACTGAAAAGTGCATGTCGCTCAAACAAATTTTACATAACTCAACTCAATGAGTTTTCGAAATATCCGCTTTTGAAAGTCTGTAATTTTGGAAAAAAAAAATTGGCTTCACATTTTTGCTCTTTTTGACCGGATAACTTTACTATTTTATGTATTTTCCTTCAAGAAGTCTAAATAGCACAGATACTCATTTTAGAATATATAATGATGGCCCGCTGACCAGGTTCCTCACACTTAATTAAAGAAAATCTAGACCATTTTAATGGGAAAATATCTTGCTATGAATATGTCTGCGTTTTCATCTTCTTTTTCTCTGTCATCTTCTTCGTCGGACCCCTGTAGGGAAACGGTTAGAGGATCCACCTGTAGAGGACCCAATTCAGGCAGTTCCCTTGGCGATTTTGGCATGCTGAAGGGGGGAGCATTTGAGGCTTGCTTTTTGCAGCCACACTTCGCGCTGGCACAGTCTTTCGTGCATCGGCAGAAAATCATTTTCAGTATATCGTCCGGTACAACTGCAAACTCACTATGCACTGGGACCAGGCAGTTGTTCTCAACCTTCTACCCATACATCTGAGGAGGCAGGTAATTTCCCAGCCACAGCTGAACTTGGTGGAATGTTTGGAGGGAATGCTGTTTTACTGCTTCTTCGGTGGGAGGAAGACAAGAGATATCAGACTCGATGGTCAGGCCACCGATTTCAAGAATGACTTGTAACTGTAGGCATTGAGGGATACCTCTTTCGCTGGAGCCCAATACCACCTCAAGATATATATCTCTATATCTCTATATCTGTATCTCTGGTCTCTGGGAAGGGAGAAAATTCCTCAAACCAATGGGTGAGGTTGGCAATGTCAGCTTCATCCTTGTTTTAGTGGACTTGTCCGAAATCTGCATGCTGCTCTCTGGTGTAAAAAAGAACTCCACCGAACTCATTTAAAGAGGTGCAGATATCATGAGTTGCACTCACTCCCACCACCCATTTGCTAAGCTCAACGCTCAACAGTGAAACTGCTTTAACATTTGAAGGAAAATAGATAAAATAGTAAAGTAATATATATTATTGAAAAAAATGTAATGTTTTACAACACTATGGCCAGCATTTAGTTTTTCGGTGAATCGTTGGAGTTATCCGGTCAAAAAGAGCAAAAATGTGAGCAAACATTTTTTTTCCAAAATTACAGACTTTCAAAAGCGGATATCTCGAAAACTATACAAGATATCAAAAAAATTGATTGAGTAAAACTTGTAGCAAATTTAATCAGCTTTCATTTTGTATGGATTGGTCATGTCGGTAGGGCGTACAGTTTTCGAGATATAAGCAGAAAACCGAAAAATGAGACTTTCAAAAACCCTCTCCCCCTTGGCATAGGGGCTACGGGCGGGGACTTTTGATATGTTCACCTCCTAACTTGTCCAAACAAAGTCACGAAGTCAAAAATTGTGTTCAAAGCATTTCCCTCTATACCTTTTTTAGAGCATTCGTTGACTGAGCTAATATGTACATTAGATTTTTGAGGTTTGAAATTCACAGACTGACGTTCATAATTACGCATAGCCCAAAACGACGTTAAATTTTGATAACAGGTTTCTTTAAATGCTATTAATTCAAAAACTCCTTTTAAAAACATTAAGCGTTTAACCGTGTATCATTTTCTTTCGTGTTTTAAATTGTATCTGAAATAATTGATTGTAGACATCTGATATACGGTACAGGTCCATTCAAGTAGGCATCTGATACACGGTACAGGTCCACAACTTTATAAATTGAATTTATAACGTCACGGTTCTTCTAACAAACAGACAGACAGGTTGATATCAATTAAAATTAAATAATGAAATCAAAATTCACAAACAGATTTGAGATTTTACAACACGCATAACACAACATACCAAAAGCCAGTATAAACTCATTGATCATAGTTTTACATATTTTATAATTATAAAGTTTTTTAAAAGTTCAAAAAACTTTAAATTAAAAGTCCGCTAAACATAAATCAATCAATTTTAATTCACCATAAACGTTGCTATTTTTTTTTTTAAATTCATTTAAAGATTATATTAATATAACGTCGCTTTAATAATGAAACAACGTATTCGCAAAAGTGTAGTTTCGAGATAATTGGGTTTAAAGATTTTTCGATTTTCTGATTTTCGTAAACTCGGCAGCACTATTGAATGAATAAAGATATTGGAAAAAAAAATTCTGCCAATTAATCTTGACTAATTTCCCCATAGCATATTAAAATTTCACTTTGGTACCTGCTGGCTTTTCTACCTAAAAAGAGGTGAAAAGTCAATCAGGTACCTTATACGTTATTTCATATTTCATATACTTACGTTATTTCATTTTGCATGGAAGTACGATTAACCTAAAACTAATCATTATTGAACTAACGCATAATATTCTTACAATTTTTTATTTATATGAACCGGCATATCATGTAGTAATGAATGATGCTTATACAATATTTTAGATTTACCATTTCGTGTGGCGATCGTAATGTATGTAAAGTATACGACGCTGATTTTACCCAAGTTATTATTCTGTAAGAATTGAAATATTGTACATGCATTTACGCTGTTTCAATATTTAACCAAATTCAAATTTGCATGTACGTTAATTAACAATATATTAATTTTCACCCCCAGTTATAAAAAAATTGGAAAAAATTAAAATGCCACTTTATAGACATCCTTATGGGGAATGCAGCGCACCCATTATATAATAACAACGTATATATAGCATACGTTATTTCATTATTAAAGCGACGATAAATTCCTCTTTCTATGATTCATCTTTTATTCTGATTTCTGATGTTATACAGTGTGCTCAAACGTTAATTTTGTTGTTCACCACCTTATATAAATTTAAACAATTTTATGTAATTATTTCTGATGTCTGACGTAGTAAATACAAATGATAGCGACGCTATGATTCGTATTTTGTTTCAGTCGTTATAGAAAAACCCTGTAGAAATCATTTTAATTGTAGTAATTCATTTCGTTGGTATTTATTCCAAAAATAAACTTGATTTTTATTAAAACAAGCTCTCTTGTGTTGTTTTTACGTATGTTTTAACAAATCGTGTTTTCCCTTAGCTTTGACGTCAGCAAAGTGTATTAGAAAAACCGATAACAACTTTTTTCTCGTGATCATGTTCGGGAAGTTAAATAATTTATCGATTATATTTTTAAACTTATTATAATATAAAACTACTTATTAGAAAATATTTTGTTTGCCTAAGTTTAACTATAATATAGTTATAATATAATATGGAAAGGAAGGTTAAAGTATAATAAGAATGATTACGATTGCAACACGTGTATCTTTGTTTTATTGCTCGCCAGTTTCAATTAATTAAAAAAATAGAGGTGTGGTGAGTCGAAATGTGGTGAAGATATATTAAACAATTTGAAAACTAATAACCAGATGACACGAAACAAGTAATGTATTAATTAGCGTATATGTATGCTAAATATAAATATTCACACAATGATGAGAGATTATGTAATTAAAAAATTAACAAAAATATGGTATTGAAATTATTAAGAAATGTTGAGTCATACTACCAACGAAACATTTTTAAAACAAATAATTTTATTGCGTTTTAAAAAATGTAATTACAGTTGGTAACATGAAATTATCATATGACTTGTTAAGCCCCCCTTTCTGTGTGTGTATTTTTGTGAAATACTTTATTTTCATAACACACCCACAATTTCTAAAAAAAACAGAATTATTTGTGGAAATTCGGTCGCACGCAATACTTGTAATTTTTCGATTTTTATAACGAAAAACGTTGTCACAAACGAGTTGTAGTTTTTACCAAGCCTACTCAATTTAATATTTCTATTTTTATTCTTTCCTTAAATAAACAGACAATTTTTTTGCTAAACAGCGTCTTACCTTTAACATATAAATCTTATATGAATAAACACAAAAGATAGTTAAATATGAAATCAACTTTGCATCGAATGTTCTAGAAATAAAAAAAATATGTCTGATGAAATGTGGCAGCTACTAAAATTTATGTATGACTTTAAGTATTTTCAACAAATATTAGTTCTTTTGTTTTTTAAAATAATTCTTAAAATATTAAACTATTTTTCGTTTATTATCGAATTAAAAAGATAGACACATTCAAAAGATATATACACACAAATACATTCAAAAACAAAGTAAAAAATCATTGATCCGAATTTTTTTTTATATAAAAAGCGAATAGGAATATATATTTTATATTTCCTTTCTGTTTTTAACTTGGGTAAATTTTTCATATACATTCACATAAATATGACGTGCCTCTGTAAACGACCAATGAGAAACAGGGGCTCGACTTACGTCACAAAGGGGTAAAGAGGAAAAGAGGAATGCCCTTGCTAAACGACCTCATTGTGCGAATACTTATACTCGAAAATATAAGAAAAATAATGGAAAATAAATAAAATGTAAAAGTTTCAGGTTTTGCTTAATTAAGAAAAATTGTTGTATTGAGCTGTACATGTATGAATGTATTTTGTTTGATTGCTTTTCTTGACGCTGATTATGTGATTGGAGATTGTGTATTTAATCTATTTAAATACAAAATTAGCTACTTTGGTTTCAATGTGGTGTTGCATCAATACGTTTTGGATTGTTGCCAATTTCTATGGGTACCAATTAGATAGAAAACAGAAACTGTGATCGGCAATCGTTATGGAGACATAATATTGTGTATGTTGATATAATTCTATTAAATTTTAAATGTCTACAGGTAATTAAGCAAATTAAATTTAAATTTCAAAACTATTTTTATGTCAGAATTGTAAGCAAGATGGATAGTTTATACATTTCAAAAATGTATAGCAGAGTGCAGAGATTTTTCAAATTAAAGTTGCTTTAATCGAAAAAATTGTATTTGCCGAAAATTCTACAGTTTTATTTATTTAATTGCGAAATCAAGGCAAGAAATTCTTTAAAAATATGATTGTTATATTTGTTTTGTTCATAGTATTATTTCATGATGAAGAAGATTTGTATTTCAAGACCTCTTCCTTTATTGTATTTCAAGACCTGGAGTTTCATCTAATTAATGTCAATTACTGGGAAATGCAGTGTGTGCAAATACTTCATTGGATCGTTATATTTAATTTAAATTCCCCCTAACGATATCTTCACGAAAATAAAAAATAAAAAAGGGTCAATACAAAAATAATCATGTTATATAAATTTTTTTGTCGCAATGTCTAGACAAATTGAAATTAAATATGGTAACAGACTCCATGATTGCATTGCAACCGTTCCTTTAGTTTTAGTATAAGCTATGTTACTTTCTTTTACTTAACCTCCGATATTGAATTACAACAGATTTTGCATCAATCATAAAAATTATTAAAGGATGACCGTTATATCATATATACATTATACATATATGTATACATATTTATATAACTCTTTTATCCACATGCACAAGCATGTAAAACAGAGTTCGATTAAAATAATATAAGTATTCATTTTGAAAAAAGCGACATATTATCAATTCTATGTTGAAAAGAAAATTTGAATAGTTAGTGTTATTTATTCAGTTATTCAGTAAAGTTAACATTCCAAACGGTTACAAATTAAAAGTTAAAAATAAGTAAAAATTAATTAACTAAAAAACAGTAAATTAAAGTTTTACGCAAAAGTAAAGAAGGTTCAATTGTTGTTTACATATTTGTCGTTGCTTTTAGTGTCAATATTTTTTTAAGTATATTTGCTTGACTTTAATTTAATGTATTCCGTTGATATTCTATTAATATGACATTGTAAAACGTGATATTAAGTTGAATATAAATTTCGATTAATATGAACCCCTCTTTGTTCATTATCCAATTTTTAGTTATATAAATGTGTGTATAGTGTATTATATTTCAATTTGAAATAAAATAGAACAAACCAGTTTTATAAAAAACAGCTTAAGATAACAAAACCTAAAAAAATATAAAATTAAAATGTTATAAAATTTGTCCGATCTAATGTGATAAGAATTCTTATGATTGATATCGAATTTGAATTTAAGGCTATAAGCTGTGTAACCCAAATTCAGGAAAACTACAAACTCTTCCCCTCTTCTTTCTATTAATAGGTTTTTATCTGCAGTTTCATATAAATTTTTTTCACAAAAATTCATGTAAATTTTACGAAGTTACTATATAAAAAAATTAACTCTGCTTAAGATCATAACAATAGAAAAATAATATCTTAATCGACGCAAAAAAGAAAGACGTTTATTTTTGCAACTTCAAATTTTAAATTCTTTGGTGTGGTGAACACTTAAGCAAACTGACCTTTTGACACGTTTAAAATTAAATTTAGAAAAGGCTCGTGCCTTTAATTTTCATCCTAGTGGAATACATGTAGCTCTGTACTCCTTGTACGATAAATTATTAGATTATGGATTTACGGTATGACTATAATATGTCTTGAATGAAAATGAAATTGGTTGAATTTAATTAAATTAAAACACGTTTTATAAAAAACAAGAATTTATTACGTTATTTTATTTTTATTTTTAAAAAACCAAACCTATATCAAGCACGTTTATTTATAAAGTCATTAATTATTTTCGTATTAGTTGTATTTAAACTATTTTCGCCTATATATTTTTCTCTTGTCGCCAAGCGATAGATAGATGCAGATTGTCGTCTGAACAAAAAAGGCCATCTTACACTCAAGGATAAACGATATGTTAAGAAAACAATAAAACTAAAAAACTTAAAGGTTATTTGACTTAAAATTTTGAGCATTTAGTTTGATTTTTACAAATTAAATATAAAAACAAAAACAATTTAAGTTTGTTGATCTAATTGTTCAATGAGGGACAACGAAACATAAAAATTTGTTTGTTTACTACACTTTTGCAATGTCAACTTTCTCTTTTTATTCAAATTCAATTAAAATCAAAATGTAATTTTATGTAATTGTAATTGTTAAACTTTTTATTTTACTTATCTAATTTCTTATGGTATTTATTCACTCCATAGCAAATGAAGTCATACACAAATATATAAACTACAATTGTTTCCAAGAAATATTATAATAAATAATAAAATTAAACAGAAATTAAAAAAATTATTGCAATTCAAAAATAGGGGATTTTTCTTTATAAAATTATAATATCGCATATTATTAAATAGTAGATGCCGGTACGGCAATTTGCTTTATTATTTCAAATAATTTTGGGCTGTTTATAATTCTAACATTTGGCATTTTATATTATTCGAAAACTTAAACGGGTTTTTGTAGTTACGAGATACGAGATTAAGAATATTTATGGGTTAAAAGTGTATTTTAACGGAAACCGATAAAACAATGTAGCTTTTTAGAAAATAGCAAGGATATCTCCTATTTCATGCGCGATTATTTCTTATCATTGAAAAATAAAAACGTAATAAACAGAATTAAACATCTAAGCTTAGGCATTAAATTTATAATATACATATCTCGTTTTTTAATCGCAAACACACCCAAAATTATAATCACAAAGTAATTGAACTTTTTTTTCAATACAATCACCTTAAGGTATTCAAGTTTTTGTACCAATTCTGGTTTTTATTTACTTTATGTTTAATAAAGGAAATTTTATACAATTGATAAAGCTTATCAATTGAACGTATTTCATAAACCGGACACAATAGATTGTTAACAGATTATTCACATTTTGCAATATTATAAAATTCGAGTTCATCAAAAGTTCTATTTAGCGATTTGTTAATAACCATAAAAAGAGATTGTACTATAAAATAAATATAACACTGTTATGTTAAAATTATAACTATTAATTTAATTATTGTTTGCGCATATCTGATACTAAAATTGATCTATATTGAATAATGTGAATTGTGAACTAGTCTCAACCAGTTTTCAGTGTAGTATTTATTTTTATTAGTATAAGATATACTCGCCGACAGTTAATTAGAACGGCAATCAGATAAAATTTATCTTGAAATTCTTTTCGTTAATGTGCCTTGTAAATCAAATGTAAATGACATAAGCAAAAAAAATAATAAAATTTTATATGAATTGCCAGTCTGAAGGTTAGTCTAAAAATTATCGAATGATAGCGAATTTCGAGTTCCATATGATTGTAGGTGTTTAAGGTGTGAATGAAAAAGCATTAATTTTTCAAATTTTTGTTTAATTATTTGTTTCTCCTACATGTTGTAAAATAGAAGATCTTTATTAGTCCAGTAACTTTATACATTACCGTATGCGTCAAATCCGGTAGTTCTGATTTTTTGCAGACTTGTTTATGATGTTGGCCTAATGAATAATCCAAGTTTGTGACCTCGAGCGCCGAACGCAACTTCGTCAAAAATCGCAAAAACCGCGAAAAAATCGTTATTTTTTCATATTTTGGCGATTATAACCCTAAAGGACTAGTTTTTTCTTTAACCTTTCTTAGGCCGTTTTTAAAGTAGACTAAATTTGCTACAATATGATACTAGAACTGTCTCTGCAGACCCACTAGTTTCCGAGATTAAGCCTTTCAAAGTTTATCGTTTTTTTTTTTTCGAACTTCGCAATTTTTTGCAATTCTGTCGTTCTAAATGAACTTTGACCCTAAATATACTATCGAAGCCCTGTACTTTTATGATGAGATGTTAAAAAAGAAAATGAGAAGTGTGAACAATGTGCACAGGTATGTTGAACTCTCGATACTTTTCCAAAATCATCCTTATCGAGAAAAGTGCATCGATAGTACCTCGGCCCCGCCGGAAACCACACTGATATTCTCCAAACAGTTGTTCAGCAAAAAGAAATAAATGATTAAATTAACAATTAAATCAATATTTATAAATTTTATGCATTTGTTACAAAAAATTGTGTGTATAACTAGTGCGAATGCGTTTTCCAAACGCGAGTTATTGCAGCACTCCCTACGGTCATGCTGCAAACTAACTCTTGTTTGGAAAACACATTCGCACTAGTAATACAATCTACTATTTCTCATTGGCCACCACACACACATGTATTTATTAATACAATTATTAGGACAGGGATGTACAAAACTCTACAAAGGTATAAATTGCAAAAAATTGCGAACTTCGAAAAAAATGATAAACTTTGAAAGGCTTAATCTCGGAAACTATTGGGTCTACAGAGACAATTTTGGTATCATATTGTAGCAAATTTAGTCTACTTTAAAAACATTTAAAACTTTTAAAGAAAAAACTAGTCCTTTAGGGTTATAATCGCCAAAATTTGAAAAAAAAAATAAATAACGATTTTTTCGCGGTTTTTTCGATTTTTCGATTTTTGACAAAGTTGCGTTCAGCGCTCGAGGTCACAAACTTGGATTATTCCTTGGGCCAGCATCATAAACAAGTCTGCAAAAAATCAGAAATACCGGATTTGACGCATACTATGAGAACTACCGGATTAGACCCCATACTCTCAGGCGACAAAGTTACTGGACTACATTCAAAAATTAAATTAATTTAGCCCTCTTGAAAGGTTCCGTTTGAGGTTCGTCCGTATCTGGATCGACGTATTTGGAAGGCATATCCCCATCAGGGGATGGTGATGAATCGTCGACGTCGTGTGCCAACAAGTCATCCTCCATTTCGACATCGGAGAGATCGTCACCTTCTCAGATATCTGCTACTGCAACTACAAAAATGATCAGGTACAGTTACATAATCTTCTTTTCTCATCGGCCACCGCACACATATATCTATTAATACAATTATTAGGACAGGGATGTAGAAAACTCTACAAAGGTATATTGCAAGCAATTGCGAAGTTTGAAAAAAGTGATAAACTTTGAAAGACTTAATCTCGGAAACTAGTGAGTCTACAGAGACAGTTCTAGTATCATATTGTAGGAAATTTAGTCTACTTTAAAAACGGCCTAAGAAAGGTTAAAGAAAAAACTAGTCCTTTAGGGTTATAATCGCCAAAATATGAAAAAATAACGATTTTTTCGCGGTTTTTGCGATTTTTGACGAAGTTGCGTTCGGCGCTCGAGGTCACAAACTTGGATTATTCATTAGGCCAACATCATAAACAAGTCTGCAAAAAATCAGAACTACCGGATTTGACGCATACTACCCCATACACTCAGGCGACAAAGTTACTGGACTATATTGGGAAAATAATTATTTACTCGTTACATTTTGACGTAGTTTAATTAGTGAAGCTCTTTTATGAAGGAGGTATAGCAAACATCGCGCTGTGACACCTTATTTCTATTTTGTTTGCTCAAACATTTCAGTATTCCAATTTAAAGTATTGACTATCCGACTAGCATTAAATACAGGCTCTATCTGGACCGGATACGGCTTTCTCTAACACTGATAGGGACCGGACTAGGCACACTGAACAGGCGCTGATCAGTAATATAACGCCCAAAACTATCCAAACCGGATCAGGCAGTTCTGCTAGAACCGGACCAGGGCCCGATCAGCTAGGGCATTTACTACTACATAAATTAGAAATTTTTTTTTATTTTCAGAATGTCCAATAAATTCGTTTATAAAAATATCCTAACTTTATACTTACCTATGTGTAGTCATAATGCTAAGAAGTGAAAACTAAAGTATATCTGAAATTTCGGCAACTATGTGTATCTACTAAAATAGATATTAATTTCTAGTGAATTTTAACCAAATTGGACAAGGATCACGACAAATGGAGGGGTCAGTCCCGCATGGAGGGATCAGTTTTTATTGTTTTGAAAATTTTTTTATTTTTGATCTACGGGTGTGACAATCCCGCGTACTCCAGTCCCTGCTATAACTATGTGGGCGCTTTAATCCTCAAGAAAGACGGTGCGTCACAGGATCAAGGAATATGAAACCGGCTGGATTATTGGCAACTACTTGTTTTGTTTCAGCAAATTTTTGTCAAAATTTGCTATTTCCTTTTTAATTTACTTTTATTTTCTCTATTCTATCATAAAATATTGGCCTATGTCATATTTTGTCAGTGATAGGATTTTTTGTTTAGTTATCCATTCTAAAAATATAAAAAAACAAAAAAAGACAGATTTACGTTCATCAACACCTTTGAACGTACATATGTTGTTGTGGGACCTTGGTCTTAAAAGGTTTTTATGTGTTATTATGACACATATTGTAATTCCTAAACACAACACATTTTATAAAAAAAAAAAAAAAAATAGGGTATACCTTAATTGGAAAATCAATCATATATGATTCTGATCAGGCATTTACTACTTGGGATGAGGTAGGTCTTCGCAGTCCGGGCCAGATCAGGACAAATCAGAGGTGCCGTCTAATACAATCAGGTAGGATTTCTGATAGAGTCCGGATGCAAATACTCTATAAGGGTAGCCGAGCAAAAATTTGTCAGGGCTCAAATAGGGTTCTAATCAGGTTTGTCCAAGTACGGATCACGCATTGGGCCCTTATTATGAGTGTAACACTTTTTCCTTATCAGGTCGTGATTGGGATAGCCGGACCACACACTGATATATGTTTAAACTTTGAATATGTAAATTTAATACGATAAATAAATTATAATTAAAATAAAATAAAAAAGTTACAATATACAATGGAAAAAAATTAAAACATATACCACCTTAATCACTATTAGTCTTTCAGCCGAGAAGCGATAGCTAAACCATAAACGAAACGGTTTTAACTATATATTTCTAAAAATTGACTCTAGTGAATTTTATCCAAATAAAATAGAGCTAAGATCGGGTTAAATAAGCCAGACCCTAATAGGGAAATCATATATAATTTCTGATAAAGGGGCCTGATACAATTAAATAGGGCAAATCCTAGTAAGGTATTTCGTATTAGGTCCTGATCAGATTGCCAAACTAGAGGTCAAATACGAAAAACCAAATAATGAACGAATATATAACTCCAACGGTAAAAGAAACGTGGATATATTCATGCCCCTAAATGGGCATTCTTGATTCTATGTCAGGTCCGGAACAGGCCACATCAGATTGTCCTAATAGGGTTTGGCCTTTCTGGTCCAGGTCTGGACCAGGTCCTGGTCACGCCCTGATTGTATTCAGGCTTTCCCTAATTAATTTCTGCTCGAGTAATTACGATTCGGCTCGTATCATAATAGCCCGGGTAGGAGCTGCCAATGTTAAACAACGGACCAATCTCGGGCCAGTATTGGCGAGCCAAGCCATGGCTAGTTAGCTTTGGGCCAGGTCTGGGCCAGTTGTAAATGCCTAGACTGAACCAAGGTTCAGTTTATTATATTAAGAGTTATTAACCAGTCTTATGCATTGTAAACGTGTGCAGGCCATATTATGTTTATCTTTATTTTCATATATGTTACTCTTTCCACAACCTCTTTCCACACATTTAAAGGAGGTCTGGAAAAAAAATTGGTTTAGTGAACCTGGCCCAACCACCAAAAGCTATGGCGCGATCTTGACCCAGTCTTGCTCCAGTCAGCCCCTTAGCTTTTTCTTACCCGTGAGGGAATGCCTGAACAAAAAGCTAGTCGGGTATAGACATTTAAGTGCAATTGCACCATTCTACATCTCTATATCATGAGTAACTATTTACCTTTTCTATTTCTAATGGGGCTGCAACGGCTTATGTAAACATTTTGTAATTTGGAAATATATAGACTGCCACAATTACAATGAATTTTCAATTTTATCTTTTATACACTCAAGCCTCAGCATGACACAGGCGATGATCTCATTTTCACAGAAATTACTCGAGTGACAATTTGCATTGTGCAGTTAGTATTATGATCACTATATAGCTATTTCTGAACGTTATAAACCTTGGCGTCTGTCTTTCATGAAACACATAAAATTGGAAATATTGGAATTGGAAATATTAACTTTAGTTGTCTTTTAATGGAGCAAATGATAAATTTTTAAAATGGTCACAACAGTCGGTACCCTCTTTAAAACAAATTTGTCTGCCATATGATAGAGCCTGGAAAACTAAAACTATTTGCTTTTAATACTTTCTGTTTTATTACGTATTTTGTAAAATTTTGAAATCTAAATGCTGGTTCTCATAAACCGCAAGTCGTATTATGGTATTTATTTCTATTGCCATAAAATTAGTGAGCTTAAAATTTAGTTTTATGAAGCAGTTAAATCCTAAACCTATTTACATGCTCTAAGCACATTATGCAAACTTATCTGAGCCTCCATAGATGCGTTAACAGAACTAAAAATAGATACAAAATTAGACTCGCAATCAAATATTTAACTTATTTTTCATTTTATTTAACATGTTTTATTTTTTATATGTTTTGCTCTGAAAACTTAATTTTTTTCATAATTTTTTATTAATTATCAATTATCATAAATATTTTTACTAAACGGTTCTTGCAAATACGTTCTTCATACTAAATGATTCTGTACCATGGCGAGTCATTGGCGCCATAAAACCAACCAACCAACCGCCGCAACTCAAGCATCTGTTCTCCATGTTAGGGGCGGCTTGGAGCGGGCGTCTGTCTTGGATCAAGCGGCTCGCTATATAAACGTGTAAAAAGGTTGTTTCTGGTGACCTTAAGATGCAGAACGAACCTTTTCACGAAAATTTGGGTTGGGCTAACCCCATTTCCGTAAAAAATTATTTGCATGAATTCTGCACACTGGCCTCGGACTATCTCTGACTCATTTCAAGAACTACCTCGGAAACTGTACCCGGACTACGATTTGAAAATGAGAACCAGGAACGTGCTAAGCCTTAGAAAACCAGGAGATCTATTAACACTTACAAACCAAATCGATAGCTACACACTAGATATAGTGGCATTTCAAGAACTAAGATGGCCAGGGAGTGGAATCCACGAAACAGCCAAGGGATACACTCTACTATTGCGGTCATCAAAACGGAGCAGAATTTGGAGTTGGCTTTCTCATACATCGTCGCATGAATCAACTGTTATCGACTTTTGCCCAATTAATATGCGGATATGCATAATGAGAATCCGCACGCAAAAATTTAATGTAACGATCATCAATGTTCATACACCTACTGAAGACAAAGCAGATGAAATTAAAGACCTGTTCTTCCTAGAACTCGAAGAAGTCATCAATAACATCCCGCGGCACGATATAAAAATCGTGGTAGGTGACTTCAATACTCAAATTGGTAGAAGTTTAAAACTTAAAACACATATCGGCCATAACAGCTTGCATCATACCAGCAACAATAATGGCTTTCGCGCAGCTGAACTGGCTTTGATATATGATCTAGTAATTTCTTTCTTCTTTCCTCATAAGAACATCCACAAAGCAACGTGGAAATCAAACGATGGAAGAACTGGAAATCAAATCGATCACGTCATGATTTCTAAGAGACACTCTACTAGTGTAACTGACGTTCGATCATATAGAGGTGCTGATATGGACACGGATCATATGCTTGTCCTCTTCAGGTGCAAGTGCAAGTTGTCATCTACATTTAATAGACAAGCAAAAAAGACCGTACGCTGGAATGTCGAAGCATTTAAACATCCGCAAACGCTGAAAATATATCAAAAAATAGTGACGCAAAGCATAGAAGAGCATGACATCCCGTCTGAGATGCCATTAAACATACAAGAAGAATTGCAAACGCTTCAATCAACCATTACATCTGCAGCACAAACTACAATCGGAAAACGACCACTAAAATCACGTAACGAATGGACCCAAGATCCACAGCCATCAAAAATGGAAACAACGAGCTTACAACAAATGAACGTAATGTGCTGGCAGTATGGCGATCCCACTTTCAAGACCTACTGAATAGAACGAATGAAGTTCATCCTATTCGAGCAATTGCTCCGTCTAGTGAGGAGATTTTTGTACCTTACCCAACAATAGAAGAAGTGGAAGCTCAATCAACATATTAAAAAACGGCAAATCACCTAGTATCGATGGAACCCCTGCAGAACTACTTAAAAATGGAGGAGCAGCTCTGGTCTCACGTATATACGATCTGATTCTTGCAATCTGGGACCAAGAAGAACTACCTGAATGGAACTACCTGAATAGAACTACTTTTCCTGAATGGAAAACAGCTCTCATTGTATCGCTACATAAGAAAGGCGACCGCCTAAAGTGTGCGAATTATCGTGGCAGCGCACTGTTGAACACTGCATATAAAATACTAGGTAATGTCGTACTTGCTCGACTCATCCCGTTCGCCGAAGCCATCATCGGTGACTATCAGTGTGGTTTTCGTCCCAACCGGTCAACCACAGGTCAATGTTCTACCTTAAGGATGATTCTGGAAAAATGTTGGGAGTACAACATCAGCATTCACCAGCTCTACGTTGCTTTCAAGCAAGCATATGATAGCATCATCCGCGACAACCTCTGGTCCGCACTCATATTCCTTGGTATCCCAGCGAAACTCGTTTCTCTGTGCAAACTCACAACATCGGGGTCAAACTGTAGAATAGTAATCGAAGGGTCAGTTTTTGACTCTTTTGATATAACATCAGGTGTTCGAGTAGGTGATGCACTCGCGCCCGCACTATTTAATTTGGCGCTTGAGTACGCGATAAGAAAAAGCCGAATTGAAACACAAAACTGCATATTTAATAAATATAGTCAAATTCTTGGCTATGCAGATGATATTGCGCTTCTCGGACGTAGACCAAGCGATATTAAGGATAGACTCTCTCAGCTTGAAAGAAATGCTAAAAGACTTGGATTATGCATCAACATCGGCAAGACTAAACTTTTAACAACATCCAAGAACATACCTCCCGGCAATAGAAAACAGTAGAAAACTTCACATACCTCGAGTCTGTAATAACATCGTCAAATGACATGCAGGAAGATAGCAAAGCCCGTATCTCTGCCGCATACAAGTTTCCTACGCATACTCAAAATTTTTGCGATCAAAACATCTTTCGCAGTCGTGCAAACTCCCACTTTACAAAGCATTAATCCGACCTGTGCTTACATATGGAAGTGAAAACTGGACACTGACTTCCTCCGATTGTAGAATTTTGTCAACATTCGAGAGGAAGGTCATACGAACAATTTATGGTCCATGTAAAGTTGCTGAAAATCAGTATAGAATCCGAATGAATCATGAAATCAGACAGCTTCTTGGAGGCTGCCTGTATTCATTAAATCCAACCGGATTAGATGGTTTGGTCATGTAGAAAGGGCTCCATTAAATAGAATGATAAAAAAAGCGTCCCAACAACAACCAGCTGGTGTTCGTCGAAGAGGAAAACCTTGACAATGTTGGCGTGATGACATCATCCAAGATCTTCGTGATATAGGATGTCGAAACTGGGGTCAACTGGTCATGGAACGAGATGATTGGAAGCTGATTGCATAGATGGCAAAATCCCTCCATGGGATGTAAACGCCAGAGAGAGAGAGGTTGAACACAGCCAGCATAAATAACATCCATCCATACATACACGGTTTACTTCACGGTTTATTTGATATGTGGAGCTATAAAATTGATGTTTTGCATTTTTTGTTGTTTGTCAAAAGCGATAACAAAAGAGTCTTAAATCATCTATGAATTGAACTGTAACTTTCAGTTGATACCTAATCTTTTTTACTTTAAATTAAGAATGTTCTTGAATTTTTGGTCTGAAAATCACAGTTGATCTAATCTTCAAGTTTCTGAAAAAATAAATAATTGCGTAACCACATCAATAAAATCAACGTTTGACATTTCGTGCACAAAACTTTTAAAAGCCAAACGTTTATTTTAATTTATTTTTATGATTGTATAATAAATAAAAGTTGAAGTAAACATAATAAATGCAATATATTTAAAACCTCAGTTTGTAATATATTAATATAAATTTTAACAAATAAATAATTTTAAATCTAATATTAAAGAATATTGAGTGGAAATAAAATCCTAAAACCAACTATGTAACCGTATCAACTATCAATATTTTCCTAATCTTTTGTTTTTTTAATGAATGGAATGAATCTTTTCATATGACTCTTCGCAATTTCTATTGAAAGTTTTTCATAATTTAAACGAAATTTTTTTTATTGTATTATTTCTTAACAGTTTTGTTATTACAATTAATAATGGAGGCTTGGCTTTTTATTCAGTTTTTTTACGCACACAATTTTTACTGCAAGATTAATATGAAAAATTAACTAATATTTGAATGTATGTAGTTTCAGTATATGAAATTGTATACATGCCTCTTGAAGTTTTAATGCAGCAACTAATATTTACATATATATTGCTATAAAAATTCGAACATGTTTTTAAAGATGATGTAAGAAACTAAACTTATTGTGTTAGATTAAATTTCGATTATTCACGATGAGCAAGGCAATCATGGTGATAAGTGTGAACTGTTTACTTGTTGACGTGTTTTTGACGCAAAGAAAGACCGTACTGTTGAATATGGATTGGACTGACGTATATCACATACCTCGGAATGATTCAAATGTACGTTAGGTATCTTGGGCTTCGGATACCGAGTTTTAAAACACGACTGCAATGATATGTGGACTGATTAGTTGAGCAACGCCTATGCATTGATCATGTAATTTGATTGATTTCATATTAGAAACAAACAATCGAGATTTAAAATTTTTTAAGCAAGATATTTGATTTTCGATTAAAATGACCTTTGATTACATTTATTCTATCTTATATGTGTTGAAAAAATAAATCAATTTAACTCGACTTGGAAACAAAATCAGGTTCTTAAACTTAATATAAATAAAATAACCGAACTTTTTTTCTCCATTTCCTAATGTTAACGATTAATTTTATATGTGAATATATGTTAGTGTGATTACAAACAAATAGAAGGCCTGTCGTATTTTCGTAATAATCACAATTTCTATTGGTTCTTATTTATCAAAAATTAATTTCATTCACTGATTTAATTTTTATTTTCTGTCAAATTATAAATATTTGAGTACAAAAAACTCATTCAAATGAGTTATTTCACCTATTGCTTTCATCATTTTCACTTGTATAAAGTCGTTATTGAAATTAACATATGCTTGGATACTGGATTAAACCGATTTTTTTTTGTAAAATAACAAGAAGAAACAAATTATATGAATATTTTTAGATTACATATATCTTTCGTTACACGAGAAAAAAAATAAATATATGTATAAGCTAAAAATATTTAAAAGTATTAATGAATTAAAAAAAATAAATTCCCAGTGACTTGGCGTCATATGTTTTACAAACAGAATTATTTGTAACTTTTTGAATACGCCTTCCATTTATTTATCGCGAAAGTATGTATTACGAATTTCATATAATTGTAACTCGTGATTTTCACATTATTTTTATTTTGTTTTAATGATAAATGTTTTATGTACGTCATACATGTTAATAAATTTAATTCGTTATATTTAGTTGTATCGCCATATGAATGTATCGAAGAATGCAGAAAATCCAAAAAAGGATAAATGTTAACTATATGAAGCTGTTTTTCGAGAGAAATCTCGTTCTTCAGCTTCTAAATACGGTTAATAAAGGCATAAAACGAATATGCATGGAAAAGATTATATTTTGCAATATCATAAAAAAATATTTCAAGTTATGTGGTGAATGTTGTATGCCTCAAATGATATATGAGCTAGAGTTAAATAAATAAGAAAACTTCTGTTTTTATTTACGTAGCTGGGAATTTGAAAAAACCAATAGAGTCCATCCACAAAATAACGCAACAATCATTATCGCTCCAACAAATATACGTACGTGAATTGAAGAATCTGATTAAGAAAGCTTCATCAGGTCACAACTGTATCTCTAAAGTGTAAACTTCAACTCAATACATTAAAAATTTCTACTAAAAATAAGAAACAAAAAAAATATTGATATCAAAACTTTAAGTTTTTGTCTCTCTCTCTCTCTTATAAAATAGTCTATAAATATCAATTTATGAAATAAAATTCATTTCATTTAAAAATTAAACGTTAAACTGTAAACATACGTGAAAAAATAAAATTTTATTTTCTACAATTTTTTAATTAATTTATTATTTTGTTATAAAAGTGTAAATTAATATTATTTACAAGTAGAATGTTTATTAATAATAAAATATTGTGATTATATTTTTTAAAATAAAGTTTCTTGAATTGCAATATTTTTTAAGTTTTCATAATTTATTTATTTATTTATATTTAAGAATTTATAAAACTATTAAATTATTAAAAATAAGTGTATTGTGATAATATAATAATAATAAAAAATGACAATCATCACTGATAAATCGGAAATGGTAATTTAAATTTAATTAGAATAAATAGTGTTACAATTAAAAATTTACATATTCGTGAATCTGTTTGCATCGACTAGTAGATAACGTGTTTTTTTTTAACATACCGCTGTTTTATGTGAATTAATTTATGATAAAAAGAACAGGAAATTAAAATAGACTTTAAAAGTCCAAGCAAGTTTTTATATTTTTAATTAGTTTCTTTATATAGATATTATAAATTTTTGTTTTTTGATAAAAACCAAAAACGAAAGCAAGCAGCATTTTTGGAATTAACATTTTGGTTTAATATCTAATTAATGATTAAAAGATATACAAATGAAAGTTTAAACCTGAATTCCAAGGTTAGCCAGCTCTCCTTTCAATCGCGCATCCAATTTAATTAATTCAACTTTGAAGGTGGTTGAGTTTCCTTTGATTTGATTTTTTTGTCCTTCGTTTATTTCTTATATATTTACTTATAATTTGTGTAACAAACTAATTATTGTAGATGATTAATCAACAATGCTGTGATACAATTAAAAAAATTTTGTTTGGTATATACAATTATTTCCGTGGGTTATCAAAAACATGTATTACAAATATAATTGTTTTTTTATTAAAAACATGTACACATAGTTGTTGATATTTTTTTTTTCAAAAGAAAAATTGCGCACATAATTAAGATTAATTTAATTCAAAAACAAATTGGCAATATATGAGTTATAAATTTCTTTTCAATAACGTTCAATGTCAAAACTTGTTTCCAAATTCTTCAAATTTTACATACGCAAGTTGATGCAGTCGTTATGAATCGAATTCGTAATATTAATTAGAAAAAATTTAACGGTAGAATAATTTATTTTTCATGGCGCCATTAAGCGCAAACGGCACGCGATCTGCCAATATTTGATTATTTTCGTTTATAATAAATTTTGATCCTGTATAATTGGTATTTCAGATTTATTATATTGAATCTTTATTTTTTATTACAGATCCGCGAGCAATGTCAAGAGTTAGTTTTAACCGACGAAAAAATGAGAAAAATCATGTCGACTTTTCTAAAAGACGTCAAAAAAGGATTAAGAAAAGCAACACACGATAGTGCTACGGTTAAATGCTTTGTTACATATGTCCAAGATTTACCTAATGGAAAAGGTAAACAACTACTTTGAAGAGAATAATTGATAATTTTTTCATTTTATGAAACTGTAATTAATTTTATATTTTTGATTTTCTTTAATTTAGAAAAAGGAAGATTTTTAGCTCTTGATTTGGGTGGTACAAATTTCCGTGTTCTTTTAATCCATTTAAAAGGTGAAAATCAATTTGAAATGCAGTCTAAAATTTATGCTATTCCACAACAAATTATGTTAGGATCAGGAGTTCAATTATTTGATCATATAGCTGAATGTCTTGCAAATTTTATTAAGGTAAGAAACAGTTATCAAATTTATATCAATAAATTGTACAATATTCAATGTCGTCCGGAAGGTTTTTTTTTTTATTCTTGAAGGATTTTTTTAGTTATGTTAGAAAATAAATAAATTATCTATATTGCATTTATTCATCAAGATAATTGTTCACAATATGTATTGTGCAAGGCTATCAACTTATTTTTTAAAATTTTAAGACGATGTCTTGATGTTGTTGAACATATATATTGCACAGAAGAATGATTTTTAATTAACACATATTCTGACTGCCGATTTATTCAAAACCAGTAGGCCTGCCAGTATAATTACTCGCTCATAATCACTTAATTTTTATTAGAATTTTAAATTTAAGTGCCTGATGCCAACAGTCATTCACTTGCTGCATTCTTTCCATATAACAAAAGCAAGTACTACGCAATCTGCTTATTATTGTAATAGGGTTATCAAACGATTTGGAATTTGAAGATATTTCCTCTCACTTTCGGTCGAAACTCGATACTTTTTGCTGTTAGCGTATTTTTATGAATAACAAACTCAAACAGTTTTTAGATGTGCTAATAAAATTGATTCTGATGATGTCCTAAGAAGACGAAATATATATTGAGTTATAATAAATTTACAATATTTTTTATTTTATTATTATTCAATTCGACAAGTTTTGAAGCAAAGTCGCTATGCTTAATTGGAAAGACAAAAAAGTTTGTAAAATTTCAGTAGACTTATCCTGGGTCGGAAAACATGCTTTTAACGGTTCAGGATATGGTTTTAATGGGATACAAGCTGACCTTTGGTTTTGCAATACATTTTCAGAGTTAATCAAAACTAAAAGAAATGTTTTACGCTAAATATTGGTAGATTTTCGATAAAGCAAGAAATTGATCTTTATATACATACATTAAAACGACGAAATTCGGCAAACACCCAACTGTTATATTTATTTCAATTCCGTAAAGAAAAAATAGAAAGTCAGAAACATAAATCACTATATGGATTTGTCATTCACTTGAGATAATCCAAACTTATTTTCAGGTTGGCATCGATAAGGTATTGAGAAATTATAATTAAGCTAGAAAAAGTTTTTGAGCTTAAAAAAAATTAACCCTAAATTTTATTGCAAATCATCAAGTCAGATTCGTAAAAGGAAAAGAAGAAAAATTTTCCTAATGACGTTAGTAAATATTATCTATTATTAAACATATAAATTTAGAAAAAGCGCTCTCCTAAACTCAAAACAAACAAACAAACAACAAACTCGCCCACGAATTTATTGTAATTTAATTTTATGTAACATATAGTGACATGTTTTTAAACGACATAATAATTAACGTTCACAATATGAGAAAAGTGTTTAAATTTTTAAAATGTTTATTTTCAGGAACACGATATCGTAGATGAACGTTTACCATTAGGTTTCACATTTTCATTTCCTTTAGTACAACTTGGTTTAACGAAAGGTATTTTGGAACGATGGACAAAAGGATTTAATTGTGATGGAGTTGTTGGTCAAGATGTTGTACAATTATTGAAAGATGCAATTGAAAGACGTGGGGTAAGAATCATTTATTTATTTATATAAAAAATTATATTCGTGTACTTGTGTTTTTATTTCCGTTTTATGTTTTTGTTTTGAAATATAAAAAGAAAATTAAAGTATGTTAAAATGTGTGATAATTTTTTTTTTAATTCCAAAAAAATACAATACATATTTATATTATTGGTTCAATGATATAACTTAATAAATACATAATTACAAAATATTTAAATTACAATAAAAACTCATAATTAATTCGAAAAATTATATAAATGAAAATTAGGATATTAGTATTGCGGTGATGGCTATCTTAAATGATTCAACAGGAACATTAATGTCATGTGGCCATAGAAATCACACGTGTAGAATTGGTGTTATTGTTGGTAAGAAATTGAAATAAATTTATTTCATTCTTTTAAATTATAAATTCTCTAAAATAAGAAAAAAAACCGGACAGAAAAGAATTGGGTGGTAAATCAACAAACAAACAAATTGCTATGCTTTTATATATGAGTTTTATAGATATGAAAAGTTGACATAAAGATAGTTGTCACATGGCATTGTTGATGTTAATGTTGTTTATATTATAATTATTTTTAATTATATTTTCTTTGCATGTTGTTTTTGTAGTATCATTTTTTTTTTAACTAACTAATTCATTGAAACATTAATAGTTAAATTATACACATAACTTACTCTAATTTAATTGTGTGATTGATTGTGGTATGTTTGTTTATTCATAATATTCATAAAAAATTGTTATGTCTTTGTTTTGAACATTATATTCTCATAGAAACGCTTTTAATTTTATTAGAATATAATCGTTCGAACTTTTAATTATGATTTACGCTGTAATTTACATAATTAGCATGAAACTAAGTTAATTTTAATAATATTAAAACGAAATACATACAAGAAAAACAAAACCATCGCAACATATGTACCTGCAAGACACAACAATTTTTTATTTTATGTTGTTTAGGAATATCTTTTTTTAACATTTTTTATTCATTTAAATTTTTTCTTTATTAATTTTATTTTTTGGTGAATATTTTTCTTTACTATTATGTAACAAATGAACAAAAATAAAATAGGATGTTAAGATAACTATTTGTGCCATCTTAAATGATACAACTGGAACGTTGATGTCTTGTGCATGGAAGAAACATAACACTCGTGTTGGAGTTATTATTGGTAGGTTATTTTATAACAACAACAAAAGAAGGTTTTATTTTTCTATTTATTATTATTTTATTTCAAATATTAATTGACTCATTAACAATTCATTAAAAAAAATTGCATGCGTTCTAACGAACAAAACAAACATTACTAAAATATGTATGTAATGCTAACCTTAGTTTGCACGAAAGCTATTTTAAAATAGATTTAATTAAAAATATAAATGAATTAAATGTGCTCCCTATACTGTCGGTAAAGTAGAAAAATAATGAAAAAATCTGTAAATATTCGAATCTTCACTACCGATAACCGATAGTATTACTAAAACATTATATTCGTTAAAATTTTATCATTAGAAATCTCGATAGTTCAAAACAACATGAACGTGCCAAAAATTCAAACATCATACATATTGCCATGTAATTCGAAAATTTTTGTTTTGTTTGATCCATCCCTATGCTGTGACTTATATAGATACAAAAATGACAGACAACTTTGTGATAATATTTCAAGTTATACTTGGTTTTCTTTAGATTACAAAAATAAAAACGTTTAACTATTTTTTAAGGAACCGGAAGTAATGCCTGCTACGTAGAAAAAGTATCAAATGCTGAATTATTTGATGATCCAAAGAATTTAAAGGACCATGTCTGTATAAACACTGAATGGGGTGCATTCGGTGATGATGGTTGTCTTGAATTTATTAGAACAGAATATGATAGAGACATTGATATGCATAGTATCAATCGTGGGAAACAATTGTAAGTTATATTAAAATTTATAATGTTTCCTTAACAACTATGCTAACCTATTGTTACGTTTTTACAAAAATTTTTAATTTAATTTAATTTTCAGACATGAAAAAATGATTTCTGGAATGTATATGGGAGAAATAGCCCGCCAAGTAATTGTTCGTTTCACAAAATCTGGTTTATTATTTGGTGGTAAAGGTTCAGAGTTATTATTTACTCGTGGACAATTTTTCACAAAATATGTATCAGAAATTGAATCAGATAAACCAGGAACATATGCATGTTGTATGGAAATTCTTGATGAATTGGGCATAGATCATGCAACAGAAGAAGATTGTGCCAACGTGCGTTATATTTGTGAATGTGTATCATCAAGGGCGGCTCATTTAGTATCCGCTGGTATTGCAGCTTTAATTAATAAAATGAATGAAAAGAGCGTAACCGTAAGTTTGAAACAATATTTAAATAAACTCAACTTATAACTCAATGTATTTCTATAGGTTGGTATTGATGGGTCAGTCTATCGTTTCCATCCTAAATTCCATGACTTAATGATGGAAAAAATGCGTCAATTTGTTAAACCAACAATTGAATTTGAATTAATGTTGTCTGAAGATGGTTCTGGACGTGGTGCAGCCTTAGTTGCGGCAGTAGCATCACGGCAAGCAGACGACAAATAAACCTAGTTTTCTAATTCATTGTTTTATTTTTGGTTTATATTTCAATATTTGATAAATAGTTAATTGATTTGTTATATAATTAATTAACCAATCTGTTTTGTAAAGATTTTAAACTTTAGTACTATTAAGATTGTTAGCAATTAAATGATAACACTAAAATTATTGAGGACAGAAAATAAAACAAACGTAAGATCATTTTCAAAAAAATTAAAGCTAAGCTAAGAATCATATTCATGAGATTTCGAAAACAATTCATGCAAAATTTTCTTTTCATTTTAAAAATGTGAAAAAAATTTTTGCTGCTCAATTTGTAAATTCGTCAATATTTAAAGCCAAATGAACCCTGGATGCTTTTGGCACAATTTTAATTTTTTTTAAACATTTAAATTTAATTGTTTAAAAAGTAAAACAAAAGGAACTGTAGAATATAATATTCTAACTCTCCTTAATAACATGTATAGTAAAAAAAATGTGATTTGAGTGTCGAATATTTGGAATAATGTTCCTCATTTTTTTATTAAGACATAAAAATGGTGATATAATTTGAGAAATAAACCCCATCCTCAATTTAATCAATTAACCTTACCCATAAATCCATTTTCAAACAACCTCATATCCTGAATTCCTAACCCTTACCCCATATATAAAAAAATTTAAGCAAATTATATTTTTTTTAAAAGACAAAAACAAAGATTAATTTAAATTATAGTAAATAAATTATTAACTATTTAAATTTAACTCAAATCACTTAAAATTAATCAAAATACAAATAAATAATTAATTTAATAAATAAATTTTTGTTACTGTAGATTTGTAGAAATACTTAATTATTATAATTATTAAAAAAGTTTAAAATAAAAAAAATTACATTAAAAACCCTATTAATTTATAGATTTTTTTAATTAGAATGTTAGATTTTTTTAGACTTAAATGCTGTTATTCTATTTTATTCTAATTTTTTTTTTATAAAAAAAAACTGATACAAATATTATTAAAACTTTAATTTAAAAAGTAAAGATAAATGAAGATTATTGTAAATAGTATATTAATAATTTTAATTCTAATTATATTATTTAATTATTTAAAAACAAAAAAATTAAATGAATGTCAGATATGTTACAGTAAAATGTAATTGTAATCATAAGCTACAAAATGTTTTACTGATGATGTATTTGAAAAAAAAAAAAATTATGATAGGTTAAAATAACTGAGATGTAAATAGTAAAACAAAAAACATATTTAATTAAATTAAAGAAAAGAAAAATTGATAAAAATACATTTTAATTTATTTTTATACAAAACTAGATCTTGTGAGGCTATTTGGTTTCTATTGGAATTTTTGCCAATCTTATCATATGCAAAGCATTCGGTGTAGAACGATAGATTTTACCTAGTTGGTTGTCTAACAATATCAACATCATTCACAGTTTCGCTCATTAACAGTAAATTTTAACAAATATCGTTTTTGTTAAGCTTTACTATTGATAAACGACTAAATTGTTAGGCTTCACGCTAAAAATAATAAAAAAATTTTTTTAAAGGGATGAGGGATGATCCTAAACCATATCTAGAGCACATCAATCCATACTTATTTAAATAGTGGAAAGTTTTTTATAAATTAATAAGTGACGTAAACAATATAATATAATATTATATCAAAGTAAATTGTTTGTTGGGATATTATATTCAGTGCCCTAAATTAACCACCTATGGGCGGCAAAAAAACAGGAAATCGCGATAAAACAACCTATAACTGTGGAAGTTGCAGTTCGGAAATTACTGCCAGGCAAACATCTATTAACTGCCAACATTGTAAATTATGGATACACAAAGCGTGCACCAACCTGTCAACAAAAGACATTAATTTCATCAGAAACTTAAAAACCTACTGGGAATGTGGAAATTGTGCAACAGATCGCTCCATTCAGGAACCTGTTGAACAAGGCAACGATCTCAACGCAATAGATAACAATAGCCGCCAAAGTAGCAGCATAACACATGATACAACTAACAACTTTTCTAGTGCTATACAAAGGCAACTTTGTGACATTAAAACTCAGCTGGGAGAGTACAAGACAGCCGTTGAGCTGATTTCCAAGAAATATGATGAACTCCTGAGCAAAACTAACTCAACTGAAAAACAATTAGCAGCGCAATCGAAAATAATAACTAGTCAATAAAAAATAATAGCAGAGCAATCTCATAAAATTGAACAACTATCAATACTAACTAATAAGCACGAGCAGACCGATCTGGCAAATAAAATCATCATCAGAGGCTTACCGAAAACTTAAGACATCAAAGCAAAAATAACCGACTCAATTGCAGCAGCCGACCCAAACTTCAAAACTACGCAAATTACGAACTTTTTTGAAGTTGGCAAAAACAAAGATAACAACAAACTTGGACCAATAATAGTGGAACTGGACTCATCTCAGCAACAAAGTAGAATAATTCGCAATAAAAGAGAGCTATCGAACAACGTCAACACAAAGCACATATTTATCAACGAACTCCTAACGAACAGCACATACAAACTTTTACTAAGGACCAACAACCTCAAAACTAAATTTGGATACAAATTCATTTACACGTCAGGAGGAAAGATCCTAGTCCGTAAAAACAAAGAAGACAAACTCATATGGATAAAATCGGATAAACAACTAGACGATTTGCTTCACAGTATAATCAATCGTAACTATTAACTTAAGCTTTATTTGATAAATTTTAAATTTTATTTTTGCTTTTATTTATTTTCTATATCTATTAATTAATTTACCAGCAACATTTTTAGCTGTTTAGTCATTGTCTTTCTTTCTTCATTTTTTCATATTATCATGGATCAAAAGATCTCAAACAAATTTTTTCCTAATGTGGAGGAGTACTCAATTGATAACACGGTAATATCGCGGTCAAATATCTCTGAATTGAAAATTATGAATCTAAATGCACAAAGTATTTCTTCGATATCAAAATTTAATAAATTCAAGGAATTTATTGCCTTGTTGCCACACAAAACACATGTTGTCGCCGTTGAGGAAACTTGGATTCGCGATGACATGATCGAATTATACAAGCTGCCTGGCTACAGTGCAGTATTTTCTTGTAGAGATGATGGATATGGCGGTGTTGTTGTATTCATTCATGATGACATTGAGTTTAGGACTACTGAAATTGTCAATGATGGCTTTTTCAATAGTGTTGAAGTTGAACTTCCAAATTTACATATGAATAACAAACCACTCTCCATATATTCCTATTACAGATCTCAAAAATGTACTGTCTCGTCCTTCCTTGAGCACCTTGAGATAAATATGGGGCTCGCGAATACGAAAAACCTTTTGATGATGGGGGATTCAAACATAGAAAATCACCAGAGAAACAGATGATTTCAGAAACACCTGTGAATCAAATGGGTTTGTATTATGTAATACATATATAACAAGACCTAATTCTAGATCTTTAATCGATCATATCATTTGTAATTTCACGGATCATGTACGGTTGGGGATAACAACAATAGGTGTCGACAAAAACATTAGCGACCATAACCTAATACATCTGAATCTGAAAACAAACGATGGGCCCAATTATATCACGCGAAAATCGTATCAATTAACTATGAGCTTGTCAATAAAGAGGTATCTTCTAAACTACATCTGGATGTCATTAATCAACACCAGAATTCCAATGACCTTTGTGATTTCTTAGTTAGTACAATTAGCAGTAGCGTGGAAAAATTCACTAAAATCAAGGAAACGAAAATTAAAAAGAAACACTTGCTATGTCCATGGATCAATGCCAACATGGTTAAGATGTTAAGACACAAATCTAATCTTAGGAAAATGTTAAAGAAAAATCCATGGAACATTAACCTGCAGAACAGAGTGAAAATTGCATGCGATTTAGTCGAGAAATGCTTAAATGAACTGAGGGACCAATATTACACGAACACATTCAGTAAAACGGCAGGCAACCCCAAGGCAACTTGGAGGGAACTAAATATGATATTAGGCAGACAAAAAAACACGAATATTGATAAGCTAATCGACAGTCAAGGTAATTCATATAATAAAGAAGATGTTATAGCGAACAAACTGAACCACTACTTTGCGGAAATAGGCGAAACAACTGCTTCCCTGATACCAACCCAACCGGAGGATGAAGCAAATATTTACATCACCATGGAAAGAAATGTAAACGAGATTACAATTAACACAGTGGACTCGAATGAAGTGGGTGAACTAATTGACTCTTTGGATAGCAGCAAAGGAGCTGGCCATGATGGAATCTCAGTTAAGTGTATTAAAGAGTGTAAAGAGCACCTAATTCATCCGTTAACCAAACTAATTAACTTATGCTTGGAATCAGGAGTATATCCTAACTCACTTAAAATTCAAAAAATTACCCCAATATTTAAACAAGGCGATAGAACGGTGACGGGGAATTACAGACCCGTTTCCGTGCTACCAATATTCAACAAAGTCATCGAAAAAATATTATTCAAAAGAATTTACAGTTTTTTAGAGGCATCTAACTTTTTCTATAACAAACAATTTGGTTTCAGGCCTTGCACATCCACAACAACTGCAGCTATGGAATTAATCGAGTTTATTACAGAAAACATCGAAAATCGCAAAATTGTAGGTAGTATATTTCTTGATTTGAGCAAGGCCTTTGACACCATTGATCATAGGATTCTCTTAAATAAACTTAATGTGGCAGGAATAAGGGGAAATACTCTTAAACTAATGGAAAATTACCTGCAAGATAGGAAGCAGTTTGTATTGATTGGCAGTGCTAGAAGCGAAACAAGAGACATCAAAATAGGAGTACCACAGGGTAGCGTGCTCGGACCATTGCTGTTCCTAATATTCATCAATGATATGGCAAAGCTGCCGCTAATCGGAATGTTGATGCTCTTCGCAGATGACTTATCTCTATTCTACACTAGCGACAATGAGCTTAGTAATGCAACGTCCATTGAACATGATCTTGAAATTATATGCGAATATCTTAGAATGAATAAATTAACGATTAACATAAAAAAAACCAAATTTCTACAGTTCAGATCACCCAACAAGGGGAATGTAAGTGTGACGTCAGTTAAATTCAAAAATGAAACAATCGAAGAAGCAACAAATGTGAAATATCTTGGTCTTATAATAAACAGCACGTTAAACTGGAATGAGCATATAGAATATGTCACCAAAAAAATTGCATCAGCTACAGGTATGATTAATAAGCTCAAAAACAAAATTCCAACTAAGGTCCTTAAACTAATATACTTTTCACTCGTCCATTCACATATCTCATATATGTTAGAACTATGGGGATGTAACAAGGGTAGTAGTATGAACTCACTACAGGTAATGCAGAACAAGGCTACTAAAGGTGTCTTTAAGGTTAGTCCTCGAACATCCAACTTGACACTTTTCAACTCAATTGCACAGGGTATTCTCCCAATAGCAGCGTTATACCAATACAAGATTGCATTGTGGATGTACAACAACATCTCCGGTACTTTGAGATCCAATCTAGTCTTTCGGCAGCGACAACATCAATATGAAACAAGAACAAAACATCTCCTCTTTATTCCAAATGTTCGCACTAATTATGGGAAGCAAAGAATTGGTTTTATCGGGGTCTCCATATATAACACACTACCAGAAGTAATTAAATGCATTCAGTCATCATACACTTTTAAAAAAAGACTTAAAAGTTGGATTATCACATCTATCGTTCCACTTATATTTCGATAAACATAATAATATAATCTCGTTGTCCTGGGTGAGGAAGGGAACGTAGGGAAGGATGAACTTGCTCTGTCTTAGGAAAAAAGAAAAAAATACAAAAAAAAAAAAAAAAAAAAAAAACCTAAAAAAAAAAAAACAAAAAACAAACCAAGGCAAAGCAACGAATCCAATCTGCTAAATCTCCATTCCAAACCCAAATTTGTAATGTCGCCTAACACGATCTTGGTCTTCCCCAGAGGAAAAAATTTGTATAAGTAATGGTAGGAATGAAACAGCAAAATAATGATCACTACAATTGTAAATTTTAATTCGATAACACGCACTAGTCTTCATAAATTTTTAATTTAATTTAATACAATTTAATTTTAAAATAAGTTAACTTGAGTTGATCCTTGAAATGTAAATTAATTTGTTTATACGATGATTGTCTGAAGCCCCTTAAAAGCAAGCCTGCACTGGAGCTGATTTAAATAAAAAAAAGTAAATTATATATTTCATTGTAAATATAAAAATAAAAAAATGTAAATTTAAAGTTGAACTTAAATAAAATAAAAAAAAAAATAGGTTCTGTTGTAGCTACGAAAAATTAAAAGGGCATTTTTATAGGGCATAAAATGAAAAAAAAAAAAATTATTTATATCGTTTGCAGTTTTTAAAGTCGTTATTTGGATTACGAAGTAAGCTTATTTTTTTAACATAAATTACCTATCCTTCCCCAATACTTTACAGTTTACAATAACACTTCTGATGAAAAACGTGATCTACGCAGGTGAAAAAGTCGAAATTTGAACTTGACCATTTTTTATTTTCCTCAAACTTGACATGTAAGTAGCATGGACAAAATAAAAAATACAACTTATTTTAAAATTTTTTAAAGTGCATAGTTTGAGCACAGGGACCCCAACATGCATGAAAAATGAAAATTCTGCCAATCCGATGTAACTTTGAAATTAAATTGCTCAAGAACGGCTTTACCGATTTCATCAAACTTTTTTTTGTTTGATAGATTATTAGTTAGTCGTTTGAAAAAAAATTCATTCAATTTTTTTATAATTAATTTTTAAATAAAAATATTAAAAAAACTTTTTTAAAGATGGCGCTAGGGTCGAAGGTCAATTGGAATTTAATTAATTTTTTTTCTGAAAATAGTTCTATCCTTACTCTAAAATATATCAAATTAACTCAGAGGCGTTAATTTTTGTTCTTGAGATATTTAATTTTAAAGATTTTTAGTCCGATTAAAATTCTAATTGTTCATTATTTTCTCGAACTTCAGTGGTTAAAATTTTTTGATGATATAAATTGTTCGAAAAAATAATGAACAAATACAATTTTAGATGGACTAAAAATCTTTAAAATTAAATATCTCAAGAACACGAATTAACGCCTCTTTGTAAATTTGATATATTTTAAAGTAAGGTTAGAGCTATGTTTTAAAAAAAAAAGTTAAAATTTAATTGATTTTAAAATTTTTTGTTAATGGAAGTTGTTTGAAAAAATGAAGAAAAATTTGAATTTCAGTCGTACTAAAAATCTTTAAAATTAAATATCTCAAGAACAAAAATTAACGCCTCTGAGTTAATTTGATATATTTTAGAGTAAGGATAGAACTATTTTCAGAAAAAAAATTAATTTAATTCCAATTGATCTTCGACCCTAGCGCCATCTTTAAAAAAGTTTTTTTAATATTTTTATTTAAAAATTAATTATAAAAACAATAAATGAATTTTTTTTCAAACGACAAATTAATCATCTATCAAACAAAAAACAGTTTGATAAAATCGGTATAGCCGTTCTTGAGCAATTTACTTTCAAAGTTACATCGGATTGGCAGAATTTTCATTTTTCATGCATGTTGGGGTGCCCCTTGTGCTCAAACTATGCACTTTAAAAAAATTTTAAACTAAGTTGTATTTTTTATTTTGTCCAT
This sequence comes from Diogma glabrata, assembly GCA_963693315.1. NCBI lineage: Eukaryota > Metazoa > Arthropoda > Insecta > Diptera > Cylindrotomidae > Diogma > Diogma glabrata. The sequence goes on along the minus strand of OY856187.1, from coordinate 33,881,917 downwards.
ACTACTTATATGCCAAGTTTCAGGAAAATCAAAAATGGTCAAGTTTTCACAACTCAGTCTAGAACACGTTTTTCATCTTCTTAGAAAACATTATTTTGTTTGTTTATACTTCAACTTCAACCGTAATAAATTCTCATTGGGAGTGTAAGGATCACTAATCGTAAAATTCAAGAAATTGAAAAACGAGTAAGATTTTTTTTTAAAAGAAAACAAATATCCATAAACGCCAATTGGAACATTATTCAAGAGCTTAATGCTCGTTGTGGTCTCTCAACAACTAATAAATTTAAACTAGAATTGACTAAATATTTTACAGACGTGTACAGCAGAGTAATGTTATAGGCTGTTAACGTGGTTGAACATTAATGTTTCTTACCAATATTTGGTAAGTAACTTTTTCGTAATCTATTATTTAAAGAAATGTTACCAAAATCAATGTTAATTTAATTTGTAAATTTAAAATGCAAAAATCAAACACTTCAAACTAACAACCCACACCGTAGGCTCCGTTAAGGGTCAAATTGGTTTAGCTACTTTCTTTACATAGAAGATAACGCTAAAGTCGGTCGTTGAAGCCTATTAAATTTTAGAAAGTCTTTTTAATACATAAACAACTAAGTATAGTCTACATGACAGAGTATGGACATGGCCGCATCAATAGCTTCCTGAAAAATGATCTAAGCAATCAAACGAATTTCGTTGAAGGTACATTTTTTTAGCACAGCAACATATATGTGGTATTAACATAGGTATCATAACATGCCATGATGCATCTTTCAATAAAAATCTCTTATTATTATTGTTTAAGCATTTCTTCATAAAAAGTATATAATATATATCTACATATAAATGTAATTTGAATCAACACTAAAATACTCTTCTTCATAAACTTGCCTCTCTGTTGTCATTTAATTTCTCCAAAACAATAACCGATAACAAATAACCGATTTGCATATGTTTTGAATACATTGAAGCCGACAGGGGGCTATCTATGTATACTTGAACCCATTTAGTATTTGACCACCTATGAAATTCTCAAAATTGAAAGACATATATTCAAAGTATTGACGCCTAAATGTTTATTTTGTACTTGTGACTATTAAAGCACTTTTTAAATTCAAATTTGGTATAAGAACAAAACAATGCATGTTACAATTTAAACAGTAGACAATAAAAGTCAAAGTGTATAAAACTAATAATGGCACTAAACTTATAACAATTTGCCAATACAAACGGTTTATATTGGTTTAATGGAAACAAATTGTTTTGGTAGAAATGTTTAGTGTGCAAATAACAAAAAACATCGACAAACCTACAAAAGTTTAAATACTTTACGGTTTCATATCCAAATATTATAATCCTAAACAATAAATTCATAAAAGTAAAATTTTAAATGAATTAAGATTGTCACATGAGGTGCGCGCGTTCGATTTGACTGAAACAACTGAAAAAACAATAACAATTGCATTCAATTTTTCGGTGGTATCAATTGCTTCTCTCAAATCGAACACGGTTATGTAGTTTTATAGCCAATATAAAAATATCTAATTTTAATATCATTTAAGATCCAAATAGCACAAAAACATTAAGAAACTTTTTAAATAAATGAATAACAATACTGTGCAAATTAATAAGCAGTACCAACTTAACCAGGATTTAAAAAGAATACGGCGAACCCAGAAGATATTAAAAATAATTAGAAGAATGTTGCGTTCTGTTTTTTGTTTACAGAAAATGTTAAGGAAATAAATAAATTAAATGTACATGTAATAGTTTATGAAATCTGTAAAACAATGAATATAAATATAAAAGTTATTATAAAATGTTAAACAATAAAAATAAAATTTGGATATTTAATTTGTATTTAAGATGTTTTAGTTGAATCTCAGTAGCTATTTGGAAATGGCAATCCTTCGATATTCCATTACGATGAGACTGTTGAGGTGCAAATCCCACAGACGTCAACAACTACTCAGTAGTCAACCAGTAAATAATTCAAAACTCAAAAGTAGTGAAGAAAACCATCCACACATATGTATCTAACGGATTGCATTATACATTACATTACAATACATTACAGAGAAAATATCCAAATCCCGTGTTCAACTTCTAACAGATTTCGTCAAATTTTACATGAGCTTAAACGGTTTCGCACGAATATAAATTTGCCGTTTGCAATAAGAGTGAGAATGTTTCAAGCCAGAATAACGTTAACTCATAATTGAGTCCGAGTTTCTCTATAAAAGAAAGTTGATATGGATAGGACACACACTGAGGCAACCAGCCGAAGATGTTACAAGAATGACTCTAGAGTGGGATCCACAAGGCAAAAGTAGAGTGGGAAGACCACCAATGAGTTGGATGAAAACGGTTCTAGTAGAAGGAGAGGTTAAAGCGATTGTCCCAAATAGAGTTGGTTCGTCTAGTCAAGTAGACGCCCTACGCTCCTAAAATAGAGATAAGGAAAAAAAATTAACATTAACGTCCTCTTAGATTACAGTAGAAATTTGGATTTTGGTGAAGAATACAGCCAAAACCAAAATAAATCCTTAAACTCCAGCCTAGATAATTGCAGATTTGTCCAGGATTGCATTTTCTGTGGAGAAAATGTTCAAATCAAATAAAGAAAAAAACGTATCATGTACCAACAGCTATAGGTAGGAAAAATTTAACAAGCATCACCGATTTTTGTTTTGCTTTTTTAAATGTGTGGGCACATTTTGCAATCAAAAAAGAATTGCCAATTGTGTAATTAGAATCATACATTTTTGGATAAATGGATAGATTAAAAATGTATGCAAAACTATGTTTCATTCCAACTTTTGTTACAAGCGTTTGAGTTTCGATTTTTAATTCTGAAAGAGTTATTTGATATTCATGTCAATATCGCTTACTTATAACTTTTTACTAAGTAAGCCTGCTGATTGCTACTCGTTCGATTCCGTTTCCAGTTTCAGAAAATCTACTACAGCCCTAGGGTGGTACCACAGATCTTTCTTTGTCAGGTCCGTCGCATTCTTTCGACATGTAAATAGGTGGTCAACATCATGTGGTGTGCCCTCACATGCGGGACACTTGTCAATAATTTGGGGGTCAATTCTATTCATGTACTTGTTGAGTATTCGTGACTAGCCGGATCTTGCGCTAGAATGCATCTAGTACTGCGGGGCAGTTGGTTATCTTATGCAGCGATTTGTGGTGGTCTTTCAATGAGGACTCGATTATATCTGTAGTTGTTTATAGTATCTTCAACAACCTTGGTGTGAAGCCTTCTTATGCCACTTCTGTAAGTAATATCATCGATATTCTTGGTGTCTGTTCAGTTTGGAAAAGCTTAGCATTTTCCGTATGGTTTTAGGTGGTGACGCCATTAATAGGATGTCATTGCATGGATGTTGTTCTTTGTGGCAGGCCCATATGTATTGTTTGAACAGCATTTCATTGTATTCACGGTCCGGTATGATATTACATTCTTCATGTAGGTGGTCTCTATGAGCCATAAGGTGGCATCCACACTGAAAAAAAAATTGAAGTTCATGACAACCTCATCTCGAAGTTGGCAGTTTATTATTCATGCAAAGAAAAATTATTTGCAGACAATTTCACTGTGATTGGGACAACTACACGATAACATTTTTCTAACAACAGAATGAGGTTTATTTAAAATATAAAGTGTTATATCCAATATAACAGTAGTTGAATAAAGATAACTATTTCCCTGAAACAAATTTCCTTTGGCCTTATATCATGAATTTTTCATTTTAAAGTTTAAGTATTTGAGATTAATTGAACTATATTTTATTTTCACATAAATATTTCGTGTGATTGTCTCAACTTCATCGATTTATAATTGTAGAGTTGTTGAAGCAATTTCGTAGTTTGATTCACCATATGTGACCGCACGGTGAGGTTGAGACAATTGCATTTCGATTGGAAATACGACATGTTTTTTTCAGTGCAGTAGCGGTTCTCAGAGCTGTGTTTTGTGTAGTTTGCATCTTCTTCCAGTGCGTGTCAGGAACATGAGGTATCCATATGGGTGCCTCGTAGTTTAGAATGGGTCTTCCAATAGCTTTGTATGTTATGATAATTGTGTTTTTGTCCTTGCCCCATGAACTTCCAGCTTGCGCTTTTAGTGCATTGTTTCTGCTTTTCATCCTTAAGTATACCTGTTGTGCATGAGCATTGAACTTGAGCAGTGGGTTGAATGTTACTCCCAGCAATGTCGAATTTTTGACTGTAGGAAGGCAGACGTTGTTAATGCGGATGTTTAATTTTGTATGCACCTCCTTCGTCCAAATGGTGAAAAGTGTAGTAGTGGACTTTTCATTATTGTATCAGTTTTCTGTTACTAAACCATTCATGCAGGGAGTTAAGGTATTCGTTCAGTTCATTTGTGAGTTATTCTAGATGGTTTCCTGTGGCAAGGACCGTGAAATTGTCTGCATATGATATGATTGTTATACCTTCTGGTGGGGTAGGTAAACTGTTTAGATAGAGGTTGAAAAGTGATGGAGAGAACTCCTCCTTGTGGTACACCTTTTCTTAGTGTTCTCATTTTAGATTTGCAGTTTCTGAAATCTACATATGTTTGACGGTCTCTCAAATAGTTACATAATCAGCGCTTTATTATATGACTGGCAAGTTTGTATTTAGGATTTCGTTTAAAAGTGTTGCATGCGACACTGTGTCAAACGCTTTTGATAGATCAAGAGCGATTAAGATTGTTCTTGCACATGGCTGTTTTTGATTCAGACCATCGCTGATTTGATTTTGAATTTGGTGAAGGGCGGTAGTTATGCTGTGTGCTTTCCGGAAGCCATATTGATGTGGAGCTAGAATGCAGGAGTTTGATATGCTAGGTAGCGGAAGCGCTTCAATCAATTTTGCGATAGATGAGAGGATGGAGATCGGCCTGTATGACTTTCTTTGTTCTTCGGGTTTGAGAATAGGGGTAATTTTGGCTGTTTTCCAAACATTCGGTATCTGGAGAGTATTTAGTATTGTGAGGTAATTCACTCCCTTGGGTTCAATGTGTTTAAGCATGACAGCCGATATGCGTCAGCTCCTATATTGCTTTTGAGGGTTTGATTGTTCTATACAATTACTTTCTAATTTTCGAGGATGGGTTAAACCTTATATAACTTTCCATAGGTTTTTACTGGATCCGATCCGAGTTCTCTCCATTTGTTCCTCTTGTGCTCATTGTTTAATTTGTTTATTTGCTGCTTTAGGTTTTGGATATTGCGATCAGTTGGATCTGTTTTATGTCTGATCAGTTACTGATCAGCGTGCAGTACTTTATCCGTTGATCCAGTCATACGACCAGTTTCTGATCGAATAAACTCATCTTATCCGATGTCCTGAACTGGATAATAATACAAAATTTAGTTTTTTACCTGATCCATTCTGTATATAATATTGCTCATTAAACAATAAATTCGTTATTAATGGTATAACTGAATTATTATTTTGATTATATTATCTTAAAATTTTTTTGTGCAAAAAATTTTCTAATTCTTTCCGAATTTTTAATAACTTTTTTAAAAGTTAATTATAATATACTTAACTGTAATAATTAACTGTAGACTGAATTTATTTAATTGTTTAATATTTTGTACTTATAAGTACAAATTTATTGTAGAATCGAAAACAGCATTGTCAAACTTACAGTTGCGAGGGATCTTGCTTATTAACCTTAAAGCATATAATTTAAATTTTTATCTTGCATCTCCTCTTTGCTCTCGAATTTCCAGATGTTTTTTGTTAGCAGTAATTGGTGAAATATTTATTATGTTGCTCAAAAATTATTCTATTTGAAATATGACAAGTGATCTAAAGCAGGTATGGGTGAAGTTAGTTTTCGAATCCAAACTTGGATCCATACCTGCATAAGAGCCTATGTGACAAAGAGTTTTATGATACCATTGGAAAAATCATCAATAATGCTAAAACTTGGACTAAATAAAATAAAAATAAGAAATAATTAACAAACTTACTGTTTAAATATATAAGCATTTGAAGTGTACTTGAAATTATGAATAAAATTAAGGAAAAATGGTAATATTTTTTTCATTTATTTAATGTCAAATTAATATTTAAGAACAAAATTAATTCTAAGCCTTTGAACGGATCTGGTATTGACCAGACCAGACATGAAACTGTTGAATGGATCCGGTATGGATCTTTAAGATGGATCCGGAATAGATCTTTGAAATGGATCCGGAATGGATCTTTGAAATGGATCCGGAATGGATCTTTGAAATGGATCCGGCATGGATCATTTAAACGGATCCTCTACGGATCATATATGGCGTGACGATGTTTAATCATGTCCGGATCAGGAGGCCTGATTTATCCCTGATCAGTCTTCAGGCAATCCTGATCCGGATCGGACCCTATACTGATCTAATTTCTAGTCGGGTTATTTGTTAGACCATTACAGTTAAGTTGCATCACTTTCACATCACTTGTAGTATCTGAATGTGTGTTCATACGCAATGTGTTTTGCTCTGCGTGCTTATGTTGGACGGTTGACTAGATAATTGGCAGCAGGGTGCTATAAAATGTTTGCTCCATTGCTTCTGTGTATATAGGCCTGAGCAATTTCTAAGGTGACACCATTTTTTAGTGGTTGCACTGGCCGGATGTTGTGTTGTGTTAGCCCTTAGAATTTGTTTACATACAGCACAGTGCCATAGTTTTTGCTGTTGGTCCTGGATTTGTTTCGATGCCGGCCACAATGAGAAGAATTTGAAGTAGTGAGGCCAGTGACAGCTGCTTCCTTAACCAAAAAACGGAATGGCGGAGATTGCACTTTTCGTCGAAATGGTTGTGATGGTCATTGGTCGGAATTTCTTTCGAGTGCTTCTGGGGCGTAGACCCGTCCATTTTGAGAAACTTTCACCAAATATAAGACTGTATTGAAATTTTAGTATATAATTCACTTTTAGAATCATCGAAATTTAACTATGTAAAAACGAAGCAAATAAGAATTGTTTTAACATTTTCCTAAAAATCGCTTTTTCTTAGTTTTGTCGTAAAAAAGTGAATTATGGACAAATTTCCAAATACAAATAATCCGAAATGTTTGCCGTGCCAGAAAAATGTTTAAAAGTACAAAGTTTGGAATGAGTGGTAGCATATTTGCGATCACTTTAGAGTCTAGACGAAAGTCAATTATATTTCATTCTTAATTATTACTTATTAGCGTTTCATTTTTAGTTATAGAAATTAAATTTCTTACCTGTCTTCGTTTATCCATTATAATTTGATATTTAAAAATAATTGCGAAAGAGCCCTATTTCTGTCTTAAGTAAAGCCAGTAATTATGGTTTTTGTGATGACAATTCAAATTTTAAATATTTTGGCTACAATTTTAAACATTTATTTTTTAATTACAGTTTCTATATTATATCGTGTATATGTTTTTCATGAAATGAAAGCTTTATGCTTGAATTTCATAGTAAATTTTTGTTAGAAAAATAGCGAAATAGTAGAATGTTTGTTCCTCTGACAAAACCTATTTAAATTTAAATTTTTCAAATGTTATTTTGATAAATAAACTCATATCATATACTATGAAATCCAAACACCCATTTAAATTTCAAATCATCAACTTGTTAATTTTTTTTTAACAGAAATTGATATATTTTAGATATAGAATTTCATTCAAAATTGTTACATAACAAATCATCATTTTATATATTCAAGCAAGGGGTGGTACAAACAATTAGTGCTTTTATAAAGTAATTATGTGCTCACTTATTTTTAAAATTTTAATATAAAAGTTGATAAACGATAACGAATAAATTTTAATAAACGGTTAAATATCACTATCGTCCGTTTTTTAACAAAATACCTCATTTCAATCAAATTTAAACAGATATGCTAAATTTTTGCACGTTATTTCGTTAATGCAAGAATTTTGGAAATTTTAAAAATTAGAAATATTCAGAAACTTGAAAACTGTGCAATAATTTTTAGTTATTTTTTAACCTTGAAATCCTGATAAGCTGAATAACACATGTTGTTAACAATTTAAGGATGGATTATTTAAATATAATTTATACATATAGTTTTAGTGATTGTTTACCTATTTTTTACAGTTTAAACTTTTAATTCTCTTAAAATACAAAAATACCTTTTTTCTAATATAGTTTTTAAGAGCACTTTTCCATCCACAAAATTATTTCAGACTTTTATTAAATTTTTTATATAATAGTTTAATTATTTTATATATGTATGTGTTTTTGTAGTTAAATTTAAAAATATTTAATAGTGTTTTTATTATTAAATGTTTAAAATTCATATAAAATATGCATTGTTATGTAGAAAGTTACAAAAAGATTAGCCATGTTTACTGCTGGAATAATAGAATTTTTATGACTGACAAAAAAAATAATACTTAGTCAAGCGAAATTTTAAGAAGCGAATGATAACATCCATTTAACTTCAACAACGGAATGATTATGAGCAAATAGAATATTTGTGTAAATCTTTTCTAAGAAAGGTACAACCACACATAAAAACTATTGAAATTAAGGTCTCATGAAGAATATCCTGGATGGAAGGAATTTTAAAATGCGATCGATTATTCTAGAACGGAAAAAAATATTATTTATGTAGTTTAATTTGTGAATTAAATTCAAACGGAACGCTATATTGTAAATATAAAATCGTGTAAACAAAAAACAAGTATAACTAAAGCAGCCCACACACTTTACAACATGTTTTACAACTTGTTACTTGGTTTATAAACTTGGTTGCATGTTAACCATCAGAGGTGAGAAAAGAACGTTCTTTCCTAAGAAACAAACGTTTCCCATATAACGAGTGTTTTTATATATTCGTGTTCTTTTGTGTTCTCATTTTAAAACAAACGAAAACAGTGAGAGAATTATTAAAATGTTTTTGTTTATTTTTATTTTGTTTTGTTTATTCTTTATATTCGAATGGTTTAGTTTAAAACAGGAATAAAGAATTATGCGAATAGAAACGCAAATGTATTTGCGAATATATTCTTAGGATTGGGATAATTTTTTTGGGTTAAAAAAAATTAATTTTATACGTTTCTTTGTATTAATACTCTACTAACTCGAAGTTTATATTTATGAAATAAATTTAAAATTTAATTTTTGGACTAGTGTGCGGAGTATAATACCAAGAATAATTTTAGTCTGTCTTTGGTCCGAAAAACAACGAAATGTTGAACACTACTTGGCGGAGATTCAAAAATTTTACGCCGTTAAATTCTGGGGTTAGATCACTAGATTGCAAATGCATCAAAAATTTGGGGTGATAAATCGTTTGGCTTATTCAATGTTTTTTTGATAAATCGTTTCATTTTATCTATAAAAAACGCAACGGGCTAGCTGGAATTAATCTCAAGCATTTAATGTAATGTGATAATATACTTTGTTTTTACGACATCATTCATGTTTTGTATTGGTTTTCCTTTACTTCTCTAGGTAGAAGTAAACACACACCCTTTCACCTTTCATGAAGTAAATACTAACTACACCCCTCCTACAAACTGAAGTCCTGACACCTCGTAGCATCTTTCGACCCTTACCACCATTTGTCAATTCAAAAATAAAACAATTAATTATTTATACTAGAAGTCATTACTCATATTGAAATTTTTAAAAATATTTTGTAAACATTTAAGTTGATTTTATTTATTTCATACTGATATCTAAAACGACATTTTTCGGATTATTTATGTTACAAAAAGTTGAACTTTAATGTCCTAGGACTTTATAATATTTATATTTATATGACATAAAGTCCTTGGACGTTAAAATTCAACTTTTTGTACCATAACCTTTGAACTTTAACGTCCTAGGACTTTATAAAATTTTATAAAGTCCTAGGACGTTAAAGTTCAACTTTTTGAGCAAAATTTAAAACTCATTTTTTTTAATTTTAATAAATTTCCAGTATGAAATTAAATTTTGTTTTTACCTCAAACGAAAAGTGTTTTTAAAGGCTAGTAATTTCGGCTTCGGCCGTAAACAATTAGCTCGTACTTTAAAGTTTCACTTTTCGTTCTAGATAAATAAATAACTATTAATATAAATGACGCAGTTTTGTTTACGCCAGAGCCTTCTGGTTCCATGATTTCAAGTTTTAAAAAAATGTTAAATAAATTGATCTAATATATTAAATAAATAATAGTCCAATTTTATTTAATTAAAACTTCAACTTGCGTCCTTTAATATGCTAATTTGGTTCCTATTTGGTATCAATTATCATACATAAACTAAATAATATATGTAGGTGCGTCCGATTTGACTGAAATACCTGAAAAAACAACAATTGCATATAATTTTTCATTTGTTTCAGTTGCTTCACTCAAAACGAATATGAATATTGATTGATATCGTCCTCAAATCGCAGTTTTTTGTTTTTAATCAACAAGGCAAATAGTAAAAAAAAATTAAGAAAATGTTATGAATATAAGGCGATTAGGAAGAATAAAAGAAATAAAATAAAAACGACAGATATTTTAAAAGACGAGTGCTGGAAAAAATAAAACATTCGAATGAAAACATTTCTTTTATTACCATTCTTTATTATATATTCGAATTCTTTCCTTAATAAAAAAAGGAATAAATGCGATTGGATTTTCAAAACATTCTTAAATATTCGTTCGAAGAACGTTTCTTTCTCATCTCTGTTAACCATACATTATTCAACGTTTTTGTCAACTTGGTTGATAAACCTACTATTGAAAAATGTCAATTTCTATTGTTATTTTAGTAAACTTCCATACACAATCCAACATGTTGTACAACCATTAGCTCCGCCTATACTTAAAATCAAAACGTTTTGATTTTACTCCAACCGATTCGACAACCGTCAAATTGGTTGACAAACTTCACCATACACTAAAAAACATTATACAAACACAACCAAGTTGTAAAACATGTTGTAAAGTGTAGGGGCTGCGATTTTACAGGAGGAATAAAAAACGTTTTTATTCGTAATCTATTTGCTAAAAATAATAGTTTTTTTTGCATTATTACACTTTTAAATATATTTCGAAATATTATGTATTCAATCCCAAATAAACTAGAAATCGTCACGTTAGATACAGTTTTTAGTAATTTATGTAGGATGTTTCATCATATTGTTTATCTATATTTTTACCATATATGTTCCATATAGAAAAATAGGTTATCAACAGGTGTTCCTCACATCAGGGCTCCCGTTTTAAAGTCAGGTTGAAAAAAATGGAAAAAATGGAAATTTTTCGCTAAAAAAATGGAAAAAATGGAAAAAAATGGAAAACAAACAATTTAAAATGTGTAATACATAGGGTATCTTAGAATATTACGGTAAAAAAAATCCCTGTTTTTTCAGGTTATCCAGACTCGGTTTTTAATTTTTTCAGAAAATGTTTAAACTACGGTATTTTATAATTGATAGAAAAATTAATAAAAGTGTGCATTTATTCATTTGTTAACACTTTTAATCGTTAATATAACAAAAACCTTGACTCGAAAATTTCAGATTGAACGATTCTGCTACATATTGTTTTTAAAATTGAAATAAAATGAATTGTTAAATTATTTTTATGAAGAAATGGAACTAAAAGATTATTTGATTGAATCTGAGTACAAAATAGTTGCATTGCATCTCATAAGTAAACAATATAAAAACAGATAATTTTTAATCCAATAATTCATCTTTAAGTGTTTCAGAAACTAAATTTTTAGTTTTAGTAACTTCATTAACATATTTCTTAAAACCAGGTGAGAGTAAAGAGGCTTGTTCAACCATTTTGAACAAAGCTTCGTGAGGAATATTTTAATATTTTTAATATATAATATTTTTCATCGGCTTTTCGATTAGGAGCATTGAAAGTAAGCAAATAAATTATAAGCGAATCAGATCATACAAATTCAACCACAGATCAATTCGTTGCTTTAACTCCAGCGTTAAATGCATTACTAATTTTACGTAAGCCGCAGCTGCCCAGATTCAGAATTTCTTTATTACTCGAATCATGTGCTAAGTCCACCTTTAGATGTCAAATAGATTTTAAGTTAACATTAGTTCCGTTCATCGAAACTTGAATCCAAATATTGGTTCATGGAATGCATAATATGAAAGTTTCTTACAAATTTTCGGCAGTAGTATGTCCCAAATAGATTGATATTAAACAGGTAATCGTTCGTGATTTGTTTTTATCACCATTCTATATACCATCATTCTTACAATATCAATTTGCTGCTTTAGACTCTCATGCAAATAAGTTACAGCAACATATATTTTTTGAATTGAGTCGATTCAGTTCGATATAATTATTAATTCTATATATCATTGTACCGGTACCTTGGAATTTAGTTAGTTTTAATTCTCGTTCAATTTCACTGACAGAAAACATTGTCTTCATCATAGAAACGCTAATTACAAAGATCAAATACAATGTAACACAGTCTTTTAAAAAAAATTTCATCGTGTTGGACAAAGCGAGGCACTTGTGAATAATTTAGGTCACGACAAGTGGCATACAATTATAAACTTTTTATTTATAAACTGTTCCTAATAGGAACGATATTCTTTTTAGTATTTTTCTGGTGCAAATTTATGTTTTTAATTATGAATAATTTATTTAAATCTAGCATAAGTTGATCAATATAACACGTAGGCTTTCTATCGTCTTGGACTTCACACAGTTCGGAGTTTACTAGCTTGCAGTTTCACACATGCATATTATACGAAGTGAAAGTAATAACTGCAAGTCTGGTTTACCATCATCATCATGAACCGTACTCCACTAGGAAGCATATGGAAATATATTACGGAAGCTTTTTAAAATACATTTCTTTGCACATTTTGTTCTCATTTACACATTTAGTGGTTGCATTCGGCACATTTAGTGGTCGTCGAATTACAATAACATATTATTGTATGTGCAATAGTATTGCAAACCTCATGGATAATTTTTTAATTAATTAAATAATTAGACAAATACTAAGATCCATTTTATGTTTCCCAAACCTTCGCCGTAAATCGAACGCAGGTGTTTTGTGTTAAAAGGAAAGCGTGTTAACACTTGAACCACTTCTGTTATTTGGATTTAATAATTGTTCATATTATATAATCATGTAGTATAGTTGTAATTGAAGCCATTTTGAAAACATTTTTCGTTAATCGATTCCACCAGTATACGAAATGAGAAAAGAAGGAATTGGTATAAATAGATGTTTCCACATATGAGACCTCTAAGGTATGCTTATAAGAATGCCAAGATTGGCTTTTGGCTCGTGAAGATCTACGTAATGGAGGCATTAAGTGATTAATTTCTTTAGAGCATAGCGTAGTATAATGTACATGCTCCAACAACTCTTGTATGATCGGCTTCAACACGCCTATGAACTCTGTCGACAAAATTTAGATGTTTCTGGTATACTGCATCCCATAAATTGGGGTAGAATTCGTGGATTGGTCGTATAAATTCTTTATACATCGTAGTTATTTCAGATGGAGACAAAAATTTGACTACAACGTACGAAGCCAAGTCGTTGGGACTCTAATTTCGCCACAGAACAAATGTGATCATGCCATTTTCGTTTGTGGTTTATAATAGTACGAAATAGTTAAGTGCAGGTGAGTTTAATAATGCTAGTCTGGAAAACTTTTCAAAACAGGAGCTATAGAGTGAGGTTTTATAGGACAAAACTAGAATTAAATGTCATAAGGTTCAGTATACACCAGTTCCGATTGATTCAAGATCTAGATTTTAGTCCAGAATTGATTTAAGATCCAAGGATTGAACCATTTTTCTACGAGTATAATTAGCAGTTAGACTAGATGGCTGTTTCTTCTTTTCTTCTTCATTCTCTTAATATATGAATGTTAGATAGACCTTCGGAAGAGCTATATATTGGGTTTGTGGTGCTAGATAACAAACCGTTAAAAAAGATCAGAAAAAGGGGTGGCGAAAGAACCGAACCCTGATTAATGCAGGCTTGAATTGAGAAATTATCCGAAACAACACCAACTACTAAGAGATCTCTGGAATAAAAAGACTAAAAATAAAATTAATTTGTTGATAAGAGCCGATGCCAAACTCTATCAAACGCCTTGGATATATCAAGGGAAATGTTATGAGACTCACCAAAGTCATGAATTGCTACACCCTATTTCTCCGTGAGGACTGGATTAGGTGCAGTGATGAAGATATTATCAATTTTGTCTTTAAGAGAATTAAACGCGTCCAATGGGGTGATTATGGTGGTAAGGATAACTACGGTGTAAATAACACAAATAGATGTCATATTTATTTGCGATGACTTTGAGACAGATAAAGCAGAATACAGAAATACTACTTGTTTCATACTGGGGGAGCTTTGTATGTTTAAAATCCTTGTGTATATATGTATATCATTACAACACGATGTTTAGAGCTCCGGAGAATGATTTTTACAGCCGAATCGTACATTATTGATATTTGAAACTTTCACCTAGCTCAAGTAAATGAGGTTTGTTTTGGTTGAGATCGTATTGGATGCCAAGAAAGTTTTTTGAGATACCAAGGATGTTAATGATATCGATTACGAAGTTGGAGAACGAAGCTAAATAATGGCTAAATAAACAGATTAATAGGAGAAATAACAAATACCAAAACCAGAAGGAAGAAATAGAGTAACACAACAAAGGCCACAAAGATTCGTTTGTGGAGAAAATAAAAGGTACTTCAAAAAAATTGAGGTTGGGGATGTGTACAATTATTTCTCAACAAGTGTACAAGCATTTCTCAACGTTTTGGATCATAACCAGTCTAACTGGGCAAACAAAAATGTCCGTATGTATGCCATTGAAATGTTTTAGGGAAAATTGAAAACGACAGATATTTCAGTCTTCATCAATCACTATACCAAACCCTTCGGCCTTCCCACAGACCAAAGTTTTTGATATATCGGAGTAGGAGGTTTTAAGTCCATATTTTATAAATACTTTGAGATTGTTTATCGAAATTTATGATATTTAATGAAATCTTCGGGTTTGCATTAGATTTATTCGGGTTTATGTTTTGTAGTAGTTGGCAACCCAACCCTATTCTAATATAAATGTCCTTACAAAATTACATTTGTCTGCAGGTTAACAGAACAATATTTTAATTTAAGTTTTCAGCGTTTTTTATAATAAATAAGGTACTTTTTGTCGACTTTGTCGGTGTTTTTGGATGCCAACGTTTCGGTAGCGGCTTTTGCTCTTTATATATTAAGGCAAAATTAACAAAACTGCAGTCAAATTCTGTAACTGTGAAGCGGTGAAGTGATAAAAATTTCTTCGTTTCTTTTCATTAAAAAACTTATCATTTCACCGCTTCACAATTACAGAATTTGGCTGCTGGTGCTGGACAGAGCAAAGAAACAATTTTCATTTTCTTTCACTTTCAAAACGACAGCATCTAAAAAAAAGCAAAGTGCTTAAAATTTAATTATTATTCTGTTAACTTTTAAACAAAGATAATGTTACATGGACATCTATATTAGAATTAAAACTATGTTTATAACTTTTAATTACCATATTAATGTACATAAACATTAGCTGCATTTCATGAAACAGTGTGATCCGGATCCGCTTAAGTTTTACATGTAAACTGAGATCCAAAAACAAAGTTGGATCTCATTTTACATGTAAAACTTATGCGAATCCGGATCACACGGTTTCATGAAATGCAGCTAATGTCTTTTATATAAACAGAAATATCCATTCAAATAAAATCTAGAATATAAATTGGTTTAGTGCCCATCTCAATTAGTTGGAGATTGTCGTCCAAACTCGTAGATCAGTAGAGTATGGAAAACAGCAAAATATGTGTTCGTAGAGCAAACTTCAAACTAAACAATATACACTAGAATTGAAAATTGAATAAAAACAACAATGTCTAACTTATGTAGATCTGATAAATGATGATGAAATTTCAACGTCAAATAGCATCGCTTCATATAGAAGAGAAATGGAGTTTTGCTCTCACAAAAGTTGAACATATTCGAATTTCAAAATATTTGAATTGCATAATTCAAATTACTTTTTCCTTAGTTGCTTGGGTTTAATTACTAAAACTATTAATTGATCGACGAAAAGGTTATCAAGGTTTATTTCGATAAATTAATTATTTGCTCACATATTCTTCTACTATTTCCCTGAATTTGCATTATATATAAAACTAGTTGATGAATAACGATGGAAAAGTTTTTTAATTAATATAAAAATGTGTATATGTATTTTAAAAAAATGTTTAAAAAAATGGAAAAAATGGAAAAATGACGGAAAAAATGGAAAAAAATGGAAAGAACCAAAAAAAATGGAAAAAATGGATTCAGCGGGAGCCCTGTCACATGTATTAATCTCAAATTCATTGAATTCACTTCTTACCATATTATTACAGTTATATATTAGATGATGCTACTAATTAACATAATAGGGGAGTCATATTAGATGTTAACTTCGGCAAAATTCTCCGATCGAAGATTCCTTTTGGAACGTGTATAAAAAAAGTGTAAGGAACAACATATCAAAATGCGTATGCGAGAAAAAATGTGCTACTATTCTTATCGAAAATATGTCAGGGAATATATAGATTCACTAATTCTAAACATGTTTTTGTTGTATAATGTTTTTACTTTTCGACTCATTCGCGAGTGAAGTCAATAATTTTCAAAGTAATGCCTATTAAATGTAGCTTACAAAAAAGAGTAGATGGGTGTCTGAAGACCCAATACAAACAGACTTACAACTTGTTGAAGGTTGTCTCTTACTAGTCAATCGGCAAAGTTAAAGTTTCAAAGCGAAATAAACTAAAAACCAATGCATTTTTCGAGTAACACTCGCGAAAATAAAGTTGGTGCATATTGTTTTCAGCGCAAAAAATGTGACATGTAGCCCCTTCCTAATTACCACCCCAATTAAAAAATAATTGGTACCACTTCACAAGTCACTTTATTAATGTACTTGTACGGTTAACAGTGCTTAGTTTTTAAAAAATTTAAACTTGAAGTCAAGAGAAGAACATTTTGTATAATTTTGCAAAAAATTGCCTTTTCTCCAAATTAACTGAAAAACTATTAATGATACGCAAAATTTTGAAGAGTACACAATTATTGGTTTTACATTTCTGAACATTTTCGTTTTTCTATTAGTTTTTCAATAATAGTTTTTTTTTGTAAAATGCCTTAATACCTTTTGCAAATAATTTTATTTTCTCCAAAAAAACTAATAGCAACATTCGAAAGTACGCAGTTTTACGTAAGAAACAAATCTTGAACTTATTGAGGATTTTTTAGAACAATCAAACTCAAGAAAGTAAGGAAGCAATTGGATTTTTTTCAATTCAAAGGTATGATTGGAAATTTCTTAGTTGAACTTGTTCGCCTTACTTGAAAGTTGTGTGAAATCAATAAGAGTTTGCTATGGTATTTTAATACAATTTTACAAAGTTTTTAAAACAAAGCAACCATTAAAAAAGCGAATATGATATTTGAATGTTATGTTGTCGAATTATTGTTGTCTATTTTTTCATGGTTGATTTAATTTGAAGTCTTTGTAAAATTTCATGACATGCAATTAGCATACATACATAGCAATTAGCAACTACAATTTGTTATTTAGCGAAAATGATTTTACATTAGTAGAAAAAAAATCGTTTTCCCAGCGGATTCAGCGTGCATCAAAATGGACTTTTTAATAAGCTACCGTAGAATAAATAGTATATTTTCGTACAAGGGATGAAAACATTGTTTTTCAGCAAACGGCTGTAAAGATTAACTTTACTGCAGCTAGGGAGTTAGTCTTACTTTTTTGACTGCGAAAGTAACGCCACTTTTATTTTATACTGCGGCGGCTGTAAAGTAGCATTTGTTATTTTGTTATTTTTTCAACAAAAAATAAGTTGATTCTCATTGGATTATGATATTTTGAATTATTGTATGTTAATATGACAACAAAACATAACAAACAGTTTCATTGGATAATGAAATTTTGAATTATTGTATAACTATGACAACAAAATAACAATTATTTCGATTATGAAATTTTGAAAAGGCTACTTTGATAAAAAAATTCTATTTATACAAATTTAAAAGTTTTTTTCTTTTTTTTGAAAGTACATAATTATAAAAATAAAAATTCATATTTATAAAAACTTCAATGTATTGATTTCATATTTATAAAAACTTTATACGTTTGCCGAAAAAATAGTGTATTTAATTCGGAGCTAAAGTGACTTTTTGTGTATCGTCTATAATTGTCGGCCTCCCTACGGTCGGTAAAACTATAAACTCAACACAAAAAGTATCACTTTAGCTCCTAATTAAATAATGTACTATTTTTCGTAAGTAAGCCTTTGTTAACGAGACGCTCTAGCGTTCGTAAACATGTCTCGAGTGAGACATGTTTACGAACGAAAAACGTTTTTATCTCGCGTAGGAAATGCAATTTTTTCTATGATAGTATATATATACTCGATATTTACTATAAATTATAAAATTAGAAATCGACAACATGACATTCATAATTCATATTCTATTTTTTCTTGGTTGCGTTGTTTAAAAAACTTTGTAAAATTATATGAAAAACCATAGCAGCTACAATTTGTTAATCTTTTTACACTAAAGGAAAAAGAACCCATTTTCACAGGACATTAAGCGTGATGAAAATAGACTTTTCATATGCTATCATAGAAAAATACTTATATGTTTAAAAAAAATTCAAGCAACCTATCCAGCATATTTCATACAAATTTTAAATATGTTTAACTGTATATTAAAATATACAATATTTTATAATAATTAAAAAATAAAAATCCTAAATTTTTCTCTTGGTATTGAGCTCATAAATCTTTATTTTAATAATTCAGTGGAAAACCATAAATAACATAACATTAGATCTTTATACAAATTTAAAATAATAATGACGATAATTTAGAAATTAATTTTCAGTATGGTTTTATAAGATTTGTCATTTCTAATTTAATAATATTCACCTAAAATAAAATAATTTTCAAATTTAAAGTAAAATATTGATTGCATTGAGATAGTTTACAAGCTGCTAGGTGGCTGACGACTACTTTTTCAATAGATTGGTTAGTTAGATAGTGAACATTGTTACACTAGACGAAGTTTACTAGCAAATAGTGAATTCGGTGGCTAGTAGATTGTAAGCTCGCTCAATGTAATCGATGCTTAAAGACAAAATTATAAATAATAATGAGATTTCCTTCCTGAATAACAAACATAAATTTATAGTACAATAAATATCAATCTGTCTTACGATTGACGAACAAAATAATATTAACTAGCTAGCTTTGACATCAAATAATACAATTAATTAAAATAAAAGCGAAAATAAAATAAAATTTTTTTTTCTACTGAATTCATTCTTTTTTTAAAACTGAGACATTAATTTTATTCATTTGGTTTCACAGAATAAAAATTATTATTTTTATATTTTAATATCAAACAAATAATTATAATTAAAAATTAATAAAAAGAAACACTGTTTTAATTTTAACTGAGATTTTTTTGTAGGTTGAATTGTTGCTATTTTGAACCCTGAAATAAAAATTATTAAATCTTATTAAAATTTAATATCTAAAATTTGATGTTTTTAAATATCTAAACAACCAGTATATTATTTTAAATTTTAACGTATATTTTAAAGGAACAATTAATCATATTTTTATTTTAATAAAATGTGTTGTGTGTAGTAAGAAATACAATTGAACAACAACATGCGTTCTAAGGTGTTGACGTACGCAATTTTTTTTTTTTACTACTTGCATGAGAAATTTCAATTATTTACTCAAAAACCCAAGACAAAAATTATTTTTCTCAGCTAAGGTTACTAATAATTATTCCCCACACCTAATAATAAGTATTTTAGCACCTTAGTAAATAATGAAAATATAATTTTTGTTCGTTTGTTAACTGAGTTCATCAATTCAATTTTTTTAGTTTCTTCCTAAAATAATAATAATATATTAAAAAATAATAAGCGTTTTGATTTTATTTTAATAATAAAAAATAATGAATGAATGCAAAAACTTCTTTGCAACTATAGTTTAGTTTATTTGAAATTTTAATTCGTGTTAAACAGAAATCTGTTGAAATTTAGTTTAGTTGTGAGTTGTAGACTAAAAAAATTCTAAATTTGGTTCAACAATATTGAATAGATTTTCAATTCAATTCCATTCATGTCAAAAATAAATAAAAGCTATATTTTTTAATGCAAAGCATATGTGATTTTTATATAGTTTTAAGAAAATTCATTGAAAATAAATTTCTAACTAAGCAGCCCTGAATAATAAATATCCAATACGCAATCCAATGATATGATACACAATGTTTCACCAAATCAAAATTTTTATTTATTCACCATTTGCTTATTAATTGACATTTTATTTTGTGAATAATTAAGAGTTTTAGTGCATTTTTTATATCAAGTAGTAAAAAAAATAGTATATAAACCTCGGTGAAGAAAATTTTCTCCATTTCGGTGCTTAATTCGCTCGAAACTTCGTTTCTCGCGAATTAATATCCACCTCAATGTAGAAAATTTACTTTATCACCTCGGTATATAATGTACTATTTTAAAGCGGTGCCTATCCAAAATTTGGTCGGCAATACCCATGTTTTTGATCTACGAACGAAGAATTATTTTAAAAACTTTTTGTCCCATTTCACATCGTTTTGTGATTAAATTTATCTAAGTTGTAGGTAGGTTTTGCAGGTTTAGTTAATTTATAGTGTATTCTTTTCGACTGTACTGAACAAGTTCCAACTCCGAATTATCAAAATTTGCATTCTTTTGGGTTGCACCAACACAGAATTATGATTTCGATCGTATTCTTTTGGAAACAGAATTGTTATTTTGTCCACACCGAGTACAAAAAAAAACAGCATAGTAAAAATTGGTGGTGTAGAAGTGAATTTTTTTTTTTGTGATTTTCGTTTTTTTATCGTATTTAGGATGTTTTTTTTTGTATAACAGGTATTAATGAAAATATTATTTTGTGAATAAAAAATCAACCAATCACAATCAATCTGGGTTAATATTTGTAATGAGAAAATAGAACAGAATCCAAGTGTTCTTTTTAACTTGTAATTGTACTGATTTTTTTTTTGTTCTGTGCGGGAGACGATTTCAAAATTCTGATTTTTTTGTCCTTACTCGGGCACAGTCCAAAAGAATACACTATTACAAAAACTATACATATACTATTTTCTTTATGATAATTTTCTATTCTTATA
Source organism: Diogma glabrata (assembly GCA_963693315.1). NCBI lineage: Eukaryota > Metazoa > Arthropoda > Insecta > Diptera > Cylindrotomidae > Diogma > Diogma glabrata. The sequence continues at coordinate 33,860,648 of OY856187.1, read as the reverse complement.
TATCTCGTATTGGGGGAGTTGATTAAAAAAACATTTTCTAATATGTATGTCTTACTATAAAACATACGAGATTTATAAAATCCTACTCGCAAATAAGTACGAGGTTATGCTGTAGATTAAAATTCAAAAACAATGTATACATATAAGAATATTAAATATCTATAATAATAAACCATATTAGAAACGCTGATTTATTCTTCATTAATTTGAGATGAACAATAAATTTGCAATGATTGCTCTAATTGTCTTTTATAAAATCATTTGATTTATAAAATTTTTAAGTAGTCAGCATTTCATTGAGAAACATTCGTAGAATTAAAAGTTTTCAAGTCAAATTTACTTTTAAAACAAAGATTATAATTATGTACATTCAAAACAAAATACGAATTTCTTTCATGTTTGGTTTAAGTAGATAAAAAAATTTAAAATAGCTGTGATTTCACTTGTGTTTATCAAATTTCAGCTTCTATATCGAAGATATTGGCTTGGATGGAAGCTTATATTTTAAAATATACAGTATAGATAGGCAATCCTTTTCTAAATTTGAAGTTTCTTTTTTTTTAATTAACTAGTGTGCGAGATAGTATTTGTATTGAAACACAGTATGGTTATGCCAATTAACCTTTTACATCGTGCGATTTTACGTCGTTAGACTAATATAGTCTAAGTTAGTAAAAGAATAGATATCTGTGAAAGTGACACCAAGCAGATCATTGCCTTTCATACATAATTCCTTTACTTTGTTGTTGCGACGGATGCGGTACCACTTCGGCTCCATGTCCAAATTCAGGAACTCTGCTACTGCCGTTGGGCAGTACCACAAATCTTCCTTCATCAAGTATATTAATTTTTCTGGAAAATTGAATAGGTTGTCTGCATCATGTTGTGTGCGCTAACATGCGGAACACTTGTGAACAATTTTCTGGTCAATTTTCATTATGTGGTTATTTAAGATACGTTACCAACCGGATCTTAGCTGCACTAGACTGGATTTGGTGCTAAGCGGTAGTTTGACCTCTTTCGCAGAGACCTGTGGTGGCTTGCTATTGAGAACTCGATTTGGGGCGTAGTTTCTTATTGTGTCTTCAACAACTTTTGTGTGAATTATTTTTAGGCCCGTTTTATACGTAAGCTCGGTTGTGCGTTACTTGGTTGTTTCTGAAATAATTTAAGAAGCACTTCGCTGTCCGCCTTATGTCTCTAGGTGGTGTAGTCGTGTATAAGGAGTCACTGCAGATATGTTGCTCTTTGTGATAATAGACGGAGAGCCAGCGCAAAAAAATGCTGAATTTATAATAGCTGATATTCTGTCAGGTGGTTATAGTAGTTGTGTACACACACATGCTTCGGTCATTCAAGCGAACTGTAGAACAGGGGTCTTCTATATGTTATCAAACCTGTTATCATTACGATGGTATCAAAATGAATTTATAAAGGCTGAAAATTGTACTCTTGACAGAGTATCAGCTATTATAAACTCAGAGCATTTTTTTGCGCTGGCTCTTGGTCTATAAACCCATAGATATTGCTTGGTAAGCATTTCATTATGTTGACGGACTGGAAATATGTTACATTCCTCGTGCAGGTGATCTCGGTGAGCCATCAAATGTCATCCGGTTGCTGTTCGCAAGGCTGCATTTTGTGTTATTTGTAACGACTAACAGCGTAATATATAATAGGTCTGCCTATTGATTTGTATGTTGTAATGATTGTGTTTTTATCTTTGCCCCATGAACTACCGCAGTTAGTGCTTTCAATGCATTGCTCCTGTTTTTCAATCTCGAGTTCACCTGCTGAGCATGAACATTGAATTTAAGTAGTGGAATGTGACCCTTCTAGATTATCCACCCCTAATCCGTTTCCATTCAAGTTTGAATCCAAAGATCTTGTGGAGGAAAAACCTCTAGGAGTGGAAGTTGAAAATAATATGAAGTGGAATTCTCATATTTTTAACCTAGCTAAGAACGCTGTTCAAAAATTAGACTTATGGGCGAAGCCGTAATTATTTCAATAGCGAACAGCTTCTTTTAATTTAAAAATCATTTATACGATCCTGAATGGCGTACTGTTCTCACATTTGGGGAGAAGCATATTTTAGTAGTTTGAAGTGTCTTGATTCTGTTCAGTGCAGAGCTGTTAAACTGAGTGGCAACTCGACTCTTACTAATGAGCTTGATTCTTTGCAGCACAGTATAAATGTTGGTGATCTGAAAATTTTCTACAAATACATTATGGATGAACGAACTTCCGCAAAGATCAAATTAATTTTACTTTATCTAGCAAAGCTATCGCGTTACACCAGAGCAAATGTTATGACCCATCCTTTTACGGTTCAAATAAAAATAGTGCAGAGCTGTCGCCTTTCAACGTGTTTTTTTTCAACAGGGTTGCTCATCTCATGGGTTTTCCCGGGAAGCTTTAATCCTCAAAATTGTAAGCTCAAGGTTGAAAACTTAATTTATCTTTAACTTAATTTATTTAAAAATAATCCTAATGACTAATTAGGGAGGTTGTATTCCCCTCCGTTCAAGTGGTGAAAATTGTAGCAGTGAAGTTTTCAGTGGTAAGTTTCAATTTTCTGGTTTTAACCATTTATTCAGGGTGTTCAGAATAGCGTTGTTTTTGGTTCAGGCCATCGCTGATTTGATATTGGATCTTGTAAAGAGCGGTGATTGTACTATGTGCTCTCCTAATACCATGTTGGTGTGACGTAACTTCTTCAGAAACAGAATAATTCCTTTATCTCTACTTGTACTTTAAGTGGTGTCAATAAACGTTGGTAAAACTTTACAATTTACATAATCGGTAAAAATTAATTAATTTCCATGCTTAAAACGCATGGAGAAATCAGTTTTTGTTGGTATAATTTTTTTTAAATTTTTTACATACCCGCGTTCTCTTGTCCCTGCTATTGATGTACGAGTTAACGTGAGTTATCACATACCACTGGCAATAGTTTATAGTAGTGATATATTACTATTAATTTTTATTTTATTTCTGCAAAATCTTGCAAATCTTGCTTTTACCTCTTATGTTATTTTTATTCTATCCTTCCATCCTATCATCAAAATACGCGTATGTCATATTTTATATTGTGATAAGATTTTTTGTATATCCACAGTTTAAAAAAACAAAAATTTGCGCCCATCAACAACTCAGAACCCATGTTGTTGTGGGACCTAGGTCTTAAAAGATTTTTATATGTTGTGACACATATTGTAATTCATACTACACAACACATTTTATTTAAAAAAATTTACCGGGTTTAAACAATTATGTTTTATTAACTACCGGTTACTGTCCGACCGCTGGTACATACCCTAGTCTTAAATGAAATCAAAATAAATCTATATGAAAGATCTTAACGGCTTGAATGAACATGGCAAAGATTGATGAACTATTAATACACTGTCGTGAATAGTAGCAAATAGCAATATATTCAGTTCTACATTTCAGTTTCAGTTTTGCTTTTAATTGCTGCTGGTACCAACCCTTATTTTGACCGTAAAATACAAACAATACTCTAAACATACGAAATTCTTCAGGTTTTTGTCAATTATTAACTATGGAAAAAATAGGGTGGTAAACAATAATGTGGTATACATAAAAATTAAAAGTTGTTTTCAAAAATGACAATTTTTTCTTATCTACTTTCTTTCTTTCTTGCATCATATAACGCTTTTAAATACTAAGAACTGTTGTGCAAACATTAAAAACTAACTGAAATAAGTAGTTTTATTTGTTTTGAATTTATTCTCAGATTTCGAGGAGTCTTTCGACGAAAGTACAAAAGATAAGCATATTATTGTATTGATCGACACAATACTAAAAAATTAGGAAGAATTCTGGAAATATGAACAGGGAGATGTACATATGTATGAAAAAGTATGTGCAATGTGAGTATGTGTTGCGAAAAAGTATGTGCAAATATATGTATAAAGAAATTATTCAAATTGTTTGATTTAATTAAACATATCATACAAAACATAGAAAACATGATTTAAGCTCCCGTTGAGCTGTTAAAATTGACGGTTTACTTAGTATAGTAATTGGATCAACACTAGGCATGACCAGATATGTATGAACAATTTTCAAACCATATTTTTCTTCGCTCCCACCGGCTAATTATGTTCCTTTTGACTCGAATATGAACTATATCCAGTTTTATTGAAATCGGAAAATAATTACCCACCGCGCAGTGGCGTCGAAGATAAGAAAATTAGCAAAATAATAGGATTTTTTATTTTTATCAGATATAATCATCTTAAAACATAATATATCTCATAATTTTCATTTTTTTTTATTAAAAGCTAATAATTAACGATTCTAACGAGCCTAAGTATGTAGAAATCGATCTTAGAAAAGCGATTTATCTTAATTTTTCTTCTTACATATACGAAAATTCACTAATTCATAATAATCTTTTTTCAAAGAAAAAAATTAATTTTTATGGTTAAATTTATAATAATTTTTCATTCAAAAGCAACATTTTTCCAAAAGAAATCAATAAATTAAATTAGATTTATTGTATGATGGGTATTTGCATCTGTAGTTTCGACCACCTGAATGGTGTATTGTGTACCTTCCTCGTCTTTAGTTAGAATGCTGTTGTATTCCGTGTCATCAACTTAACACCGAGCTCGGCGGTATCATTAACAACATGCAAACTTTGGTGAAACAATGTGGCTTTGACGAAATCCTCATTCCGATGGGTCATGTAGCAAAAAATCAATACAAATTCTAAATCGATTAAAAAAACTCTGAATTTTTTCTGTGACAAAATCACTAATGTTCTTATTAGCAAAAAGTGGCATATGTTTGACTGCGTCAAAATCTTTTTTGCAAGTTTGGGGTGCGATGGGGATGTCTCGTGCTGGGTCCTCAAAGTTTTGAACCATATTTAGTTTTTCATCAAACGAAATCTCTGGGTCGAAAAATGCCAAGCCAATATTTGCTTCCGTTAAATAGTGAAGATGATAACAAATTTTGCTCAACATTTCTTCTGAAACTCTTTGGTCAATTTTGATGAAATCCAAATCCTGATTTGCGGCTGCTGTTCCATCTATGCATATGAGCCAAATTTTTACATACAACATAATCAGAAAAATGCAAACGTCTCGAAAAAATGCAAACGGCGTGACTTGTTGGACCTGGGCGTTTGAATTTGTAATTCTCAATGGTTTCGCCAAGAAAAATCAATGTAACTTCCAAAAATTCTTTATATTCGCTGCGTGGGTGTGATTTTTCCAACTCTTCATGACAAAAAATTACTAGAGCTTCTCACGAGTGTTTTGGAATTTTGTTTCCCAGTTTTTTGTCCAGATATTCCACTTTTGAACATTGTTGGATTAATTTTATCATCGTCCCATGCCCTTCTGAAATTTGTTGAACAGATAAACATCGGGTGCTGTGGTCTTTCCAAATTTGAGATCATAAATAGCCCGTAGTTTAATCTCCTGTATATGATGACGACATGGGATTCGAATCAAGTTGTGGCCAATCTTTTTTTCCACCTTTTTCTGGTCCAGCGTTACTTGATGTCGTGTCGTAACACATGGCTTCGACTTTAGCAGTAAGATCCCATTCTTCAAGGCATTCATATATCGCATTCGTCATCGATAAGCCGCTCCCTTCTTTGCATTATGGAACCGTTAATAACTTCTCAATAATACCAAATGTTACTATGGTTGGCAAACGATCTACTTTACCATGTCCAGTTAATTCTGCTAGCAATGTATCCAAAAATAAAAATTTGTGTTACTCAAACAAAGTCTAAATCTAACATTAAAATTTATTTTTTCTGAATTTTCGCAGAAATTTTTTTTTTTTGGATTTAAGAAGAAGAAATTCGATAAAAACGCTTTCCTAAGATCGATTTCTACATACTTAGGCTCGTTGGAATCGTAAAGTAATTAGCTTTTAACAAAATATCGAAATTATGAGATATATTATGTTTTAAGATGATTATATCTGATAAAAATAAAAAATTCTATTATTTTGCTAATTTTCTTATCTTCGACGCCACTGCGCAGTGGGTAATTATTTTCCGATTTCAGTAAAACTGCATACACTTCATTTTCGAGTCAAAAGGAACATAATTAGTCGGTGGGAAGGATGAAAATAACAACTTCATAAGTTAGGTCATGTCTAATCAACACGTTTCTACGCTTTGCACTACTAATATTATAACTACTAATAATATCGATTTTATTAAACTTCTTACAAGAATCGATATCACAAAATTATGTAAACTAAGATTATTGTAAACTCATTTATGAGGAATAAATTTTAAATAATATATTCTTGAGCCTGCTTTTTAATTTTTCGGGTGATAATTTAGTTTTCTCAATTTCTAATAAATTTATAGCGGTTTTAATAGTGTCCACATTTAGTTCAATTCATAGTGTCCGTATTTTACGTAGGATCTAAAAATGAATATTATTGTTTAACCCTATAACATGCGTTCTTCGTATGAATAGAAAAAGAGGTATATCAGCATTTTATTTGGAACTTACAAAACTGCCGAAATTTTATTTTGAAATTTTGTCTTAAAACTAAATGTGAGATTTTCATCTTATCTATAATGACAGTCGAAACCAAACCAGAACTTCTAAGGGCGATTTCATATTTATTCAGCAGCCCAATTCTGTAACTGTGAAGCGGTGAATTGATAAGTTTATTAATAAAAAAAAAACGAAAAAATTTTTAAAACAAATCGTCGACTACAAAGCATTTACGTGTACTACATTTTAGAGAAATGGAAAGGAAGCTCACAAAGTGATTTATTGCGACTCTAAACAAACTTTTTAAAAGAAGTTACTATCAATAATTAAAAAAAAAATACATAATTTTTTTGATTTATTGATAAAAAAATTTTATTATCAAGCCTGTTTAGAAATGCAATAAATCGTTTTGTGAGCTTCCTTTCCATTTTTCTAAAATGAGTTACACGTAAATGCTTTGTAGCCGACGAAATGTTCTCTTGAAATGAATGTATTCAATTGAATAGAATGAAAAATTGCTTTGAAAAGGGAAAGATCCGTAACAAAAAGTTTTATCTCAATTCCGCCGGTCGGTTCGGGAATCGAACCGGCGTCCTTCTGATCAGAGTTTATGGTTAACGATTTAACCAACTCGACTAGCGACGAGATAAAAATTTGTTTTTGGACGATCGACTTAACATCACAATTATTTTAATTCATTTTTAACTGTCAATTTTTTGTCTTATTTTTTTATTCTACGAACACGTTTTACCGATCTTCATAACACCAAGTTTACATTGTATGAAGAACATTATGGATCTACGAATATGGGAGACAAATCCCAACTAGTGGAGTATGGCCACTAACCAATTTTAATCGTAGATCTACAATGTTCATCATTCAACATATTCGTAGATCCATAATGTTCTTCATTCAACATATTCGTAGATTCATAAGGTTCTTCATTCAACATATTCGTAGATCCATAATGTTCTTCATTCAACGAATTTAAATTGGTTAGTGGCCATTCTCCACTAGTTGGGATTTGTCTCCCATATTCGTAAATCCATAATATTCTTCATTCAATGTCAACTTGGTTGAGGTATGAAGAACGTAGAATAAAAAAATAAGACAAAAAATTGACAGTTAAAAATGAATTAAAATTAAAATAATTGTGATGTTAAGTCGATCGTCCAAAAACAAATTTTTATCTCGTCGCTGGTCGAGTTGGTTAAATGGTTAACCATAAACTCTGATCAGAAGGACGCCGGTTCGATTCCCGAACCGACCGGAATTGAGATAAAACTTTTCACTTTTAAAACTTTTTAATTGCTTTTCAAATCAATTTTTCATTCTTTTCAATTGAATACATTCATTTCTAGTGTCTTATAATTCTAAATGTTTGCATGTTTATCAAAAGTCAAGATTGACTTTCGTGATTGTCGTCGTGTATGGGCCCTTTTATTTGTATTTATTACAATTTGCTAACAAGCCTATGTTCACTTCCAATTATCTATCATTAAATAATAGTCGAGTCAAATTAGCGTTAAAATCCTCAAAACTACTAAGTCCTCAGGTACAGGTCCGATTTGGATGATTTATTTTTAAATGTTTGTTTATATATTATTTGAAATCAATCAGAAACATTACAATGTGCGCAATTGTTAAAAAATTAAAAAAAATTCAAATTAATTGTTTTACAGAATTTATACAATAAAATTATTATTAAGTTGAATAGAAAATTTCATTTAATTATAACATATAGTGTTATAAGAGTAGCCAAATATATAGGCGCTATGTCTAATTAATTATATATTACATGTGTATGGATGTGTCACTAATATATAGAGACTTTGCTGAGTTTTACGAACAGACACATTTTCCGCTCCGAATTTTTTTAACCTTGACCGATTGACGTGAAATTTGGTGAGTAATTAAGAGATGGCTCAAGGAATAAAAGTGGCATAGGAGTAGGACTGATATGCGCTTATATCCTGGGGGGTTGACCCTTCTGAGGGTGGAATATGTTTACTCAAAATAACCCCAAAAACAGATAGACATATTTTAAGAATAAAATGTGCTACTAGATATTTTTCGAGTTATTCGCGATTGAAAACTTTTATCATTCGTTGAAATTTGCATGTTTTTTGACAGTAGCTGTAGTATTACTTATTTGATCCATAAGTTGGGCTAGATTAGAATTTTGAAAAAA